>JBAMHX010000006.1:16268199-16310636 GCA_037177515.1 Pseudomugil tenellus | reverse complement strand
GGTTCAGTGTCTTGCCCAAGGACACTTCGACATGTAGTCAGGCGAAGCCTGGAATCGATCTCACAACTTTCCGGTTATAAGACGACTGCTCTTCCACCTGAGCTACAGCCGCCCCAAAAAGAAAAAAGCACCTGGAGAACTCCACAAGAAACCTCATATCTACAAAATTAAAAAGGACCGGCGTAAACGGAATAAATCCTGCGTGATCTGTCATTTTTACATACAAAACTATGTCTTTGTGATAGGATTCTCCTGTAACAAGCAGTTTAAAATATGCGAGGTTGTCCGGGCGGTTTGGTCTGCTTGAGTTAAGGACAGTTTGAAACAAAGCAAACCAAAAGGAAACTAAATATTTAAGAAATCCCCAAACAAAAGGACTGCCTGCACCCCCCCCACCCTCAGAAAGTACTGGTGTGAATATCCAGCACTAGTAAACTGGTCATCCCAGTATCAAAGGTCAGTTCGGAGGTCTTTGTGTCTATTTACAGCCTCCATTGGGATGCATGTATTTGCAGCAAAGACAACTTCCACCTATCATTAAAATCATCATTAGATAAAGTGGAACAATCAGAGTCTTCAGCACATTTAATGATGCGATGCCTCAGATACGATGTGGCATTTGTTAGCATAAAACATAAAAGCGGTGAGCGGACACATTCCTGTGGTGAGCCAGTTCAAGAAACACAATCAGATCCAACCGGCTGATGCAGTTAAAAACACTTTCACAATCTTCTCAAAAGGTTTCAGCAGCAGGAGAGTAAAGAATTAAAAATAATGGATGACCTCATTTCTAACAGTTCTAAAAATGGACTTCACCTGGTGACACGGGACTCCGAAGAAAAAGTTCAAACGCGGCGTTGAAAAGCTAAATATTTTAAAAATACAACCTCCAATAACATCAGATTAATAGATTCATTCTAACAGAAATTTACCTGCATTTGATTCATCTGAAATGGACCGAGACCTGCCTTTGTAGGCGGACACAGTCCGCTTCTTTGGTTCGAATCAGAATTAGTTTGAATATTCACAATATCTGCAAACAAAAAGGACTTTCCAAGCAAACGGACAAGGATTCAGATAAAAAAAGCGGATGGGAACGCGCACTCGGTACTAAACATACTCGCTGTAAAGGGTTGAACCATTTCGAAGCCTTTGTGTGATCTTTTTTTATCTTTGCCATCATCATGTGAACGATGTGTATTAAAACTGTCCACCCTTCATTTATACTTTCATCTCATAATAAACGTTTCAGATTCTGCCTCGTCCACAGTAGCTGGGGGGGGCAACTCTGGAACCGCTTTGGTGGACAGCGTGTGGGAGAGACAATCATCGTCATCTGAATCCACAAATAACATCAGGCAGTTTTGATTCATGGATGAAAGGCTCCCACTGGTTTGGGAGATCTTCTCATGGAGGTCATGTGGGGAGCAGCTTTTTCCCATCTTTCCTCAGGCTGATTCAAAAAAGGATTATCAGAGAAATAAATAAACAAGGAATAAAAAATACTTAATTTCCTGGAGAGAAAAAAAAAAAAATTAATAAAGCAGTCTAATAAATGACTCATTTTATTTGGAAAAAAAACTATTTAAAAAGCAGAATTTCTCAGGAACTCATTCATAAATTATAAATTCTGTTCAATTTTATTAAAATATTTTTATATATTGAATGTATTAAAACATTCAGATTTATTTTTAAAATGAAATGTGACCACAATAAAAAAAAATCATATAAAGTCTGTTAAGTTTAGTGTTTAGTTTAATATAGTCACTAATTGTGTGTATTGTGAGTTATGTCTATTGTTCTCTTATTACCTGCATGTGAAGCCCTCTGAGACAACTTGTTGTGATAAAATTGAATTGAATTAAGTTGTTTTTGACATGAAAAGTACTTTATAAATAAAGTTTGGTTTGAAAAGGCCAGTATGAACCATGAACCACTGGTTTCCACCTCAGCAGAAAGATGTGATGGGAAAAGATGATGATGGAACAGAAGGAGAGGGAGGAGTAGAGGTAAGGACAGGAAGGAGGAGGACTGATCTTTTATGGACAGAGATGTCTGATGTTTCTCCAGATATTGTTGGAGACACTTCTCTAGCGTGGGGGACACGGCCGCCAGTGCTCCGATGACTACAGGAACTACTATTGTTTCCCACTTCCAGGTCTTCTCCTCTTCCTTAAAGCCTTCATATTATTCCACTTTCTAGTGTTATGTCCTGATGTTTCCATCATCGGAAACAGCTTTCCGCTGCTGCTTTTCCATCATCACCATGTCTACTTGGTTGGCCCCCACCGTTTTGTCAGTCTGAATGTGGAAGTACTGCGGGATCTTATCCCTGGTTCTTCACGCCGCTGCCAGGTGTTTCTCCAGTCAGTACACGGTACAGATGTGTCTGTACTCAGTGCTGCTACGTGCATCACAGTATTCTGTGCTGGATTGTTTCAGGAGCAAATGACAGTAAAATGTATAGATAGTAAAGAAAATAAAAATGTAGTTTTTATAAAGTCCATCACTGTATCTGACTTTAACTAGACACACCGGCCATCATCGTCATGGTGATGGACATCAGAAACATTTTAAAAACAAAGAAATCACATTTTCCTCTTAAATGCAACAAGATATAGTTGAGAATATTGATCTTCATCACACCTACAGCGCTGATCAGAGCTGTTAGAGCTGCATGTGGGTAATCTCACCTGACCATAAAAAGCCACTCTGAAGTACGTTCCAAGCAACCTGCGGCCCGACTGGATCACCTCCATGATCTTGTTGTAGGCTCTGTGCAGAGTGTCGTACGTTCTGCTCAGTTTCTGCCAAAACAGAACAGATGCTATCAGAGCACGTCTGCTCCGGGTTTGTTTATTTGTTGACTAAACAGCATTCTGGCAGGAACGTGAATGCATTTGCTGCTTACACGCAACAACAATGTGGACGACTGGCTGAGACTGGCAGAGCTGCGTGATAAGCCAGATCCTAACAGAACCAGAACCGGAACCAGCTTCTTCGTGGTCCAGAGCAAAGACCTGCTGGAGTTATAGGCGCTAACCAGATCAACTCCACATTCAGCGCCATGAAGTGTTGCGTGTATTCAGCTTATTTCACAAAGAACAATAAAAATCTGCTTTGTAAGGAAGTATCTGGTTCTGTCTGAAAACACTGGTTAGTTTTGCACACACGGATGACAAATGTTATCTAAGATTATTAAAAAACTAGCCTGGAGATGCGAAGACATTTATTTGACTTAAACACATCAATCTGTTATTTCTATAAGATACCGCAAATATTTGATGGACTTTGTGATTACTGTAGTTATTTTCTAACTAGAAGAAACATAACCGGTTCTAAGATGGAGCCAATTCATACTCTGTTCTAACAAACTAGATCTAAATACAAGTATGAAACTTTAACTGGTGGTTAAAAGTTAAAAACCAGAATCAGTTACAGGAGAATCAGGCCCTTAAATTTACTTTTTTTTACCCAACAACCAAATATCTGGTAGCTTTCTGCAGTTCCATTCAACATTTTTTATATTTTTGGTGCAATTAATCCAGATTAAAAATGCAACTGAATTCATTTGTTTTCTTTTAAAATACGTTGTCTTTCCAGCAAGCAAAGAGAACCAGATACCTGCGATTAAGGCTTATTTCATTCATCGTCATCTGTAAACTGTAATGCACATGTAAATAAATAAATGTGTAAAATATGTTAAATATCTGGATAACTTAAATCAGTACATTTATGGAATAAATAGTAAAACCATGAAAGTTACAGAAAAACATTTTAAATGACAAAAAACATGCAAATTAATAAAAGAAATTTGTTTAAATGTGTAAGTGAGGCACAATGTTGTTGAAACTGCACTTAATTTTTATTAAAAAATGTCAATATGTTCATAAAATTTCTTCTAAAACGATGATTTCCTAATTAGAAATATTTTGATAATTAACTTATACTTCATATCAAGGGAAAAATTGAAGTTTTCATTGTTCATATGTGCTGATGCTGTAATGGATTTGTCCTGCTGGAGACACTGTGCACGGTGTGTGTGTGTGTGTGTGTGTGTGTGTGTGTGAGAGACCTCCTAGTCTAACTGATGACGCTGTACCTTGTACTCGTGATGCTTCTCATAAATTGGAATGATGAGTTTGGCGATGTGTGTGATGAGCTCATAGCGTTCAGCTTTCCACAAAGCGTCCACGCAGACCTCCAGGTGTTCGACCAGGACTTCCTAAAAAAAGGGAAGGGGGGGGATGGGTGGGGGGACAGAAATGGTAGTGCAGATCTTGTATCGGACAGGTAACTCTGCCCTGATATGTAACTAACACCACCGGAGCTAAATGACAGTTTAAGTACCAGAATTCTATCATTTTATTACTTTAGTTACAGAAATATACACAAACATTAAGGTAAAAATGTGGACTTCTTTAACAATCCAACTAGTTGTGTCTTGTTTTGTTCCAGGTCACACTCGAGTGTGTGGATTGCGCAAGTCAAACAGCTTTTTCTAAGGAATAAAAACCCTGGCGGGCCGCACCTCGGTATAATAGACATCCTGCATTCCGGTGTCTTCTTTCATGGCCGCTTCTTCTTCAATATTACACGTGATCTTCTTAAAAGCCGCAAGGCCGCTTGGGAACAACTCTAGCAAACGACAGAAACAACTTTTTTTTAACAAAACATGTATTTAAATAAAAGCAGATGTAGTTCAACCACCAGATCATCTCTGTCTGGTGCGCCCTTCACATTTGGTTAGATGAGTATTAGCTGCAGGTTTGCATGAGATAACCATGGTTTTTGCCTGGAGGTACCGTTGCACACAACAGCAAACAGAAATTGAATTATCAAAACAGAGACATTTTCCTGAAGGACAGCAGCGTTCCTGAATGTGTTCTACACACGTCCTCATTCTCTCCTCATTCTTTATGTCTTTGTATGCAGCGAGTTTCTTTCTGTTGGAAATCACCTTTATTGGCAATAATAATAATTAAAAAAGGAGTTTATTAAATGTGTTTTGGACAGCCAAGTGTGTTTGTTTCAACTTACTTTTCCTGTGCAGGTATTCTGCAACAAGCGCAGCCACATGAACATAACACATGGCGGCCTGTTGAGACAGGAGAGAAATGGTGAAAAAAACAAAGTTATTGAACTGCCAGTGACGTGAATTTAACGGAACCCATCTTTGCAAACTACATGTTGCAACAGCTCCAAACAATTACTGGTTGTTGGTCATACGTTCACTGTAAAATGATCTCACCTCATACAGAAACTAGTGAGTAAGCCATTAAACTGCCATGCAGTCAGACCGGAAAACTGTCAGCTGGGTTTTTTTCCCCCCTCAGCTCATTTTGAGCCAGTCCTGTTATTCTACAGAGCTCACACTTTTCCACTGATACATGTGCACAAACGGCAAACATGAGAGGTCATACAGCTCATCATGAGTAAATTTATTTATTATTTATATTTTAAATAGAAATAAAATCAATAAAACATAAATATAAAAATATCCCACAAAAATGAGAACACAAATTAAGATTAAAACAGAAATAAAACACATTCAATTAAGTTAAATAAATGCCAAAACAAGTTAATTCTGTAATGGCACCTCTAGGAAATATTTTAGACCTTAAAAACCCAACCCATGAAAAAGCAGTAAGAAAGTCCATCATTATTTGTCCCTTTCACAAATTATATATAAGAGAAGGATCAAACTTTTAGAGATATTTACCATTTATAACCACGTGCTATGCAATAATTCTAATTATAGAATGTTTTCTGATGTCAATTAAGGAACAGAAGATAAAATTCTGATTTATTAACAAAGTTTTTACCATAAATGCAAAATGTCTTCGAAGTGTTTCATTTATGTCACGCTGGTTCTTATGGCTTTAAAAAATTTATTTAATTCAGTTTAGGATATGCGAGTTTCCAGTATTTAAAGCAAGTGGATCATCCAAGTTCATGCAGATACTTTCCATTGTGTTTCTAACGAAGTATCCATGAACAACGTAAACGTACATTTCTGGAGCAGAAAATCAGTATTTACATTGTTAACCCTTCTTTACGTCTCTCAGGCAAACTAAGTTTCAGAACTGAATCCTGACTGAAGAATCTCTTTTTGCTTTATCAATGCATCAAACTTTTTTCTGCGAATTGCATAAAATTTCCAGCAAGATCAGGATCTATAGTTTCCAGACTGTCTGTGAAAATATCAGACTTAGAAGCTACTTTGCTTTTAGTGTTGCTTTGTGACATGTTCATCCTGCTAAAAATACTCACTAAAAAGCCCAAAGTAAATAGAAAGATTAGTTTAAGGACAATTTGAATGCCATACCTTATTTATAGCAGTGTTTTGGGGGATAACTAACTTGGTGGATAAGTGATGCCACAAATGCACATGCTGCTTCACTGCAGGCACCAAACTAGCTGTCATACGACCCAAACAGCCAGACAACACTCTTCTGGTTTTAAAGTCCTTTTACTTTCTATAAGAATTCATTTTGTTTTAGTCCTTTAGTCCAACAGCCTTCCAGAATGAAGGAAAACCTGATCCTGGTGCTGATGGACTTCGTTGCTGCTGCACCTCTAGTCCTAAACATTTTAATGATCCTGAACACAAGTTTTCTCAGGAGCAAAACACCCGCAGCAGCAATTTCCTTCCAAGTAAGAACATTTTTGTGCAGAACATTAAATGGCCGACTGGGTTTCTTTAGATTAAAACAAAGATTTCAACTCTTAGTTTGCTGTTAAAAATCACTGCAAGTGGTTCTGTGACTTCTACTGACTTGTACTGATGGGATGCCAAACTTATGTTGGGAGATAAATTCATGTCAGGACAAAAAGTATGATAAAAAATTGGGATTGAGCGATAAACTCCACATTTATACCAGAGACGTTCTGTGGAATTAGGAAAGATGCTTCACAGCTTGTATTTGAGTCACTGCCTAAACTTTTTGGCCAGGACTTTACTCTGTTCCACAGCTCTGATGGGGGGGGGTTAAAAGGTTCACTTTGCCAGTGACAACCATCGTTCTGTTTACTTGTGATACCGGCATTGGTGGATTACGTGAGGTCAGATCTTAGATAAGGACTCCGCTTTCTGATAAATGTGCATGATAGACTCTTGTATGGAAAAGATTTGGATCGGGACTAAATCCAAACAAGAAAAACGATGGAGAGACGTGGCTCTCTACATTTTTTATAAAAACATAACAGAGAAGAACAGAATGGAAAGGGGAACTATTTCCTGAAGCGTACCTCAGAGAGATCTCCGTTCTTCAGGTGTGCTCTGGCCATGCTGTCCAGCCACGTCCGCCTGAGCTCGGGGGTGCTGGCGTAGGACCGGGCCAGGCTGTACTGCAGGTCCAGCAGCATCTCAGGGTCCTTCTCATGCTCCTTCATCTGAGCCGTGGCCATCAGCACCGTACGGATGCGCTTGGTTAGACCCTTAACTTCTGGTGGGAAGGCTGTGGACTGAACAAAGCAGAGTCACAATCCAACCTTTCAGACATGAAAGTAATAAACACCATAGTTAATTAATCATAAAGATATATAAACATGTTCCCAACTCGTACACAGAACAGATACAAAGCAATATATCTGCTTGTGCTGCTTTGTGCATCTTTGCTAAATGTATCAAGTTATAGAAAATCAAGGTGATGTATTCTTTTAGTTGTCACTGTGCAATGGTTTGTAGAACAAACTATTTTAATTATATATATATGTATTATTACTACCATTGTTCCAGTATTATTTCTGTCTTAAACAGAAGCTATCAAATGGCTGGATATATGCTAGATGATTTTTCCCTTTGTTTCAAAACCCTCTACCTGGGTATAAAAAAACCAAACAAAAACAAAGATAATGTACACAGTTAAAATCAAAACCTGTAATTGTACATTTCTTAATACAGGTATATCTATTAGCTAATGGAAATAGTCTGCAATTTAAAACTATTTACCTTCATATTATTTTGTAATGTAATGCATTAAACAGAAATTAAACGTAAAGACCTTTAAAAAATGTTTGTGTAATTGTACACATTTACAGTGCTGTGAAATTACAATAACTGCAATAGTAATAATAATTCTTTATCTGACACAATCCATGCCAAGACTCTTATCATGACATAATTACTTTGGAGGCTCATCTTTGTTTATAGAATTTCTGTCACTATTTATCTGCATTTACATGAATGTTGTCTCGAATGACGCCTTGTTCTGGAAACTTTAGGATTTGAATACTTTTACAGAGCAGACTGGCCTTTACACACAGAAAAATGCAGATTCAGTCGTGGGGAATGCTTTCCAACACTGTCTCAAAATACCTTCATCGCCTTGTCACTATTTGCAAAGTTGTTGATTATGGAAAGAGACTCCTGGAAGCGTGAACTCCCCGTTAGTGCCACGTCAGAGATCAGCTGACTGACTGCGATGATTATCTAAGAGCGGGAAAAAAAAAAAACAGACAAAATGAAGAAACCAGTGAAAGCTTCTGGAAAGCTATGTCTTTAAACTGGTTATAAACCCTTTTTACATTCTTTAGAAAAGCAGCCAAGTAACCAAAAGAAGGCTAATAAAAATAACACTTAGAGATTAAATGACGTACAGTCTCAAGCCTAAATTTACCTGCAGGTGTGTTCGAAGGAAAGTCTTCCTTTTAGTGTACTCAAAGTTGTTCCTCATCAGCATGTAGAGCAGTGCAGATGCATCGGCCCTCAGTGACGCCAGCTTTGAGACGCAACATTTTAACACCTCGCAGCACAGAGCCTCACAGAGCGTCACACGGCCCTTAAACAGCACCGATGGGAACTGGTGGGACAGCGTGTTAGTGGATTAAAAGCAGACTTCATGTTGGGGGCTGGGATTAGATAATACAGGAGGATTTATGGCAGGAAGACAACAGAAATAACAATGTCTGTTAAACACAAGAGGAAAAAATAAGAGGAAATCCTTTGTGATGTTTCACTCTTTAACAATGCATGAAATGGTGAAGGACTGAGATTACCACACGTGCAGACACAATACCTAATTAAACTTAAAATAGAAGTTTCATAAATCAAGATTAACTTGATTGATGTTGTTCACAGAGTTCATTAGTAAAAACCTGACTCACAGAAGCAACTTAAAAAAATATTATATATATATATATATATATATATATATATATATATTAACATTATTTACTCATTAAACTTTTCTTTATGTTGATATTCTTATTTAATTGGTTTTCCTTTGTGCCAGTCTTATTTTTTCTCTCATAATTGCACATAGGGTTCTTAAACATGATGATTTTGACTGTTTCCAGCCTTATATTTACACTTTTTTACACTGGTTTTCCAGAAAACAAGATAATATGAAGACTTTTAAACAATGTAAAACTATCAGGGAGAGAAGTTTTGTAATATGGGTGCTTTGCCACAACTGTGAAAGTGAGCCACCAAAAATAATCTTATCCTTCTTTATTATTATACTGAAACATTTCCAGCCCAATACAGAAGGATCCATTTGATTTGTAACACAACCAACAATAAACCCCTCAGTTATCAGACGTGAATAGTGTTCGGAAGTGTTGCACATTTCACCAGTTTTTTTTTTTGTTTGCATTTTCTCAAAGCTCTCAAAACACAATTTTTAGCTCAGTCAGGTTTGTTTTCATACTGTGAACATTTTTATTTGCATTAAATACATTAAATTGTGCTTTCCAAAACCTTACAAAGCATTTAGATTTTAATGGCCTTCCTTATTCCTTTCATATTTTTTCCTATGTTTAACTTCTGAGGGGAATCTGATTAATTTTTTTATTTCCTTATGACTGAAGTCTGAAATGCTCATAAACTTGTTATCAAGAGACAATGAAATACTGCAGTGACTCATTATATCGTCCTGAACCGTTTTGCCCTGCACTTCTGGTGTCATTTACCCCAGACAGGTATTTACAACCTGTGTCACTCACAGTAAAAGATTAAAACCACAGACTGTATAAAAGATGGACTGAGTTAGTTTCTGAATAGCAAAAGTGAAACTTGTTGGGCGGTTGCTACCGTCGCTATGTGTGCTGTCGTTCCTGAAAAATACAAACACGGGCAGAGCTGGAACGGTCTATCAAACTCTGAGTTTAAAGCGTGCGCCTATCGACTGCGTCCTCAGACATCGTTTAAGCTTGGTTTCTACTGAAAGAAAATTCCACCATCTCATTGCGTGGTCCTTAATAAAATGAATCTAAATCTCAAATTAAACTTAATCTGAGCTTCCTGTAGCTAAGAGCTAACTGAGCTAACTTGGATCTAATGGAAGCTAGCCAGCTAACCAGTTAGGTGGGATAAAGCTGTAAGTTGGCAAACATTCTGCCTTCTTGCTGAGGATATCTGATACTTGTCAATCAATGACACAGTCATAATTATGCTAAATTTTTATATTAAATTACATTAACCAAATAAGTTATAAACAAACCCCCCCTGACAGGTGTCATGAAAGTAAACTTAACCTATTACATCTAAAAGGTTTTCTTGAAACAAGCTGTAAACATGTTTATTTCTGCTGTGAAGTTGTCCTTTTAACATGGGAATTTATGGAGATTGTCTGTGTGTTAGAGCCCCTGCTGGATGAGGGGGGACTGCAGTTTTTGGCACTCCCCCCCCCCCCCCCCCTTTTGTTTCTTAAAAACAAAAGAAAAAACACACAAACACCAGAGTGTAAATATCTGAGCCAGACAGCGGTGACGCCAACAAACGCAGGAAACAAGGGTATTAATTAAGTCGCATCCATTTTCCTGAAGAGCCAGCTCACTTCAGCAGATACATACTTGTTGATTTGGATGTTATTATTGATTGAGAGAGAAGTCTCTGCTAATTGCAGCGCAAGTGGCAGGAAACATCACTTGTGTTTGTTTTCGAATGCTTGGAAATGTAGGCAGTGTGTGGACTCATGGTGAAGAACACAGCTGTGGTGAGACCGCTGCACATGTACCTTGTTAATGAAAGCCCGGAGAGCAGCAAAGATGTGTCTGATAGCAGCTTCGGATGGGCCGACTTTAAGGAAAGTAAGGTAGACGTCAAACACCTTCTTCATAAGGGGGTTGTGACCTTCGCTGTCCAGCAGCTGGGTCTGACAGAGACACAAGCAACCATGTGGTTTTCCAGTAGAAGACTCACCTTTCAGTGGGTTAAAGATTGTGGTTGAACAACTACATAAGCGAATGTTTTTTACATGAATAAAATGTGTTTGCTGACCTTAAAACACTGAGTGAAAAGAGACAGGACGTCCAGAACACTCAGGCACACCTCAGTGGAGATGTTGCCCTCCAGCAGAGCCTGATGGTGGATTTCCGCCTCCGTTGGCCCCATCCCTACAAAACACACACATAACATATAAATATATATCTATGCTATCTGTCCTTACCAAGCTACTGTAGAACCTTCTGGACTCTCATGGCTCAGCGCCACCAGTATCCCAGTGCCTAAACAGACCCACCCGAAGATTACCAGCCAGTTGCTTCATATCTGTCCTGTCGGACAAAAGGAACTTTTTAATTTGCCTCCAGGTAAAGTGGTCTAGAGGATGCAAGTCTATCTTTTAGACTGTCACCAGCACAACTGGATTCTGCACATCTGTCCATTTTAAGGCTCAACAGGTTTATTTCAATGCTTTTACATTTACGAGAACAGTTTTAAACTCAGGACTGCTCCGGTCTCCGGCTCTCTTCTCTGCCTACACCAACATCACCTGCAGTATTGTGGAGGAACAGAACGCATTATATCTGCAGAGGACACGGCATCTACCATCGGCATCTACGGCCGACTTACGGGTTTTAAATGTCTTGGAACTGAATTTAACACTTTTAAAAAGCCTCCTGACAAAGCCCAGCCGCTCCACCTGTTCAGGAGAACTCAGGGCTCTGTGTGAGTAAAGACATTTTAATTGTGGCGTGCTAATTAGCGAGTCTTTACTCACTTTTAATGTCTCCTCCTGCTTCAGCCATCTGAAACAGAAAACTCAACGGTGTAATCAATAGGGCCAGTAAAACCATCAATTCACTCTGTGACCAGCAGAGCCCCCCTGAACACAGAGGAGTCCTCCCACCTGCTTCATTCCTCCTTCAGGCAGACTTTACAAAGACCCAAAAAACATTTACAAACGTTCTTTCTTTCCCTTTGTCATAACCACTCAATAGCATCAGATAGGCACAAGTTAGGGCGATTCATCGATTTCATAGATTAATTGAATTTATTGTTTTATGAAGATTAATTTTTATGAACATGGAGATTTTTTTTGCCTCCCCAGCACATTTCAGGCCTCCTTACATCATAGTGATCTCAGCATCCTCCTACTGATTTCCCACAAATCTGCATGAACAGAACCGGACGAGATTTTCCCCAAAACAGACCAGTTTCCTTTATCATTTGGAACTGGTTTGGTTTTGCAAACACGGATTTGGAGCCTCGTTCCAAAATCTGTTGAAACAAAAAAACAATCTGTTGTGTTGTTGCAACACAACAAATGTATTTCAACACCTGAAACAGAGGCCTCGGCGGAGTGGAAGACATTGTGCATCTATGACATGCTCAAACCAGCATCAGCCTACAAACCCCCCCAATAGACATTCCACGGTATGGGGTTTATTTTCACTCTGTGTCCCCAATGGGACGACTGGGGCACAATCGAAAGCCTAAAGAATTGTTTTTGTAGTTTGTATTTTTTTTTAAAACAGTAGGGAAAGAAAAAAAAAAAATCAATTAAAAATCGAAAATCGGATTTGTTTTTTAAAAAAAAGTCGGAGATTTTGCTTTTAGGCCATATCACCCAGACCTAGCACAAGTCATTGCTGCTCTTTCACTTTTCCCTCCATCCTCTCTGTAAATCTAAATGCTTTGTTTTCATGCTTTTAAATCTGGAAACTTGAGCCCATCTATCCATCTATCAAACTTAAACTCTCAGCTTTTAAATGCATATCTGAATGTTTATTTTCATCTTCATCATTTGTTCACATTTAGACATTATTAGTCTATTATTAGATTATGTCTAACACACGACAAGTGAGACGTTGCTCTTTCATGTTGTCATAACCACTACTATCCACCACTTTCCAAGCAAAACACTGAAGGTCGCCATGACAACTTTTCTCCCCTGATCCGGTTCTAGCTATTGTGTTAGACTAGAGGATGGGACAATAATCTCACTGTTCTGTCTTCTTTTGATTAAAATGCGACCTGTGTATCTATATTTGAGATGTGGTCATTGTTTAAAATAATATTTTCATTACTCAAAGTTTTTTTATGAAGCAGTATTACCTTTTAAAATAGTACTAGTTTATCATTATTGCTAATGTAGCCGGAAGAGCGAAACCAACTTCGGCATAATTTTACCCAATGGATTATAGGAATGGGGGTCCGCCAAGAAATTGGTGGATAGATTGTGCATTTTACTGAAATAAAATCTACAAAATAAAGCAATTTCTTAAATGTTCTATGTACACTAAACATGTTTCATGGTTGAAGGATTAAATGTGTACTTGTGGGGGAATTATATAAACATGTGGGTATGAATTAAATGTGAGTCATTGTTAAAGGCATGAACAGGTAACATCTTAGAAAGTGTTAGGAGAGAAAATCCTGCAGATAAAGTGTTTGTGTGTCTGGTTACCCATGTTGAGGGTGAGGGACGCCTCCATGGTGCTGAACTGGTGGATCTTAGTCTGCATGAGGCTGGCACGGTTACACCGCATGGCTGGCATTGTCTGAGACTTCCTGTCTGAAGAGAAGAGCTTGGCCACACACACCTCCTGGCTCCTGGTGAATAATACATGAACAGATTTACAGGGCGCAGCCATTCGCTTGAGACACCCTGAAGAAAGTTCATCATAAAACCCTCCAAAAAGGAAGCAAACAAAAGAACAATTTGTTCCAAATGTATTCCCAGTCAGTGAATGGCATTCCACAGGGGTTAATGTTGGGCCCACTGCTTTCCTCTCTTTACTCTGTTCTTATGTCTTATATGATGTTTACCTGATATGCAACACATTGTGTAGCGGGCTTTATAAATAAAGTGAGTATGGTGGGGTAGAAAATGCTAAATCTTCAGATTTCTGATCTATGATATAAATTTTCACACAAGGAATTATATTTCATCAAACAAGAGGAACTTATAAATAACAGAAGAAGGATGAATATAAGTACCTATCTAAAATATTACTTCCTTAGTCATGAAACTCATCAGGACAAGTTGCAATCATATTTCTGTGAAACGGTGTTGTTTAACAAGTTGAATGTTGACATACAAGCAGGTATAACTACTAACATAAAGGATTACTGTTGTTTTCTTACCTGCCAATGTTTCTCTTTCCAACGTAACGGAACTGGACTAGACAGATCCTGCAGACATAGAATAAAACCAACATTCAGACAAGCGTCAACTTACAAACATGGACAAAATTGTTGGTACCCCTCAGTTAAAGAAGGGAAAACCCACAATTCTCACTAAAAATCACTTAAAACTTACAAAAGTAACAATAAATAAAAAATTATTGAAAATTAAATAATCAAAATCAGCCATCACTTTTGAATTGCTGATTAACATAATCATTTAAAAAACAAACTAATGAAATAAATTTTTATTTATTCTTTTATTTCTTCATTTATTGTTATTGTGATTTCAGTGAGAATTGTGGGTTTTTCCTTCTTTAAATGAGGGGTACCAACAATTTTGTCCACGTGTGTATATCAATTTCTGTTGCATGTGAGAAAAGGTAAATATGACTTCCCAAATATCCCAAATATCCCATAAGTTATACGGGGATAAATACTTTCTACTCACTCTAGCAAGCTGAGGAAGTTCATGATATCCTGAGGGCTGATTTTATTCCAGTAGGCTGTCAGAGTGTCTGTGAACAAGCAGAATGCGTTCTGTTTTTATAAAGCGGTCATGTTTCCAAACAGTCAAGTCACTCTTCATGTCAAAAGCAAATATTGTGTTTATAGTGAGAACAGTGTACAGCTGTAGATTATTTCTGACCCTCTGACAACGTCTTGACAATGTGCAGGAAGGAGAAGAGGAGGCCTTTGATCTCATACTGGCCCAGTCTGCTGATGGGAGGCATGGGACTGGTGCTCATGGTGGAACTGCGCCGCTGCAGCTGGAACAAAGCATCACACACACACAAACACACACACACAGTTACTCAGTAAAATACTAAGCACTTCATTGTGCTGTGAGGAAGTTGCACATTTAACAGCTGAACTGAGACCTGGACAGTTTGAGACGTAGATGTTTGCACATCCTCAGAGAATCTAGTCTGGCCTTGGCCTGAACTGGCCGGACGTTCGCATACCAGTACGTACCAGGACATTAATGGAACCTTACTGACTGCAGTGGAGGCATGAAATGGATTTTAACCAGTGCTTTAACCCTTAAAATGCAGAAGCTAAACCCTTTCACACAGTCAACACAGACCTCATCTTTTCAGGACAGCCTTGGTTGTCGGAGTATGTGGTTAAAATATAAAATAAAATAAATGTATTGCACTTATTCCTCATTTCCAATGATCTAATATTAACCTATCAAAACCAACTAGGTCAGCTGCTCAAAAACATCTTGGTTTAATTCCACCCATAAAAGATCTTATTTTTTCTTTTCAGTTCTTTGGCTGCTGCTGGTTGAACATTGCTGTCAATCTAAGCTCTCCGATTGGTGGAAATTTTGACAGGATGTGCCTTGACCATTTCCAGGTCAAAATAGACGTTTCTTAGCAATATACTTGTGACTATAATATTCTTTACGATGGAAATGTCAGAAATAATGCCGTTATCATGGGTAATTTTGGACTTATATATATATATGGTCTTTTAATAAACAGTGCATTTAGCAGTTGTATCGTAAATCTCCTGAACAGAATATAAATCCCTGGAATTTGTCCGTAGATCACCCAAAGCATAAAATATCCATCACATTCACCCTATAGAGTTACACACTACCTGTCCAAAAAAAAAGATCAGCTGAGGGACAGTTCATGGGCCTAGAATGGTTTTAGGAATGACATCCCTTCTCTACGGTTATTTGTTCTTCGGGTGTAAATGGAAACGGTTTTATTTGGTCAGTTGGTTTTTTCATCTACAAGTCATTGTAGAAGGTGTCTTGGTGAAATTCCCAGCCTGTCTCCCAGCTCCTGCTGAATGTTCCAGTAGCTAAAAAGCCCAAAACAAATCTGCATCGTAATCAAAGATTTGTTCTCCATCTGTGACATAATCTTTATCTTCCTTCAGTAAATATACATTATTGTGAGAACTGGGATGAAGATCAACTGACCAAATTAACTTGATGCAAGTTAAAATGTTAATGAACTTCATATAATTAACCCTTTGATTCATGAATTTTAAAAACAGTGGCTAATTTATTTTCTATACAATACTTGGCTTCAGACATGTTCAGTAATGTAAATAGTGTATTGCTTGACTGACTTAAGTCCCCAGACGTGGATAAATTACAAATACACCATCCTCACCCATGCACCCTGTGGTTGACATGGATGAAAGAGTTTAACTAAATGTTAAAAATGTCAATATTTCCAAATGTTTTTTTTAAAAAAACTGAAAACATTTATGTGAGTGTATTATTATAATTAAAAGGAGGTAATACCAACAGACAACACAAACAACTTCTGTCAAACATGTCAGTTCTTAAATGCGTGGAAAAGGATTCGGATCAGCAAACTTTAGGTTTTGTTTAAAACAAAACAGAAAGGTGAACAGAGCCCATTAACATCTGTCTGTAATGTTTTCCATTTGTCACGGCAGAATGATGTCATAATGTTGAAAAAACAAAAACAAAACTCTTCAAGAACTAAAAAGAAGTTTCTCTTGTTTCTGATGTCTTTCCTGCTGGGTGTTGTGTTAACACACACCTGACTGCTGAAAACTGGCTGAACTTCTACTTCTATATAACCCTGGCATGGTTAGGAAATGCCAGGTCCATGCGGATACGAGTGCATCTCTGCAACAGCAGGATCTGTTTGAATTATTCTGAGGTTATAGTATTTGGCATGATGTCTTGCAATGATAAACTACTTGATTGAGAGACCTCATGTTTAAAAAAATAGATTTAAGAATCAAAGTGTACTTGTTTGGTTTTTATAAAGAAAATCTAATATAAATAGCTTTTAACCCTTTAACTTCCTGGTGTAGCATTTGGTAGAGTTAAATTTGCAGTGATTATGATGATTTTCTTTAACAAATTGTGGAAATAAACCTGCCAAAGCCACTCTGTTTTGGTATGTAAGGCTCAAACCAAGTGTTTGTTCTCACACCATTGTTTCACATTATCAGAAGTTCACTCTTATAATGTTGTTTTTAACTTAAATCTTAACCTTTTGCTAAAATATATTTATTTTTTTTTTGGTCCAAAACAAACAGAAAATTGCATTTTTAGTTAAAAATCTTAAATAAAAAATAATAAAAATTAAGTGTATACATATATTTTTAATAAAATAAAAAATAGATGTTTAAAAATGCATTAAATTCAATAAGTGGCACCTGCTTCTTTCCATTTTGTTCTGCGTGATGCTGGTGATTCACTCCATTTTGTTTGTCTAGAAATTATGTAATGTGTCTGTTTTGTTGTTTATCTAAGTTTTATTTACATAATTCTAGACATCTGGTAAAGATAAGATGACTTGTACAATAAGTACAAGTCATCTTAGTAATTATATAATATTGCACAGCGAAGTAAATTTCACTGTGCAATATTAGAAAAGAACCAAACAATTGCGAACAGCTTCCCTCTGTCTTAGCAGGCAAGGAGTTATACAGATGATTTACCAAACTGATGCTGATGCACAATGTGAACATGACAGGCAGGAAATCAAACCAGCATCCCTGCAGATAAGCCTCACTAATGAGGGATAAACAGTAAATTACAGTGGCAGCACAGATGATACCGAAGAGGAATTAAGATAAGAGCAGCAAGACATTCAGCATTAGTCAGGGTTAAAATAAAAGTTAAGAAAAAATATTCAAGTTGGTCATAAACCATAGATGAGCTGCTTATTCTGACTGATAACAAGTCTGAAGCTTCTTACTAATAAGCAGCAGTAATGGTCAGCTGCTGTACAGCAATATGCAGCCGGCGTCCCAGAGGATCTCACTCATGTTTTCTGTGGTATTTACTGAATCTATCTTCCTGTTGGAGGTTTTATCTAAACCTTCTCTCTACTTGTCCCGGGTTACGACTTACATAACAGTATGAATGTTGAAACAAGTCAAGAGATTTGCACAATAGCTGCGGCTTACAAACAGTTTGACATGAAGCTGTTTTACTGAAAGAAAACTTTTCTGCAAATGTTCTAAATCATCTCCATCACAAACAGAAGAGGGCCAATAAATTCACAAAGATGCAGAATCGGAGCATGTGTTGACATGAAATTGCTGCGGTATCCAGTAAAAGCTTATTAATGTGTTTCCCACTTAATGCATATCACTGCAATCAGTTTTAATGAGTCAAAGATGCACAGGAACAGTGGAGGCTTGCTTATGTTGGCCCGGGCTCAGATACAGCAGCCGCTTCATGCTGACGAGTCACTGAAGCTGTTTAAAGGCAACACAGCTTCTTTCTTTCTTTAAATATCTGTAACTAACATTTGTTATGGGAAAATGTCCAGATGAGGCTTCAGAAGTGGATCCAGAACAGCGTGAGCACATGCCTCATGTCAAAAAGTAGTGAATTATACCCGGAGATGCACAGGCGCCATGAAAATTCAGCTGTATAAAACAGCAGGGGGGTAGCGGAGCTGCAACTAAACCAGCTAGAGTGTTAAATAGGTCGTAAACAACGGAAAATGTACACCGCTTTTATGTAATATGCAGAATTTATCTACAAAAAACAAAACATGTTATCTAAGGCTGTCATTCTTTAAACATTAAAATCCAGGTCTAGATTTCCTTTGTTTATTTTTTGTTTTCATACATTTAAATCGTAAAAATATACATAATAAATTAATTTTACAAACTGAGCTTGACAGTCCAAACAATGAGCTTTTGTTGCAGACAAAGAACAAACTATGAGTTTGAGTCATTAAACAGTAAAAAGGGATAAACAAGTGAAAAATAAAAATGAATAAAATATTAATAATGTGGTCTAAGTACACAGGTGACTATAAATGTGTAAGGCTTGTTTTATGTGCAGAAATCAGATTTTTTTACGTGCAATATTTCATTCATAAAAATAACAAACAATGCCTCAATTATGAAAAAGCAGCATTTGTGAATAGAATATTTAGTTGATAAAATTATTCAAGAGTTCCTTCTTTGTCTAATATAAATCTAAATTTTATTTACTTAAAATTTAAATTACAAAATTAACTTTTTTAAGAAAACTTTGAAATGACTCAAATTATTTTACAAAACATACATAAAAATAAATAAATTTAAAAAATAACATGTATCAAGGTTTTCATCTCAATTTCTCCAACTAAACAATTATTTGGTCTATATAGAATCTTTGAAGAGTTCGTTACAAAGATGATTGATACATTTGAAATGTGCCATTTTACTTTTATTAATGCTTGAATGTGTAATACACTTGAGTGTAAATCAAAACTGTGGAATTACTGTATTTTAATAGAACAATGACATTTGAGACATACTGTGCAGTAACATTATGGGGGTGGGGGTGGTTTAGCTACGTAAAACAATAGATGTACAAGGAGGGATGGTACCCGCCTGGTTGCATTAAAATGACTCAGCTCAACTCGCTTGTTGTCAGTTTGTTTCAGGTGTGCAGAAAACATCACAGAGCTGCAGACAGCAGCCCCACAGATAACGATGACACCCCGTCTTTATATTCAAGCAACCTGAGATTCGGATTTCTGCAGCATGTGATGTCGTCTTTACTCTTCTTCTGTTTCTAAAGTGCCAGGAAATGATTGGTTAGAAACTAAACGAATGGACCAGAGAACCTTAAAGTGTTCTACCATGTCCCCATGTTCCAGCTGAGACATTACTCCACCTGCTTGATGGTATGCAGTGTTTTTGGCAGGCATCTCAGTTTTAGTCTTAAGGACAAAAATGCTTATTATTAATTTTATTCACATTTTAGCCATTTATAAGTTTAAACTATTAAACTAATAGTTATATATATGTGTGTGTTTTCTTATGTACACACTCATGTGGCCAAGGTGCAGCAGCATTGCTAACTGACACACAATAAGCAGCTCTGTGAAGCATTTTTAATGTCACGCAATCCGTCATTAAACAATTTCATGCAGTGTCATCAGTGAAATGTCACAAATGTCTCGTCATGTTTAATTTTTAGAGAGCCGTGTTGCCACGTCACTGTCTCGGTATTGTCATGAAAAAAATGTAAACTAAATTAATTTGTCATTGCAAACGAAAACAACACTGCTGTCATGGCAACCTTGCTGGGATGTGGTGGCCATCCTCCTACATGCAGACAGCGCAGTACGGCATTCATGGGTGAAAAATGAGTGTTTATGCCTTTTTTAGCTGCCTTTGGTCAACAGCAACACAAATCCCGCATTCTGCATGAGTGAAGTGAGGATCCAGCACGGAGGCGTTTGTCTGCTCACACATTTGTTTTTTGTACAAAAGTGTTGAATTTTCAACATTTTTCTATTTAATTGCAACTTTGTCAAGCAAATCTTCTCAACCCAACTTTCAGATTTCTGATCATTTGATTGGATTTAAGGAACAAAGGCTGTTTTTGACCAAATATTTAAAAAGGGCTTGTCTGAACATCTCGTCATTTTCTTACCTTACCGACATTAGCACCTCTAGGCACGCAGCATTCCCTCAACTGGTTCTGCCACCCAGCGCTCCGCCTAACACTTTGCATTTTTCCAGATAGTATTTCACTGACAGGTTTCAGCTTGTGCTTGTCAGAGTAAATCCCCGTTTACCTTCCTGTTGGACTGAATCCAGCAACCAATCTTTCCTTCTTTTTTTTTTAACAATATCCCCAGAACATCTCCACTTTTTCATTCTTACATGTCAGCTGTATGTTATGTCCAACATGTGAAATTTTCCTCCCATTTGTCTCAAACTGAAAGAGCTCTGATGCTTTTTTGTGCCATGTTTGCTACTTTCTCACCTCGATGCTGTCTGGTGTTCCTGTGTCCATAAACAGAGAGCCTCTGGAGTCATCTCTCCTCACAACATGACCGTTCTGAGCTGGAAAACCTGCAGGGCCATGCGCAATTGTTATGTTAAACTCAAATATTTAAATACATCTGTAAAAACTTAACCTCCAAAACAACCAGGAAATACATCACGGCTGGTTAACTAAGTTGGGCTGTATTAGTTTTCTGTTCCTCTTGTTCCAGAAACATCGGTCACACATATCTGCACTATTTAGACAGTGACCCTTCATCCAGGGCCTCTGATGAAGATGGAAGAGTTGCCACTAAAGCATGTTGGGTATGTGTGACATTTAGTGTCGTACAGAAGCAAAAGATAAAAACAAAAAAACTATGTAAGAACGTAGACATTGAACATATATTGTTACGCAGATAGACTTGTTTTTGGCAAGTAAACACTCAGAAGATTTCAGCTTCTTCTGCTTTAATCCAATTCTTGTGAACTTTGTGCACTGCAACAACTAAAATCCAAGTAAGATTAAACTCATCAAATCAAGGACACACATGCTTTTTTTAAACGTAAGATAATTATTCTTACTTAGTAAGATTTTTTTACTTATATTAGGAATTCTTAACAGCTTAATGGTCCATGAAACAGAACAAGAAATTTCATCTTTTTTCAAGGAAAATGAACCTAATTTTTGTCATTTTTTATCTTGTTTTTTGAAGCCAGTTTTTCTAGTGTGAACCATGAGGATAAATGGCTGCTGCAGCTTATTTAACATCTAACGGTGACCCAGCCAGCTCGTGATCAAAAAGATATACCAATGTTTTCCTAATTCCTTTTGTTTCTATTACTAATGCGATACACTGGCTCTTTTAAAATGGCTACTTTCATCTCAGCATCATCATCATCATCATCATCATCATGGTGTCAACAGTAAATGACATGGAAGTCTAGAAGTCTTTAACATAATAGAGGTGGCCGGCCTGGGGAAGTGCTCCTCGTTCAGAAATAAACATAATGCTTCATGTCTGCCCCACAGCTGCTGCTTTCAGACAGAGTGCCGCTTAATGAATAAAGCTGAGTGTTACATAAATAGTGTTGTGTAACTGAGGTGAAGACAGGAAAACAGGAAGAGGTTAATGGCTTGTGTTGTCAGCTCACTGAGATCTTTGTCAGCGATGGTGCTGATCCTCCTGCTGTCGATCAGCTCATCTCTGGGACCCTGATTAAAGAAAAGTAAAAAAGATGCTGAGAAACAGAGATGTGGAGCGTTCACTTCAGTTGTGTTTGGGGGGGACTCACGTTAAGGCCGAGCCCGGGGCTGGAGGTCTGCGGCTGAGCGGACAGCTGCTTCAGGTTCTGGTAGAGCAGCTCGCACAGAGGCAGATACAGCAAGCAGATCCTGGCCTGCTGGTTCTGAGACATTTTATCACATTACATGAAAAACTCCAGCCACGTGTTGTGCGTGCGAGCATTTTAATCACTATTCAAACTTGGCTACTAGACTGATGGTATCAGTGGCACATGCACTTCAAACACTGTCTTATTTGCATAAAAGACACCAATTTGTTGTTATGTGGTGTGCAAACACATCATGGATGGCTCCGGCTGGATCAGACAATCAGGTCCGGGTTAAGAAAACATGACACTTAGTTCTGTGGTTTGTCATGTTGTGTCGTCTTGTTTCACTATCTTGCAGGATTTAGGTGTTTCCTTGTTCTGTGTATCTACATTAAAAAAACATCTGAAAGCGGCCCCACCCAGCCTCACCTTAAACGCTGTGTAGCGATCATCCATGGCGTGTTTGATAAGTAGGTTCTTTAGGACGCCGACGGCCAGCTGTCGGACTTCGGGTCCTTGCTGCAGCGCCTCGGCAAGCTCTCTGAGCAGCAGGCCCACCAGGAAGTGGTTTCGACAGTATTCCTCCGTTACGCTGAACTCCAGACTCTGCTCTGAAGTCGAATCGCACAGGAAAGGATTAGAAGTGATGTTCAGACCAGCGTGGGCCACAAATCATTCCTTATAACCAGACAGTTGTGACCAGAGTTGCAGGTTTAGTCAGAATGTTTCCAGAGACCCAAACCCAAAGACCAGAAACACTTAAAAGGCTCCAAAAGCTAAATTAATTTATTACATTTAATTATCTTAATGAACTTAATCACACTTAAATCAAAATGTATTTAATTGAATTAAAAAAAAAAAAAATCAGGAAAATATTCCATTCTTAGTTGATTCAATTTGAAGAATTAAATCCACATAAAACTTAAATTACAATTAATTTGAAAAATCTAACTAATTGAATCATTTTTCATACATGATACAACTGCACAAGTTCTATTGTAAATATATTTAAAAAATTAATTTACTATTTAATTATATTTTATTCCATTTTACTGTGCTTTTATTTAAAAAGAAAAATATTCAAATTCTAATTTATTTCATTAATATAAGTAATGCAAATAAAGGATTAACGTTTAATTATTTTGACTCCAGTTATTTTTATGTAACATAAAAGTAACAATTATATTTTCCTTTTTAATTTTGACTAATTTTCTGATAAAACATGCTTTTATCTTATTTACTATGTGATATGGTATTTCAAATACTAACATATTTCTTATTTTTTTCTCTGCCATTTTTTTTATTTTACTTCCCTTTTGACATAATATTACTTTCTAATCTATATTTGTATTTATTTCTTCGGGTCTTCCCTTTTGAATTTTCCTTTTTATGTCCAGCTTAATAACCCATTCAGTCTTATGACATTTCTCTGTTTCTTAATTAATAAAATATAATCTAACTGAATTCATTCCTGCATAAATTCACACCAATTCTGTAGCATCAGGTAATTTCACATCGAGCCTTTTATGTGCTTGAATTTTGGTAGCTTTAGTCGGCTTTTAAAAACATCACATGAACAGAAACAACGCAGTTCAGATGTTGTCATGTAATACAGATGCAAACCATAATGAGTTCAGTCACTGAAGATGCAAACCTGCAAACCAATATGCAGAAAACCACTCAGTCAGCCACCTTTTCCACAAACACTCCAGTACAAAACAGCTTATAACAGGAAACAATACAAGTCAGTAATACAGGCCGCTAGAAAGGAGAAGTTGTCTGTTTCAACAGAAATAATGACGCTGGGTCATTATCTTCTCCGATAACAGAGACAGTACGAAAAAACTAAGAAGAGAAAAACACTTCAAGACATGTTTTTTTTTTCTCTGATCTATTGTGAATTAAGTCCTTAAGCATTAAGGAAAGAGGCCGAGCTGATTTTGCTAATAGTCACTTAGATCTACAGCAGGCAGGCCCAGACCCCCGGCAGACAGATGAAGCATAAGCCCAGCGACGAGCACTGATCAGGGTCAGCAAGAGGAGGGATGAGTGCCCTGTGAGTGGCGGGTGAACTGGTTAATGTCAGTCATGAGCACAACAGCAGATATGGGGTGGATAGCAGTGAGCGTCACCTACCTACAGGGCCAAAAAGCTCCGTCGCATATGGAATAAAATCTGACCACAAGCAAAAACAAAACAAAAAACAAAACAAAACAGAGAGTAGGGGGTAAAAAATAAAGAACTGCGGGGTAAAGTCAACACTTCATGCATCATTTCCAATCATGATTGTGTAAAAAGCTGAAGCAACAAGTGCTGGGTGTGTTTGCTAATCAGGGATCAGACTAATGTCTGGAAAGCATGTTGTGTCACCTGTGTATGCTCGAGGTTGCACAGTCTGGCGCGATCGGGGAATGGTGTCATGTGGGTGCTGCGTTTGTGTCGGGAAGTGTTTTAACCCCCGTCTCACCTTGGACCCGCTGCAGCTTGGTGCGGCCGAAGGCCATGGGCAGGTTGAGAGGGATGAAGTGTTCGTGGTTGCACACCGTCATCAGGAACTCAAACTTCATTTCACTCAGCACCTGCATCAGACAAGACACCATATCAGCAAACGCAAATTTATCCCAGCAACTGTTCAGAGCAAACACCATTGTTTAAATATAACCTGGAGGTCTGAGGTGTTTACATTTGTTAGTCAAATATGCTGCTTCTCTTTCAAGTAACAAAGACTTGTGTTTTACGGTAGAACGGGCAGAAGACAGAGCTGGTTCTGGTTCTGGTTCAGAAGCGCTTGTTCTAAAGTAGGCCAGAACAGATAAATAATAGTAGAAAATATTTATCACATTTCTTTTTCATAAAACCCACGTGCTGATGGATAAAAGCCTGATTCAGCATTAGTTTGACATTTTGTCTTTTAACCAGAGCCTAGAGGTGGATGCTGAGGTAGAGGAAGTGCTCAAAACAAAAGCAGGCAGTGCGTCGTCATGACAACAACAGTAAGAACGAATGAAGTATCTTAAATTCGACGGGTGTGTTTGATACGCAGCATGTATGAGGCTGATCACATGTGATGCACCACAGCAGCTCCCCGTCACTTCATTTTGAATAACCTGAACTTTATTAAGCAAAGTTTGTTTAAAAAATACTTTGTTTCAGTTACACACTTACATACTTAATCAGTTTCAGTTTATCATATTATTTTATCATTTGATTATTTTTTTCTTATTTAATTTTATTTTTTTTACTGAGGGGGGGGGGCTGCGTGGTGGCGATTGGTGGTTAGCACCACAGATTTCTATGTGCAGCTTTTCTTTGGGTACTCCGGCTTCCTCCCACAGTCCAGACACATGCGTGCTAGATTGATTGGGCTTCTACATTGTCCAAGAGTGAATGTGTCTTCTTGTTTGTCTCTCTGTGTTGATCTGTGATGGACTGACGACCTGTCCAGGGTGAATCCTGCCTCTCGTAAGATGACTGCTGGGATTGGCTCCAGCAACCCGCAACCCTGAATTGGATGAATAAGTTAAGAAAATGGATGGATGGATGGATGAGTCTCTTTAAGAGCTCTATGTTAATTGAAATGTGTACATTTACAAATGCACTGACTCACTTTACACTGCAAACTGAAATCAGATTAATTAGTTAAGACAGACATAACAAGTTATTCCAATAAGAAATTCCATCTACTTCTATTAAAAATCGTCCAGCTGTTGGGATAAATAAACAGCCTGACACTCAGTGCTTACGGCGTTTTCTCTCCTGGAAAATAAAAAGTGCATCAGAGTGAGAAAGCTTCGTACCTTCGGATCTTTGAGGCTGAAGTGACACATGTAGTGGTTGACCAGGCCGAATGAGAAGCCCCTGTTCATGAATGTGAGGCACCTCTGAGGAGAGAAAACAGGATGCGCCTCTGCTTTATCAAGTCCACCTGTCCAACTGCCAATCAGCCAATCACATTGCCGCGACTACAAATACATTTAGACACATACATGGTGAGGACTTGGTGAACTTCAAAAAGAAGTCCAATCTAGTACCAGTTACTGGTAAAGCTACTGGTCCTATTCCAGCAGCACCAACTAAACCAGTCTGACACCATTCCTCCTGGTTTACAGGTGTTCCCATCAGGTAGACACATTCTCCACACCTGCAACACTGGGGATGTAAACGTGACAAATACCGTTTCCAGGCCAATCTGAGTCATGTCACCAAACAATGCAGGCAGAAACATGATGGCTTTTCCACCAACACCCTTTCTCTGGTTCTGGTTATTAAATTTTTTCCTGATTACAAGCCATAGAGAAAGCTACAGCAACCCCGCCCACACTGAGAGCACCTCAAAAGTAATAGAAATGATGGAAACCAGGTAATATGGTGTCGGCTTACACAACATAAAGCTTAGTAGGTGGGAAAGGGAAACAGAGCCGCTGAGTCTCTCTACAAACGGTATTATGAGTTATATGAGGAAAGAAAAAGGCCATTTCAAGCAGTCTGTAGGGTTCAGACCTTGATGAAGTTTGCCAGGCTCAGGTTGATGCAGCGGGCCTCCTCTGGTATTTCCATGTGGCGGATGGTGATGTGAGGCATGATGGACAACACCAGGGACTGCAGCGCCTGGTGAAAGCTATCAGGGAAGCGCTGGGCCCTCGGCATCTACAGGGACAGTTAGGAGGCAGCGAAGTCATTATGAAGACGGATCAACTGAATAAACTTACAGAAATGTATTGAAACTAAGGTGGGATCCAGACCCACGGCTTCACCGTGCAGAGTGTATACAGACTAATTCTTTCTCCAAGTGTGTGTGAGGTTTGTTTAAATGTGCAGACGTGAGCTGCAACGGGGAATAACGGGTGGAAAAACTCCACACCAGATAAGGACATCTGACTCCTGGATAGTGCTGAAGAGCTCATAATGGAACCTGTCTTGTGAAAAAAGGGTACCTTCACGCGGTTTCCCTCTTGCAGGTACTGGGCCATGGATTTTGCCATAGTTTCCAGGAAGAACCAGGAGTACTGTGAAAATGAGATATCATAAATTTAACAGACTTCCTTGGAAAATTCAACAGGACTAACTAACGGAAGGGAAATTATGAGTAATGTAACACAAGGAGACATGCAGAACAGGCAACAACATGTTGGATTTCTCGCATCTAAGCTTAAACATTTACTGTTATTTTACAGGCAAGTCTGCCCTCTGCTGGTCAGTGTTGGTGTGACAGCTGAGGTAGGAGCTGAAAGAACTCGTCACACCTTGAGCAGCTTGTTGCTGGTGTTGAAATCAGCCGTTTGCTTGAGGACAGCAGTCACTGCGATGGCCAGAACTTCATGAGTGGCTGCCAGGTTTCCTGATGCAGAAGCACCGCTTACAAACACGTACTGAGAAACAACAACATATATTATAAATACGCTTGTTTTTTTTATTATTCATTAAAAAAGTTGGGACATTTTTAACGCCTACTTTGACAAAAGAGCGAAGGTAGTGTTCCAGTCCTTCCTCATGACATCGAGACACTATATGTATGATCACCCTGAGGACAGACAGCAGGGACATTTCTTTACTGTTACTCACATTTACAGTTTGATACGAGAAACTGAAGCCAGTTTTGTTTAAAAAAGAAAGAACTGACCGCAGAGAGTTGACAGCAACCTCCTGAGCTTCTTTGGTAGCGGCTGTGAGCACCTCAAACAGTTGAATTAGCACCGTTGGTAGGAAGGTGATGATGACATGAGTCTCCACTGCATGCAGGCACTGCAGGACAAAGAGACAGAAAGCTGCAGATAAGAGTCCGTTTTAATCCTTTAATCCCATTTTATTTGTAACATACACTTTACTGCAGGTAAAATCTATATTTCAAGCCATTATTGGCCATTTGGACAAGTTTAGATTTACTAAACTTGTATCTGGGGGGGGGGGGCTGGAATACTTGTGCACCTCACCGAGTTAAAAAAACAGCCCAGCTGACAGGATTTAACAAGACAAAAGGTGAAAACTTGGGTAAAGGTCCCAAACGATGGCACGCAGAGCTGTGTGGTTTCAGAAAGGTGTGGACTGAATTCACACCAGTATGAAAGCTCTATACTGGTGGTTGGAAGCCGTTTCCTGTTTGCTTCTCAGAGCTTCTCCACCTGAACATTGTGGATGTTGGAGTTTAGTTCTGCAGCAGTCACGCACAAGGTGTCCATGTCCACTCTTCATCTCATCGTCCCCTCATCACTACCATCTGCAGATTTGCACATCTGCCAGTGTGAGTGTACGGACGTCAGAGTGAAGAGTTTGGGTCTGAGGCCGCAGCTCGGTGGACTCTTAATGCTGATGGGACCCTGTTCCTCACCTGAACCACATGTTCCACAGGAAGTAACTCCAGAAAGATTCAGCTACAGTTGGCAGATGATAGCCTGAGCTCTGCCAGTTAACCCATCTGCTTGGAGGGTTGGACAGGGTTAAAGATCTATGCGAGACTGCTTTTAATGGTACACTGACGTTTCTTATGCGTCACCCGAGAACATCAAGCAAAAGCTGTGTTTTGATTACCAGGACCGCATCTAACGACAGCAAGAAATAAACTCACTTTTGACTTAGTAAAGAAGCCAAAGAGGACATTATAGGAGGAAAAGAAAAAGAAACGAACAGAGCAAGAGATAAGATGAGTCAACACCAGACTGACTTTTACTAACTGGAGAGAGCTCAGAGAAGAGACAGGATGAAGATGACTGAGTTGGCCATTTTTTGTGGGTAACAAAGACAATCTGGCAAAGTTCAGTAATGGGGCTTGAACCAGTTAGCATCAGATGTCCTGTGGGTGGGACATGAAAAATATATATTATCGCTAAATATCAAACCTAAGATTACTGAAATGTAATTGATGTAAATCCATTCAAAGTCTAGACTGAATAAAAACAATTCAGACCAGCAACAAATGCAGTTTTTCATTTATACTGCATTCCAGTAGCAGGTGATACTGCAAATAAAACACTTATTCCACCAGCAAAGCTCCAGTAAAACGTCCACAACAATTCTTTTATCCATAAAAACTATGAAAATTGCAGGATTTTAAGTGGTTAACATTGATCCTGTACCAAGCAGCCAGTAATGACTGATATATTCTACTGTCCATTATCATGTCAGAAATCTGTTTCCTGTTTGTTACTGTTTTATTTATAGAATTATGTTGTTGTTTTACCAGATCCAAATGAAGACATGGATCAATTTCTTAGCATCGTTTATACATTTTTTAAGTGGTAGAATCCATTTCTGGGAATAATCTCTCCAAACAAGCAGAGATTTCTGTGTGAAAACAGCAATAACGAGACTTTCTGTCTTTAGTTTCATGAGCCAGCAACAGAAATGTGAGTCTCTGTTCATCTCAAAAAGATTTCTGGATAATCTTTCCTTAGTTTAAGTTTATTCACAGGATTGTTTGTTTAGCATTTCCTCCTTCTTCCTCATCTCTGGTCCATGAAGAACGCAGCAATTCCTAAAGAAGAAACTAGGTTAGATGGAGGTGAGAGGAGCCATGTTGTCCAGATGTTTCCACTTTCTCCGGAACAAGCAGGAGAGCAAACAGAAACAGAGTACACTGTGGCTACAAAGTGAGACACGTCTGCTTGTTATGATCATCTAGTTTGACTTTAAAAGCCATTAAACAAAACAAAGTCATGTGAAAAATGAGACGATCAAATGAGAACATCTTGCAGCCTGTAGTCATCTTAAAGATCTCTTAAATCTGCATGAGAGTACGTGAGTTGTGTGTGTCAGCGTCAGGATGAATAACTGCTGTGAGGGTGAGCTTCACACAATCTCACCTTCAGGTACTTTATTAGTTCAGCAGGGTTGGCCTCTGATGTGCTCTTCATCAGCTGGCAGTGCTGGAAGAATTTATGAAGATGGAGGTCCTGTGGAGAAAAACAGACACAAACATCTGGAATCTTCTGCAGGCGGCTGTGTGAGCAGGAAAGGACAGGATTCACCGTTTACCTGAGGATATATTGTTGATGCTACATGCGTCTTCACTTTGAACAGACACTTGGCATTTTCTACCCACTTAATATCTGGTTGGGACTGTTCAAAGAAAACAAAGTTAGCATAGTGCTGACACAGTTTCATGTGTAAATATGTTTGTGTTCTTTGGAAAACAGAAACTGACTAAAACTTTTTCCTTTTCTATAAAATCTGTTCCAATCATCAGGATGCACTTCCATCTACTGAACCTTTTTGCTGTCCTGGCAAAGATATCCGCCTGGCAGGGTGGCAGCTACAGGTAACTGCAGCTCTGATGACTGCATCCTTCCATCTTTCAGCAGAGACATCCAGGAATATCCCACTGAAAGCCATTAAACCAGCGTCAGAGTAAAAAAAAAGCCTCCAAACGGACACAGTGATCAGTTCTCCGAGGGAAGATAACTCACCCAGCGACTCCACCCCGTCTTTCTTCTTGCTGCTGGCCTTGCTGCTGGACTCGCAGCTGATGTGGTAAAAAGTAAAGAGGATGTGGTGTTTCTCATGCACGTGCACCGGCAGCTCGATCTTAACCTGCACACATAATGCAGAAACTCTCATCACGGCGTTATAGTGAGAGAAAGCCGGAAACACTGGGACGCCAGTTCAACTCTGAAGCCTTTTCTTCAGTGCTGAGCTGTAATCCTACGACAGCGGCTGCAAAATTAAGCTGATTATCATTCAATAAAACAATTATCATAAAATAATTCAAAAGTCTCCGTTTTATTTTTCTGTGTTTTTCAAATGGTTTTAAACTTAATTAGCTTTAAAGAATTCATCTCACTAGCTTTGAGTTGATGATCCTCCCACATTGGTCTTTTATTAATGCTACGCTGCGGCTAAAACACACAGCAGAACACACCTTAGTGTGTTTATGACTTGTGGGTTAGGGGATGTGGATGGTGGGTAATGTGTATTTCTATCCTTGCTCTTAATTATTATGGTTTTATCCCGACCGCCACGTCCGGCGGATATCCTTCGTGTGAGCGCGATAACTCCAACAATTTTCACAGTTGGATTTTGATACTCTGTGTACCTGTTTAGTTCTCCAAGGAGACCACCTGGCTGAAATTTCACCGCTTTATGTGCTTTATGCATTAAAAATCTGATTTTTGCATGCATATATATATATATATATATATTCACACACACACACACACACACACACACACACACACATATTATCCTAATTATTACTCAATAGGAAACAAATTAACCTTAAAAAAAAAACTAACAAGTTTTTCTGCAACTTGCTGAATATGTAGACCTGCATGGCGAATGTGAAACAGTTTCTTCACTAGAGGGCAGCAACAGCAAGGAGGTGTCTATTGATATACAACTTGCAACATGCTGGTTTTATGACAGGAAATGACACATGATGCACAGAACAGCTGGTGAACCAGTATAAAAACAAATCCATCACCAAACAAAATCATTGAAAGCAAATTTAAACTCTACTTTTGGTGATTTTATCTTTAATCCTCCCACAATGACTCTTTTTTGGAAATATGTCCTTTTCATGTAAAATCCAAAATAAAGAAACATTGATCTAAGTTAAATAAATGAAAGGTGAAGAGGATGCGGTCTGACCTCGTCGTAGAACTCCGGACTCTGGTTGTGGTGCAGGACGGCAGCATAGGCGCTGCTGGTGAAGAGCGAGTCTCCCGGCTTGCCATAGATGCACTGAAACATGAGCAAATCCAACATCAGACATACAGCGTTTGATGTAGCAAGGGTGCACACCTTTATAATGCAAAAATAAAGACCTGAAATATGTTTCATACTTTTCTTCTTTTTGCTCCAAACAGCAGATTTAACTGGAACATATTTCCTAAATCCCCCTCAAAGCAGTTAGAAAGTGTCTGATCTTTCCAGCCAGGTCAGGATGTTTCTAATGAGCGACAGAGAGGAATTCAGACCTGTTGCGATGGTCGGATACAGTAATTAGGATGCAGCTCCAGTCACCCCTAATCAGCGGTAATGAGCGGTGTGGGCCAGAATAAAGTCACGGCTGATTTAATGCGACGCTGATGGGAGAACGGATCAGAAAACTGGAGCAGAGCCCGGAGGATGGGGGAGGCTTTCGGTTCAAATTCCAACAGGCTGAAGTGTGGAGGAGTGATAAAGCAGCGAGTTAAAGGCCCTGATGGAAGTTCTGATTACCTGCTGCAGGATGAGGAACTGCCTCAGATGTTAATCGCTCGCAGAATACGTCCTGTTAGTGCCTGGAAGAACTAGAAAAGGCTCAACACGCGCATTTCCCACCAATACAAGCTGATACAACTCTGTAGCATTAAAACCACAGCTCACATTAAAATAAAAGCTTCTTGTACTGTTAGACTGTCTGTACTGGGAAATCCCACAATCCTTTTAGACATCTGTCCTTCTGTAAAAGTTAGAAAACTTGTGATTAAATCTGCTGCAAGTTGTGCTGCTGGCTGTTTGTAAACACCTCGCTGATCTGTCTGGGTGAGATTTTACACGCTGCAGAGCCGTCTGAGCACTTCATCAGCAACATCAAGCAAGAATGTTTTGGCGGTAAAAGTTGAAGAATTTCTGTGTGACTCTGAAAAAGGGAAAAGAAACAATTTATGGTGCTGTGAGGATTGTTTCCAACCTCAAATATCTGACATGTGGCCGTTGCTGATCCACACCGCCAGCTGTAATAACCACTCTCTGGAAGAGCCGGATACTTTTCCACTTGGTGAGAAGCAAAAGAAAAATAGGGAAAGTTGTTTCGATTTATCAACTTTAACAACTACAAGTAGAAAAAAAGCTGGGAAGCTGAGGGAAACTTGAAACGATTTGCAAATTTCATCAACTTTTATTTTAATGCAACAATAGAAACAACATCAGATTTTGAAAAGTGAGAAATTTGATCATTTCGTGGAAAATATAATCTGATTGTTAATCTGATGGCAGCAACATGATTGTACAAGTTGGAAAAAGAGCAACAAAAAGTTACAAAGTAATTGGCACAAATGAAAAACAACTGGAGCAGCTTTAAGAAATAACCAGCTTCACATGTCAGTAACATGAATATAAAGAAGTATTTCAGAGAAGCACACCTGTTGCGATATACTGGATCATGTGAGGATTCCTCTGATCTGCTTTTAGGCTTTAAAGACAACAGTAAACCACAAAGATGTTTGTCTCATGTGTCTGCTGCTAATTTCCTTACAGAAGGGATGTGGTGTGAAAACAATACACAACAATGCGGGTTTCCACTTCGGACAGAAACGCCTCGCTGTCCAAGGTGCCTGATGGCCCAGTGCTGCTCCCAGTAAGGAGGAAAGTTGATGCTTTAAATCCAAAGTCTGGACATTTTGTCTTTTACTAGTGAAATTTCAGATTTCATGAACTGACTTCCTGCCAGAATAATCTCATCTGCTTAAATAAAAGTGGCTCCAAAGCGGGAAACAGCAACAACATGCCAGAAGCGGAGAGCTACAGCGCTTCAGGGACACGTCAGAAACACCAGGTGGGAACACTCCTATTCACTAGAGTTACAAAGGTGGAACGGAGGGGTTGAGCGTCCTCTGCGCCAATCCAGACAACATCCTGGTTTATTTAGCGTTGTGGCAGCCACTACAGATGAAGTTGCATCTACACACATATTTCCCAGAAACCTGGTGGCTCACAGTGGGATCCCTGCATGCACTGCTTTGCATTGGATACTTGAGGAAGTTTGGGAAGAGTTTTCCATTATTTATATATGTTTTTTTTATTCTTCTGTCTGCGAGAGATCTGATTGTTTACCTCTTAGGTTAGTAGTAAACGCTATAATAATCCATTTTAAATTTTCAGAGCATTTTATTTTCTGTTCTGTTTTCTGATGCATGACAGCTTTTAAATACTGAGTGTTCATAAAAATATGGGAAGCAGCTGCAACATTTCCGGAGTAATCTCAAAAAGCAGAACATAATCTGAGCTCTTGCAACTGCTTTACATCTTTATGTTGGAAGACTTTATGTTTCACTGAATATCATTTAAATACATGAAAGCTTCCTTACATCTAACTTTAGTGAATCCATTTCTTTGTCATATAGTTAATATGACGTAGTTCGCTCTGTAGGTAATGTCCTGTCTGCAGACATTACTGGATGGATACAAAGGGGGAAAATGATGAAACAAACAGGATTTATATCCCTGAAATGTGCTCCACCGTCGGCTTTGTATTCATTTATAATTCAGTGTGACGCTGGATCTGGTCTATTATGTCCACAAGTTCTGTTCAGTGATTTATTTATTAATAATAATAATAATAATAATAATAATAATAATAATAATAATAATAATAATAATAATAATAATAATAATAATAATAGACGTAATAATAGACGCATGTTGTGTGAAATGATATCTAAAAGTAAGAGAGAGTATATATATTCACTGCACAACCATCTCACCTTTAAAGGAGCTGCAGCGTCCTCGTCCGAATCTCTGAACTGCATACAGACGGCGATGTTTCGAGCCTGATGTGGAGGAGAATCACGTCAGCTATACATCTAACCCGAAGGTCAGCAATCAGGTGGAATGTATTCAATCCAGCCTCACACCTTAGTGAAGCTCTTCTGGTTGTCGTATTTGAGCTGTAAGGGGTAGATGTAGAGCTGGTTTTTGTAGGTAGTGAAGGGATAGTTGTACTTGGCTTCCTCTGGGAGAAACTCCTCCACTTCCACCGACACCCGCTCGCATGCATCCTCGAAGGGCTTGACAGGAACGTAAGAGGACGTCACCGTATCTGGAACAAAGGACATAATGGGTTGGAAAACAGAAACCACTGCTGCTTTACTGCATCATGTTCCCAAATGATCCAATTTAAAGTTAAAAAAAGAAATTCTGAACACAGGAAGCAGACATATGTACATTTACACCACAAACAAGGCAGTTTCAGGTCTTTCTGCACCTGTTTTACTCTTTTATGCTGATTGTTCTGTCATAAAAAGCATCAGAATTGACATCTATTTAAAGTAACTATGGAGAGAAATAATATAGAAATCTAGTTTAATGCAGATGATCCAGCTTTCCACCAACACTTAAAGTCTTGTGGCGTCTGGAGGTCTGAATAGAAAAGCTGATCCTTAATGATTTGTACACATGGAAATGATCACATTGGGGTTAAAGTTTGTGTGCATGACAATCATATTTGTGTATTTTGTAATATGCGTGTGTAAATTTATTTTACCTGTTAAACTGTTTGATATTTGTGGATCACAAGACATAAATACGAAGCAGAGAAGGTTACTGAAGATCTTTATATCATTTAAAAATGCTGTAATGAACATCTGGGACAGTTATGGGATTCATTTGTCTCCGTAGATACGTTGTGGTGTCTGGATTTCTGATAACTAAAATAAAGAAAGTGTGTGGAAATGACGAGACAGGCCTACTTGAGAAATCAGGGGGGACACATTCAATGGTGACATTCAGCTGTCCGGGGATGGTCTGAAGTTTGCTCTTCTCTGGTCTGAGAAGGAAAAAAGACAACAAATGTAAAAGGTTTCTATCTGAAGGCCTCAAAAAGGAAACAAACAGCACGTCTTCCTTCTCACATGGAACGGCTACACACACACACACACGCATCCAAACCCTACATATAAACCACCACAGAAGAAGAGGCGATGGCTCACTTCCTGATGTCAGCCAGCAGCTTGATGAGGTCGTCTGTGGAGATTTTGCTGCTGTCCTGACGATAGAGAGGAGAAAACTTCCCGTCCATGTCCAAGCTGCCTTGAGCGTCTTTGAATACCTGCCTGGATCAGATCCCACACACACACACACGCGCACACACACACACAAACAGAGAATTTACATTTCATCCAGTAAATTTATCGCCTCCAATATGGTTTTTATTTAAATATTATACAAACTATCATTCTGAGGAAATATAGCTGCTTTAATAATCATATTAGGAATCAAACGTCTTATTTTCTTCTGCAGGGGGGAGTTGTTGGGTTAGAGGTGTGTGTTGTGTTCAAGTGCACATTTCCCCACATGTTTGTGGGTCCTGCATGTCGTGACGTTTGCATGCGAACAGAGTCATTACATGCAGATACTTACTTGGCCGCCCATGCAAACGGCATCCTGTACTGGCCCAAGCGCTGGCACGTCTGTTTGGCAGCTTTCAGCACCTTCTGAGCCGTCTGCACACACACGGGAGACCATACATGTGAACACATCTACACACCAGCAGTGTGTTGCTTTCATCATGTGGGCAGTATCAGAAGCACCTTGCCGGCGTCGGACGTTTTCATATACGGCTCGGCACAGTGAGTGATGCCGTTCTGCAGCACCTTCTCCACACGGGCCACCAGGAAGATGTCTGCATGCGGGTTGGTAACTGAGAAAATACCCTGCAAGAGAAAAAGGGGAAACAAAGTCTCTCTCAGAACAACTCGATAATGAAGCATCAGTAGCCGAAACCTTGTTAAATTCACCTGTTAACTAAAGAGCACAGCGGAAGCAAGCTGGGACTGTACAGGAAAACCACATCTATTTCTGCTCCGGCTGTCTTCAAGCTTCACTTTGCAGTTTAAACAACCAACTAAAGAGACAAAAGTGTGTCTGAATACAGAGAGCAAGACTGCAAAAAGTCCAGCAGAGCTTTCAGAGTCCAAACAGAAGGACTCGGTAGTGGTGCGCCTCTTCCAGCATGAAAAATAGATTAAAAGGAAAGCAAATAAAAGTCCAACATGTGCTGGTCACGCAGATAAACTCTCCAAGCCTACAGCTCTTCATCATCATCACAGGACTAACACGACCACACCAGCTGGTATCGCTTTGACAAACAGTGAATTATGTAAGGAACTGGAACTGCTGGAGACTCAGACTGGGATGCAACACCCAGTTGATTTAAATGAGTCTGTGGGCTGTGGAGCCCAAACGCAGCCTGCGTTTCAAAGCTCAGCATACAGAATGTAGCACAGGCCGTTTTAGCTCAACTAGCAGCTTGTTTTTAATTCAACCTTAAACATTTCATATGAATACAAGTGATTGGAAGCCGTGATGATGATCTTTGGATCCTAAATAAAATCTCACCTCAATATATCAGCAAGATTCCTCTTTCCTGTCCAACCAGTTAAGTTTTCCTTACTGGTTCTGGTACTGATGGGAGGTTTTCATTTCTAGGTCTGGTTGTGCTGGTTGTGCGCCAACCTTCGGTGACCTGATGCTATCCACTCAGCTCTGTCACTATTTTAAGAATTGATTTATATGAACATAATTATAATAAACTGAATGAATATGAATCACATGATTGATTTTGTTTTAATTATCTTGTAACTAAATAAATAGAATTAAATAAAGCTTTATTTTGAAGTGAACAGAGATGACCGTACGGTCAATAACTAAGTTAAGAGATTATTATCCATTAAATATATAAAATAATTTATCTTGCAGTTCCCATTTTGAATGTCTCCATCCTTTAATATTTCTTATTCTTCTGTTTTCATCTTTACGCTCCTCTGATTCATGTTGAGAAAATAATGGAGTGTTGGGCATATTATGGTTTTGCCGCGACCCCCGCTGCCGGATATCCTTCGTGTGAGCGCAATAACTGGAAGAATTTTCATACTTGGATTTTGATACTCTGCATACCTGCTTAGGTCCCCATGACGACGACCGGTATCAAATTTCACGATTATTGGATTTATGTCTATATCTCAGGAATGATTTATGTCATCCACCTCAAATCAAGTGCAAATAAAAGGTCATGACCTCAGGATGCATCCTTACCTGATGTCATATCAGGCTGGACATCAGGTGGATTGGGGGTGTGTGTGGGGACGTACCACTAGGCATAGGTTGTTTCTTATTGTTGGTTGTGTCATTTTTTACTGTTTCTATTAGTTTTCTGCATGTCAGAAAGCACTTTGTGCTACATTCAGGTCTGTCTGACGGAACACATGGCTCTGATTTTCAGACTTAGTCTATGCAGAGTTCCGCAGGGCTCCATCTTGGCCCCACTGCTGTTTAACTTGCTCCTACTTGTTAGGCTTATAATGCTCACGCTCAAATTATGAAAAACAACTTAACATGTTCCCATAAAGGTTTTAATGATACGAGACAGCAGTCTGATCCAAGCACTACTCACATGCAGTCATTAAATTAGAGGCTGGATGTGCCAGAATTTCCTTCAGCTAAGTCAAAATAAAGCTGAAATGATCATTTTTAGGGCCAAGGAAGAAATATTAAAGCTAAGCACTTAGTTTCAAACAGCGATGTTATAAAGCAACAATCAAGCTAAAAATCTGAGAGTAGTCAAAGACTCAAACCTTAAAATTGAGGCTCACAAGTCTGTTAGTTATGAGTTACAGAAACACCTGGAGCAGCATTTAGAAAAACATCACATTGTCCTTACAGGTCCCAGAAAAGTCCATCAGACAGCTGCAGTGAGTTCAGAACGCTGAGTCATGATCTGCTTCTGGCTGCTGCATCCCTGCTAAACATCAGCGTTTCCTTCCTCCCTCCTCTCACCTGCTACTATGAGGCCACTCATGTTTCTTTCCATGAGAACACGGCGTAGTGGCTGCTAATAAACACCAGATGTGAGTCTCGCTAAGTGAAATAAAGCATTTAAAGTGTTACTGATCTAACAGCACCTGCTTAAGTCTGAGCCAAAAGAAACAGTCACACGTTTTTTCCTCCTGCGAAAAGTAAATCCTGCAGAAAAACATAAAGCTCACAGCATCAAGGACCCAACTCGCATCACAAAACGGAATAATCTGCAGATGTTCTCATGTGGACGTGCTCACATCATCTGCACTACAACGGCTTATCAAACGGAAAGCAAACAGAGAAGGACGTGAAAAACCGTTCAAGCCGTCATGAGACAGACAGTAAGAGCAGAGTTACCAGGACCGGACAGAATGTCTGAACAGGGTTACACGAGCGAGGACAGAGGACAGAGGGATGAGGACAGAGGGACGAGGGATGAGGACAGAGGAACGAGGGATGAGGACAGAGGGATGAGGGACTAGGACAGAGGGACTAGGACAGAGGGACGAGGACAGAGGGACGAGGACAGAGGGACGAGGGGTGAGGACAGAGGGAAGAGGACAAAGGGACGAGGACAGAGGGACGAGGGGTGAGGACAGAGGGAAGAGGACAGCGGGACGAGGACAGAGGGACGAGGGATGAGGACAGAGGGATGAGGACAGAGGGATGAGGACAGAGGGACGAGGACAGAGGGACGAGGGACTAGGACAGAGGGACGAGGACAGCGGGACGAGGACAGAGGATTACTGACGTTTGTGGTTCATTTAAATTAAATCTGCAGGAATTGTTCATGTATTATTTATGAGAAAGAATCTTTCATGAGACGTTTCTAAACTAATTTTGTTTAGCATGAAATTCTGTCGTCATAGTTTCACACAGAATAAAAAGAGGAACGTAGGTTTGACACATGACGTGTTTGTACCTGAGTGGGGAAGCGCAGCAGAGCCTCCGACACCCTCTGCAGAGCAGGAAGGCTGCTTCCTTTCCCAGAGTCTCCGTTCACCATGAAGCCTCCGCCTCCTTCTTTCACTCCTCCTCCTCCTTCAGAGTCAGATAAAGGTGAGAGCTGGCCACAAGCGTCCGTTAACATCTCCCTGACGCACGGCGGGTTGAGATCGACGTGGAAGTCGGCGGAGATCTTGCAGCTCTTTGAGACGTCAAAGAGAGCGAAGCTGATGAAGAACGGCTCCACCTTGGATTCAGTAGAAGTTAAAGGCATCACATCAACATCATTGGTTTGTCTTCTCACATACAACTGCTGTGCAGAGTTTTATGGTGAAGATCTAAATGCAGATGCATCGAAATTAATACATTAGTTTGGTATTTCAGCGTGATGGAAATCCTGAGTATCTGCAAAACATGGATCAGTCTGCACCAGTCTGAGCATCCAGATTAGACTGGATATATTATTTGTTTTATCACATCGACCAGCCAGTTTAATGAGCATTAATAATAACTAGGGATGCGGGATATATCGGTGCTAATATCCGTATCGGCAGATATGTCTATTTTTCAAATATCAGTAAACTGGGCCGATATTACCAACAGATATTTATTCAGTATGTCATTACATATAATTTCATATTAAACACAGAAACCTTCATAGATAATCCGAACAGCAATTTTGAAGGGATGCACTTTATTTGAATAACATTTTTGTGCTACGACATGAAAGAAAAGAATATTTTTCATATATTTGTTTGGTGTTACAGATACGCCAGAGCTTCTTAAATATCAGTTTTCTATCACTGCATCCAGCACAAACTGCAGATTATAGTAAACATAAACATATCTAACTTATCGGTGATCGATCGTGACAGGAAAAATGTCATATTGTGCATCACTAATAACATATTTTTTCTGCATTGCTAGGAAGCAAATGTTTCTTCCCCAGATGATTGTGAACCTCTGAATGGAAAAAGGAAACAGTGTGTGCTGCTTCCAAACCGCACATAAGAATGTGATTATTCCTCCAACGGCTTAACTTTCTTTTACGACTTCAGAAAGCTACTCTGACACGTGCAAGGCTCACTCATGTTGGAAATGCTGATTCATGCCACACAAGACCTTCTACTTTCATCATAAATTCAGCATTTAAGTTTGACTTTTTGCATCAGCTCACATCTGATCATGTTTAATCTTACAGAAACTAAAATAATCTCACATGATGTATGTACAGGAACAACACAGACTTGTGTTATTCTTTGTGTTGCTTTCAGCCAGACCAATATGAATAATGGAGGTTTTATTATGTGGGGCAGCGCTGCAGAGCGGGGACGGAGGGGAAAGGACAGCTGTGTTTTCTGATTAAATGTGAGTAAACGATGAAGGTGAAATTCTCCCATCGACTGTTTACAGCTGATCTGAACATTTTGCCATCATTTCTTATTAAAAAATCCAACATTTTGGTACAGCACCAATCTTGATGCATGTTTATAAAAATATAGTGTTGATAAGTGTGATAAAGGTGATGCCGTACGTTGGTGAGGACGCCGTCCGCCTTCTCACTGACGCAGCCCTGCAGACTGAAGGTCAGGTCATGGCAGCTGACCATGATCCGACGGCCAAAACGCTCTTCAAACGGCTTCACGTCTGGCTCGATGCCAGAGAAGTCCAGCCTCTGGATGTGAAACAGGAGGGAGGAGAGGAGGAGTAACCATGGAAACGGTGGGAGGGAGGAGGTGAGATCAAAGGCATGGGATCAATACAATAAACAGTAAAATAATAGTAATATCAATAGTATGGAAACAAAAAGAAAACAAATCTAAATGTGTTTTTCAAAAAGTAATGAGAATAATATATGCAAATGATTAAGAATTAAAAAGTGATATAAGAAAATAAAAATATAATGAATGAAATAAACAAAATACAAAAGCTAATAATAAGTAACATTTACTGAATATCTAAATAACATGAAAACTAAAACCATTCAACAAACTGTAGTACTTAAATATAAATAAATTTCACAAATAATTAAATAGTTTAGAGCAATAATAATAAAATGTAAGAATATGAAGAATATTACAAAAAAGTAAATAAAATAAATGGAAAAAAACAATATAAATAAAATAAATAGAACAAAATAAATAATATAGTAGTAGTTAAACTACAAGTAGTATTAAATATTATCATTTAATGACTTTAGCATACCTGTGTTTCAGGATCCAGGGAGAAGAGCTTCTGTCTGCCTTCATTCCTGTTGATCTTATTGAGCTGCTCCGTCTCCCTCGCAAACTGTACACAGTAAACACGAATGATGCAAATAAACGTGCTTTTGTTTTGTTTTAATTAAGCAAAATTATTTTCTGGAACCGTTTTCATTCATTTTCATTATTGTTTTAACAATTGAACAGCTTGAAAACACACAGTCTGCTCCCACAGCGTCTGTCCACTGAGACGCCGGTTTGTTTCCTGTCATCTTCAAGCAACACAAGCAGACACCCGAGGGGGCCGAGGAAGACAGACAGGTCGGAGTGAGGAAGACAGACAGGTCAGAGTGAGGAAGACAGACAGGTCAGAGTGAGGAAGA
>JBAMHX010000006.1:16254335-16268099 GCA_037177515.1 Pseudomugil tenellus | reverse complement strand
AGACAGGTCAGAGTGAGGAAGACAGACAGGTCAGAGTGAGGAAGACAGACAGGTCAGAGTGAGGAAGACAGACAGGTTGGAGTGAGACCTATGAGCCAGTCTGCTCTCAGCTTCCAGCCTGCAGACAAACAAACTCCAGAGAGCTGCTGCTCTGCTAACGAGACAAAAAGAGTTCAAACAGGTTTCTGTTACAGCCCGTGTGGAGTAAATCTGATGCTCCCGGGCTTTTTCTCCTTTTCTGTCAGTATGTCTGTCTGTAAGAGGTGTGTAAGGACAGACAGACATAAAGAAACCTGGCGCGTGTCCAGAGGAAGGGAAATTCACCAAGCAGGGTAAATGCTCTCACACATCATACCTTAATGAGATCGGTTTGCAAGTTCCTCCCCTGGTTTTCCTGCAGGCTCTCACCTTTACCTTGGCTGGTCGTGTCGTCATCTGATTGGACAGAAACCAAACTTTAACACAAGTCCTCAGCACTCTGATGAACATCAGGGGAAAGAGTCAGACTGTCTGACTCAGTGTTTGCTCAGAGCTTCACTTACAGCCTGTCTGGAAGTCTCTGTCAACCACTTTGGAGCCAAATAAAGAAATAAATAAATAAAGAAAGAAATAAGGCCACTGTGTCGTTCTGCTGCCTCCCTGAGATAACTGATGAACTTAATGAACTCTTCCTTTCTGGACACTGTCCGAGTCTTTCATCAGCATCTGTTGGGTTTTACTGTGATATCCTACAAAATGACTTGGCATCATGTTCGGTATAATAAAGCTGTTGGCGTTCATCCACAACTGAGCTAAAAACACAGATTCAATGATTCTTCAGTAGAAATAAACACATAAATGATTAAATGGAAAAGCTTGGACTCGTTTCAATCCACCAGTAGAGTTTATATTTCGTCTTTGGACCACAGACTGTATATAAAAGATGGACAGAGCCTCCCAGCAGGTTTCTCATTGGTCGGTTCCTACCGTCACCATCTCGGAAGGATCACACATAACTTTGCTTCCAGAAAATACAGAATGTGTTGAGAGGTGGAGCTGATGGGGGGGTGAATAATTGGCATCTATCAAACTCCAAGCTGCATGTAGCCAATAGTTAACTTGGATCTAACAGGTAATGAAGGTAAGCAGGCTAATGCTAAGAGGCTGTTAGCTAGATAAAAACTGTTTGTGCTCTAATCTGCCTTCTTTCTGTAGATATTGGATACCTGTCAATCAAAAGGACACGCCCCCAATTAGCTGAATTTCAAGATTAAATAATGTCTAATCGGATAAATAAATAAAAATAGTTGTCATGAAGGTTGTAAACATCTTTATTTCTTCTGTGAAGTTGGATTTATAACATCTTTTTAACAGATTTGCTAGTGGATGAGGGAGGAGCTGCAGTTTCTGACACTTATCTTTTTTTTGACATAGAGGTCGTCGCTCGCTTCAGATGTAGGCGGATCACAGCTCACCTGTGGCGCAGTCCAGAGACTCTGCTCCATTCCTCTTGTCCTGCCCGGCCTCGGTGCTGCTCTGCAGGGCCTGTTTGAGCGTCACCACCCAGTCCTCCATCTCTGCTTCACTGTCTGCAGCCAGGAAGTGGCTGTAGCGGTCCTGCATCTTCAACTCAAAGCCGTTGCGTCGCATCTTCGGACTCTGAGAAAGTGATGATTGACATTTCTTTTGGTAATTCTAATCACAGATCTTTTATTGTAAAGAAGATCCTGTGTTTATATGAACGTCCCATCGCTGTGGTAATTTTCTTAAGACGATAAAAGCCGTGTCATTGCAACATCTTCTTGGCTTTATTCCAGCCATAAACAACCATTGTTGTTCCTTCATATAACTCTCAGCTTGTTCATTGATCTTTGGCTGCTCCTGATTGGATATTACTGCAAATTTAAGATGTTTGATTTGTAGAAAGTTTAACAGAAAGTAAATTAATCTTTTCCAGGTCAAGATAGAGGTCTCTCCCCAACATAGTAGTGATGGTGATGAAAATCTGATAAATAATGGCGGCATCATGATTCATTGTGGATTTACTACATAGTTTCTGAATAAACGCTACATTTGCAGCTGGATTGTAAACTTCCTGGATGCAACATAACAGTCTGGAAAACTTCATAGACCAACTAAACTGGAAGCTATTCATCATAATTCCACTCCACAGAGTTAAACTCCAACATTAGTGAAAATATATTAGCGACAGTACTCAGATGTGGAACATAATGTGAACTTTTAACAGGTAAAGACCCTATGATCACATCTGGATCTTGAAAACATCTCTTTAAAATGTAAACTACAGAAAGTTTAACAAGACTTTCACATGAGAAAATCATATTTAGGAATTTTACAGCAAAGACTAACTTCTGATTGCAAAACACAAACTTCTCCATCAAACGCTCTAAACATAACAAGTCCCGTCACCGTGTCCATTCATCTACTGAGCATGCTCACTGAACTGAAAGCTTCCTGGCAGCCTGGGCCGACCCTGAATGAGGTACCACCCTGTGCCATGAGCAGCAGCCTCCTAATAATCCGCTAGAATGAGCCTTTTCTGCCCCATCACTGGAATGTGGTAAATCTGCCCAATAAAAAGCTAAAAGCTTCTGTCAGACGAGACAGAGGAGCAGTAACTCTCACGAGGGTGGGAGCTCCCTGCCAAGAGCTGGACAACAGAGTTCAGTGAAACAGAACAACATGAAACAGTGAGTTAAAGTAAGAACGTTGCTACAGCTGCCAACCTGAATCACGTCTATACAGGAATCCAGGTAGATGGAGCCTTTGGTCTCTTTGCAGTTCTTCTCATCCTTGTAGGAGTTGAGGATGTAAGAGCCGTCCGGGAGCTGGGACAGGTAGAAGTACCTCCTTTTAAACACCTGTGGTTGACAGCCAGTAAGGGAGGGATATATACACATCAACTTGTAGCAACTCCGAAATGCAGTAGAAAAGACGGCTTTTAAATACATATAAGTTTAGCTATAGAAACATCATTGATCCTAATATACAAAAGTATAATAATAGAACCAATATGACCAAATACTGATCAATTTATATAAAAACAATGTTGCTGACAGGTGCGTTTCAAAGTTTTGCACTATAAATCTACTTATTGTGTCTTTTGGACAAAGTTAAATGTCCTCCTGGTTAAAAGCAGCTATGCTAGTCAACATATTTACTCGCTAATAATTACCCGTTAACATTTACTCGCTAATTTCAAGCTGTTCACTTATAAATGTAACTGTTCACATACTTTCTAGTAGGCAAAAATATTTTTTTTAGATCCATGCACATGTGGATGCAAACAATTTAGAATGAATATACAAATGTTTAATAAAAATGGATTTTATGTTAGTTAATTCAAGATTAAGGTAACTGTGGACATGCAGCGGCCAGATAGAAATATCAGACATGAGCATAAAATCCAATCCGTGCCCTCTGCATTATAAGCTAGCATGTGGAAGAACTTCATCTTCTATGGACATATTCACACCAGTGCTTCTGGTTAAATCCCAGTTCATTTGCTTAGAAAGTTTGATTTCTTTGGAAAGGCGTAAAAGCTCAAACTGAGATCTGGATCAAAGCAACAAACTGTGGCCGACTTATAAGCTACAAACAAACGTCTTGGTCTACTTCATGTGAACCAAATACAGGAAGCAGAAATAACATAAAGGCCATTGTGGGTAAACAAGATGAAGAAGAAAGAAAAAGGACCTGAACACACATTTAGTGTTTTTATTCTGTTGATACTTTTATACCTAGATTGTGTTAAGAAACAGTAGCGATGTTAGAGAACATGGAGTGTTCATGTTTCTCTGTGTGTGCGTGTGTGTGTGTGTGTGTGTGTGCATATGACATTATACCTGAATGTTTTTGTATATTTATTTGAAGGTTGAGGAAGTAAAAAAATGGGGGTGTTCGAGGAAATGCCTCTAGCCGGCGCCTCCAGCAGCCTGATTTCTAGTTAAATGTTATTTTTTTTTATGCATAAATAATAAATTGTTTCTATTATGTGAAGCACTTTGTGTTGGGTATAAAAAGCCCTTTGAGTAAAGTTTGATTTAATTTGATTTGAAGTAAAATGGACAAATATTAGTACAGTGTGAAAATACTACAAAGACAGCAGAAGAGATTTGTGTTTGGTTCATTTTAGATGACCACAGAAAAGACTTGAACCCGTATGTCAGGCGGTTTGTAAAGCTGCTGAAGGACGAGGCCGCCGCATTACGACTTCTAAAATAACATCAATACGACCAGATTATTTTGTAACAGCAGCAATGATCATAAGAGGTTAAACTCAGACTTGGTAGATAAGCTTTTCTGCAAAACCTTCCACCATTTTGACCCAGATACCTTACATCTGGTCAAACTGGTTCTTACACTGCTTACTCACATGCTGCAGCTTGCAAACATCCATTTCTGGGCATAAGTACAAACATCAACTCAGTAGATTAAAAAACATAAAATAATCATTATAAATATGAACGTTTATTCAATGCAAATAAATTCTCCTTAAACGTGGAGGTGTTTGATAACATCACACCCATTTCTTTTGTCTAGATTTACTCGTTTTAAGTTTTCTGAAGACATTTTTTCTACACTATTGCCTACATAGTGCTCAAACTATTTTCTAGAGGTGTCCGTACGTCCAGAGAGAACAAAAGTAGTGCACTAAGATTACCCATAATGCATCTTGAAAAGTAGTGATTATCGATGGTCATGGACCACAATGCATTGCAGGCCGGAGCTTACAATGGAACAAATGAGATGATCAGATTATAGAGCATCATTTTATCATTTTTATTGAATATATATGTTGCAAAGAAATAATAAAACTCAAGTAAATTGAAGTAAATTTCACTTTTTTCCGAGCATTTTCAGCCTCAGTGAAAGTGACCACATCATCTTCATAAACAACATGTTCCAACATGTTAACATGTTACACAGCAATGAATCAAGATTAGAATTGCCCGATTGTGATGTTACATTCATTTTGAGGAAACTAAAGAATCTAAAGATAAAACAGTTTTATTATGTAAGAACTGTATCAAACTATCATGACTCAGTTTGCAAGTCAGTGCTGCTGAGATGTATTTACATCCTCATTAAATTTGGCTTATTAGTTGGTCATTTACAGAAGAAGCTAAAGTTCTTGAGAAAAAATGCTTTTACTTGAAAATGCTTTTTTCCTTTTATACCTTTCGCTTGTTTGTGTTCTCGCATAGTTTTTTGTGGGTTTTTTTAATACTAGTATACGTCTTATGACCAAGTTTGAGACAATGGCTAAACATTTTTACATGATGTCAACTTTTTGTTGTCCTGAATAGATGGATAAATAAATAAAGTTTATATGAACCAGCACAGGAAGCAGATCTTCCTACATCAGCTTAGCTGTGTAGTAACCCGTACATGATGTGATTTCAGTAATAACAGGCAGGACGCCTGGCGGGGACTCACCCTCATGGAGACAGACAGGCTGCTGTTGATGTTGGCTTTCTGAAGCCAGCCCTGCTTCAAGATGCCCCCCCTCTGGGAGCACAGCGATGATGTGTCCTGACAACAATAACACAGGAAGTCAGCTGTGGTGGCCTTTACTATGCGGTTTAACTAAGGTTAAACATTCAGTATTCCCTTTACTTTTACACAGACTCAACTTGATTTTACTACCATCATCTACTATGATGATGATATTTTCCTAACGAGTGACATCACACACACACCTGCTCATTAGAGATCACACTCATACACTGTGGGTATGATGAGGTGGGTGAATTCAGTTAGTCAATATAAATGAAATGTTAAAAAAATCAAATAAAAGAATATTTATTTTAACTAACTTTTGAAAAATCATAAAAATAAACATTTACTAAATAATGTATTATTTATTAGCAAATGTAAAATAATGTTTAGATTTTTTAAAAGATCAATATTCAAATAAAATGAAAAATAAATTAAATTAAATAACGGAATCAAAATAAAGTATTTAAATAAATAAATTCAGTCATAAAAATGAAAATGTAATTAATATTCTGAGGAAGTTTCAGGTTAAGAATTTATTTAGTAAAAATAAAAAGATAAATGTCAATTTAGTAAAAATAAAGATAAAATATTGAAGTGAACACTGATATATCAAATTTTCAGTATTTATAGATCTTCATGCTAATTTACTATTTAATGCTGTGTGGTCCCAGAACTAAAATGAGATTCTTTATGTAAGAGAAACATTGACTGTTTAGAGACAGATGCCATCTCGTTCCTGAAGCCAGTGCAGCAGCTTTTAATCCAATCTTCTTTCTCCTCAAGTTTATCCACGTCCAAGTGGAAGGTAGGGGGAGGCGGTAGGGGGAGGCGGGTCGATGGAAGCTATTTATAGCACACATAAAGCTTCTGGTTTCACTGCCCGATGCTAACTCTCAGAGGACTGGCAGGATACAAGTCATCCAGGCTGTTCCCATTTCACTGTATATCCACGTGTTATTCCTCTTTCTGTGTCTCTAAGATTTATAAAGCATGACTGAAACCAACACAGCAGACAACTCATCCTGCTCTTTCACTCACCTCATCTTTAGCATCTTCATCCATCTCAAACACGTGAGCTGGGAGCTTGTCTGTCTTCAGGCCTTTGCTGTAAAAACACACAGGTCAATATGAAAATGTTTCTCTGGTGGAGGTCAGGCTTTTTAGTTGACATTCAGAGATTATTTTCATCTTCATGTTTCTCAAAATGATTTCCTTGTCAAATGTTCCAGCTGTAGGATTCAGTTCGGTTTATGTGCAGCAGTAAGTCGCTGTCCAACACATTCAACTCAATCTCTTTTACATCTTTGATATCAGATGATGAAGAAGCGCCAAATCTGTTGTGATGTTTGACAGAACATACATGAAGTTTTGTTCCTAAGGTTCTTACCCCGGCAGCATGCGGAAGTCTCCGGAGAACGCCTCATATTTGTAGTTGATAACACGCCAGTCGGTGTTGTACATCTTGATGCACTGTCAAACAGATGCACACAGATACGCTCAGGTCAGCAGCACGTGCCAGGATGTTGTAACACATCAGCTGGTTCTTAACACATCTATAGAATATAATACGTATTATTTATTTTATTAGAACTAAAGCAAAACACAGGAGCAGAGTAGAAAACAGCAATGCAGCAATGCGACAGCCTGCGGATCCTTTAGCAACGACAACTTAAAGTGAGAATATATCTGATCATATTAGTGTCTCACATCATAGTGGAGGGATTATGATCATGGTACAGCCCCCCCCCACTGATATTTGTACAGTTGTTGTTATTTATCTTTTATCTCTTATTTTTCTCATCTTATGTCTCATCTGTTCAGCCTCCGTCTTCTCTTGTTGCCGTGGAAAGATGGATGTTCTTTCTTTGCATCTCTAACATGGTTGCTGATGTCCTTCCTCCTCGCCATGCGTTAAACACACCTGAATGCTTCAATCAAGTGCATTTAATCAGCGTCTTCTGGCTGAAGCTGGCTGTCCTACTTCCAGTAGAAGCATTCTGCATTTGGGGCTTTATTTTCTTACAGTCGGTTCATCTGAGGATTGGAAAAAAAAACTATACGATTCCTTTATTATGCTGTGATGTGTAAAACACCAAAGCTGAAAGAGGATGCATGTTTTCCTCATGACTGCAGGCCTGATTAAACTGATTTGTTTCCTTTTTTATCAGTATCATTTCCCCGTTTTTGGAAAGAAAATTCCAACTTAAAATGATCCATTTCTGATTCCAAAACAAGGACACAAAGAAACTTTAGCTCTTCTGTGACCTCTGGAATTATTTTCAATGGTTTTCACAGCAGACTTGCACTTTTTATTCCACATCCAGCTGCAGAAATTATTCTCTGTTTAGCCAACTGAACAGATCTTTGTTGAGAAGATGGTGAGTAATCCTGTTTTAATTGCCCCTATGACAGTTATGAGATCTGGCTGATCAACACAGATTCAGAGCCTGGCGAAGCAGCAGCGTGTGTTCACAGCTTTTCATTGCTTATGTTGTATTTCATCGCTGCCAAACATCCATACCTGCAAACCACACTGGAAAATGTATATAATTAATCTCTTCATTAGGACGACAGTACCTCTTTGGCAAACAGGGTCTTGGCCTCCCACTCGGCATTCTGAGGTACGGAGGGAACAACAGTCCTCCTCTGCCGGGAGATCTGGGACTCCTGCATCCATGAAAACACAGTGAGACACATTAAATATTTTATAATAATCTGTCTTTATCCTCTCAGGAAGGAGAAAGTGCTACTAAACAAAGTACCAGCAGTCTCTCACCAGAGAGTGTGTGTCTAGTCTAATGTCTGACCTGCTGCATTGGGAATGAGATGGAACAGGAAACATTTCTTTAGAGAGATTTTACAGCAATTTGTTCCCACTGGACTCAGAAAGAAGAAGCTGCAGATTTACTGTGGAGCCTTTAAAGCAGAACGCTTACTACAGATTTCTTCCTGTGCTGACTTATAAATACACCCTGTTACACAAATGCTTCTCCTTAGTTCTGCATCCATCTGTTACCGTGGAGATCAAACCAAAACATCTGGAAGAGCTGAGACATCATGCTCATGACTACGAGTACTAGTAGATCTTTCTGTTCTGGGCAATAAATGAGGAATTACTGTGTAAAACGCCAATTACAAAAGAATCCAATGGTTTTAAAATAAAAAGCTGGGGTGAGACAGTTGATAACTACAAGTTTTGGAGGAACAGCTGTCGTGATATGCATTTGTTCTACGTATAACTGCAGCAGGACAGTGTTTGAGGAGGGACCTTTGTCACTGATGCACCACTAAACCTGCAGCAGAGCAGCTGGGTTATTGGAGAATTTGAGCAATGAAAATGAGAATAAAAAGGGAAAACATAATAAAACAGACACAAAGAGCCATATCTGGACATCAGAATGGCAATTAGGTTCACCACTTTAGCCTCAAAGTATCACTTTGAAGTGGTGATTTGAAGTAATCAGATGTCACTAACAGCCAGTACTGCTAGCAAACACATCAATAATATAACTAACACTATCAAAATCCATACAGTTATGTTCTTTGTAGACAGATGGAGTGAAGATCAACACACTGTGGGCATTAAACTGTTTCATTTAGCCAGACCAAACATAAAAAGTCAGTTTCCACTCTTATATCTGCAACTGAGCCTGTCTGCAGTTCAGATGTGACATATTTCATGCTTTATTCAAATATTTTCAATTGTTGGAGAAAATGTAGTAAAAAAAATGTATCAGAAACATACTGAAACATGGCATGTGTGGGTAATGAGTTGATGATGTAAATAAAGAGAGCTATCCCGGTGTAGGACGAAGAGTGGAAACTCACGGAAACGTCATCAACAGGGCAGAGCAGCAGGTCTCTGTTTGGGTCATTGTGGATCTGAGCCTTCCTCTGAAACACCACAGCTTCGTAGTCCAGGGGTTCAATGATCTTCGGCTGCTCCTGAGATAGAAACGGACATTTAAACAAACAAACAAAATAAGCTACTGCATATTTTGTTCCTTTTTTATTTCTGTAGCTATAGAGAGTTCTGGTACACGTGTTCACCCCCACTTTAAAAAGAAGCCACAAAACATCAGAAGAAACCACAACGGTTCAAAAGACTGTCACAGCAGCTCAAAGTCATGTCAGGAGGAAAGACACTCGTACCAGAAGAGTTGTATCACATGCTACAGCTAAATATCAACACTTCCTGTTCTACAAAGACGTGGAAGATATGAAACGAGCCAGCATCCCTTCACATCTAATCTTCCTCACTGAGGTCAAGAAGTGAATTTATAACCCGCTTGGAAAGATTTACATGCCATTCCCAGAAAGAGCAACTTTAATCTCAAACTAACCGGAGGAGATGGTGATGCGTAGCTTAGCCGGTAAGCTAAGTAAGGCTGAGGCATTTGGGCCTCCAGAGAAAAAAAAAAAAAAAAAAAAAATCAGGGTTGAATGGAGTCGCTCCACTTCTGTGCTAATTTACAGACAGAAATCTGATGTGTGTCGGATGACCGAGAGAGTCTGAACAAAAAACAGACAGCGCTCTACAGCTGGGAGAAAATGACAGTGATTTTCCAGCTTGTGTTTGTCAGAGTTCCACATTAGTGTGTTGTAGTTAAGCAGAGCTGCTAGAGTGGGTGGAAAGTCCTCTCATTGCCATGTTTTCATTTTCCTCTCCAAAACTGCTACGTGTGCAGTTATAAATACTCGGTAATAATATATTCTACTACATGTTGTCCTTCGGTATAGAAAGATTTCTTTTACCATTTGAGAAAACATTCTTCTTGTTCTTGAGGTCTCAAAGAAAATGTCGTCATTTTGTTCTGGTGTGATTAGGCCTCTCGCAATAAGAAATAAGTCAATTAATGGCACGATAAGAAAAAGTGAGAGCAATAAGTTTGCTGGATGCAATATTAGTTGTTTTCTCTCTTTTTACCAAAGATTGCAAAATGCTTCACTACGGTGCACCGTCATGTACGATAGCGGTTCAGAGACAGCGCTTTGCCTAAAAGATGACAAATTTAAGGTCAGACATGCATTCAGTTTCAATCTGCCACCATTTATATGTAGTCAAGTTAAAACATGACCCTTTATATGAGTAGAAACTATGTAACTGCTGACTGGAGGATGAATACCACATATGTTCCAGATAACCAGACTGCTGAAACCCTGGAAGACCATAAAATAGTCTGCACATCAAGCTAAATGTTCTTTGGAAATTAAGGTTTATTCTCCAAAAGGTGTACTTAGAATTATTACGGTATTATTATTTAATTAGTTGAAAATTTCCAAAAAATTGCATCTATCGCTTAGCGCAATATTATTGTTTATCGCAATAATTTCTGAGAAAATTTTTATCAGGACAGGTCTAGGTGTGATAGAAGATATGGCATTGAGACTGTGTCTGGACTTTCATTTGTTGGTTTCCATCAAGTGTGTGATTGGTCAGACAGTTGAGATGTACGTTGTTGCCGTAGAAACGCAAGACGGGACAGTTGCCGCTAACGCATTATTTCTGATGTGAGGTGGAATGGATAGTTTTATTAAAACAGCTGATCAAGACGGTACGACAATGTTTACAACACGTGGTATTCAGACTCAATCCCGTACACAACCCACATCTTTTTAGCTTCTTATGAAATATTAGGGTCAATTGTTTATTGCGCATTAAAGCAGACAGACCGAGATTCCCACCCAATGAATGACCCAGACCAAAAAAAACCATCTGCCTTGAGAGCAAGAAGAAACTTCCACATAAGAACTACAGTATCACTTACCTGGTTGTCTTTTTATGCACAAAAATGTGGGATTGAACATCAACATGTTTATAGTATATCATGAAGAAGAAGGCAATAGAACGTTAACACTGCCATGCATGGAAAGTCCACCAGTACTAATCCACACACACCTCAGATACAAAGCAACTTCCAGATCTGAGCTGCACTGAAAGCCAAGATGGCTGTTTAACAACCCATGTTATTCTCAGGCAGCTTTGAGTCTCAGTGAGCAGAGTTTGCCCTGAAAGATTAGGTTTAAATATGCATCTGTGACAATCTCGTTCTGGAAAGAAAATTCCCCCTTTAACATCCTCTAATCTGTAATTTGACATTATATGCTTGCACTTTTCTTTTTTTAACAACTAAATCTAAACAAAAACTTCCTTTCTGTGATGGAATTGTAAATGTAAAAAACTTCTTTGTGCAACATTTACACGCTCGCACACACATAACATCTACAGTCTGGGGAAAGCATTACCAATGGCAAGGTTGTCCCTCCACCCGGAACAGCAGCTCTACTTCCTGTCATGTGCAGCAAACTTAACCGCAGCAGCAACATTACAAGTCAGAGGTGATCGCCTGCAGCTCTGCATGCAACAGTGATCATATTGCAAAAAGAAAGAGAGGGAGAGGAAGCAAGCAAAGGGAGAAGGAAGGACAGATGCGAGCAGCTTCTGCTTTCACAGAACAGAAGCTGAAGAGCGGCCTGCAGGCAGCGAAGCAAACAGACGGCCAGAGAGGCCGAAGCGATCTGGCTGAACACTGAGCTGTGACCAAACAGTGGAAACGCATCACTTTCCATCTTATTTATGTTGCATTGTCCTAAACACAGTACAGACTCTGGTGCACGTACTACTAGAAGATGACGATGATGATGATGATGATGATGATGATATTAGCAGGCCTTCCAGATGTCTTTGTTCCAGTCCGGCTCGAGCAAACAAAGCAAAATGGATTAGTCCTACAAGTAACGTACAGCTCCACTGTCCCACAGCCGAACCCACTAAATGCTGCAAAAAGAGCCTCTTTCATCCTTGTATGACTTCCTGTCAATTCCCAACATATTAATTCTTATTAGTAGTTTCCTGCAGCGATCCCATCGCTACAGACTCAAACTACATTTAACCCCGTGTGCAAAGAACATGTATGATGTATGCTGTAATGCGACAGTGCGTTCCTCTGCACACTATAATGTGATGGTTAGAACATCCTCACATCTGGTATCCTTCAGGGAAAAATGCCATAAACACTTTTTCTATTTCTCCCAGAAATTGCTGACCCTCATGCATTTAATTTCTTAACCACTTCACGGATTCAGGTTGCGGGTAGCTGGAGCCTCTCCCAGCAGTTATCGGGTTAGAGGCGGGTACACCCTGGACAGGTCACCAGTCCATCACAGAGACGACCCAGCAGTCACACACACATAATGACCAAATAACCTAACATGCATGTCTTTGGACGGTGAAGCCGGAGTACCCAGAGAACCCACGTTAACACAGGGACAACATGTAAACTGCACAGAAAAGTCACTCCCCAAGCTGAGGTTCAAACCAGTGACCTCCTCGCTGTAAGACCACAGCGCTAACCACTGCCTCACCGTCCGGCCCCAAAACCTTACAATAAAACTCAATTGGACACTAACTAAGAGCATTAACCTATATATTTTTTCATGAGTTGCCCATCATGAGGTTATTAGTGTTAAACGCTCTGATTTTGCTGTTCAACAGTTGCCAGGTTGTGTCATTTTAAAGGAAGTGAGATATCCGAGACAAACCCAACAACACTTAACAAAGCTCTGCAATTTCTTGAGAAAATTGTGGTGAGTCTGCTGAAAGTGTTGGTCGCTGCTCTGTGCCTGACTGCTCAAAGGTTTATGTTAAATCAAAGAAGATTTAGAGAAACAGCTAATGACTAGAGTGAGACTTGAAGGGCTGCTATAAATGACAACTTATATGAACCACTGAGAAAAAGGGTCACACATCTAAGTTTCTATGGACATGCACGGAGCTTTCGCTTTATTAGGCCCACCTCTTCAATTTAGTGTGAACACAAATATGTAGTCAGCCAATCACATGACAGCTAAAACATTTAGTCATGTAGACATGATGAGCTGAATTAGGAGATCTCTGTGAAGTGCTTTGAGACAACATTAGCCCCGTTTACATGTGACTTTTAATTCCAAATAAAAGTTAACACCGCTTTAAACAGATGAAAAGTAACCATGTAAACACCTACGAGTGGAATTGTTCGGAATTAAATTTCATTCTGAATAAATTGGCTGGTTTATTCTCATTTTAGTCTCGTGTAAACCCTTAATTCCTGTCGTAGTTAATTCCGGTAGACATGGCTCTCTGACAGTTTAAGGTGTGACAGAGCTGGACTCAGAGCAGCAGAAAGAAAGTGGCGTAAATCAAAAAAACTCTCTGATCTGTCTGAGTATCGGCAGCAACTCTCACTTTTCACATCCAGCCTAAAGACTGCCAAGATAGACTTT
>JBAMHX010000006.1:16212835-16232592 GCA_037177515.1 Pseudomugil tenellus | reverse complement strand
ATATATATAAAACACAACAGTGGGATCATTAGTTTAGTTTTGTATTAATGAAATTAGCTAATTTAAAAAAAATAATAAAAATAAAATGTTTACTGTTTTTTTTACAATACAACATCATCGCACACTTTCCAACAGCATCATTTGGCGTCCTTCTTCCAACTGGGAAATATAAAAGCTGGAAGCAAAAATCTTGTTTGTGTTGCTTTTAGAAGATGCTCCTTTTCAGAATGACCTTGTAACTTAAAAGCCCACATTATTTTGTTGCACAAGCTTTCTGCTAAAATGTACCAGATATTGTTCTCAAACACAGTATTAATCCATTCCTCATTGGTATGTGGATCTTCCTTAAGCATTTTCTTGTAAAAGCCTTTTTGCTTGCCATTTATAGCACAGTTTTCTGTCAACAATATGGTCATTTTTACAATCCATCCATAACTTTTAATCCAATTCAGGCTTGTAGGAAAGTTGGAGCTGAATTCTCCAAATTATTACAGAAATGTCCCATATAGCATCATTTGGTTTACAGTGTGGTAGTTTAACTTCTCTGGTTTTTTATCATCCATAACACAATTTGTTGATGAATATTCCTAATAATTTGGAAAATACTTTGCAAAAGACGCACTCCAGATAAATAAATGAACTAATGCAGCCCCACTGCCTTCTTTCCTGTATGTATTGCAGCTTTAAATGTTAATCTTTATTGTGAGTATTCATGAACAGCGTGGCTTCCCCCATGACCTCTGCCCTCTCCTTTCTGCCTCCCACAGCTGTTTCTTCACATCACTCCTTGTCCATATTTGCTCCTCTTGGTGCAGCATTTCCACTCCTAAGTATACCATTACAGGCTTTTACATTCTTACTTCTACGTCTCTACTCCTGAATTATGTTAATAATCTTAATCATGTTGAGGTAATAAAAATGGCTAAAAGGAACTCTACTTTGTAACTTTTTAAAGTATTGTATATATTGTAACTCGGATGTGGTGCTATTTACACAAATAGCCAGTAGTCTTTGCTCATCAATGAGTGGGCAAAATTAGCTGTAGGAGCCAGTCAATTCGAGTGAAATTATAATGGACACTGGAAAAAACCAATGGATTGTGTTAATATGCGACTCTCTGAATTTGATTGGTTATAATTGTGGACCAGCCCTTATTTTGTCAACTAATCAGTGAGAGTAAAAGTTGATTGTCAAGACTTTTATCCAATTAAAAGCCTTATTTCCGAAAGGGGCGGATCTTTGTTTGAAGGGGTGGGGTATTCCAGGTCATTCAGTCCCTCTGATTCACTCTATCGGCGTGCGTTTGAGGGGACGGGTGGATGGTGTAAGGAGTTGCCGGGCGGTAATGCATTTGTAGCGCTTTTAGGGAACGAGACACCGCTAAAAAATTACACCACAGACTAAAGAAGCGACCCCCGGTGACGAATTCTGTAAAATCATTAGACGCAGCGACAGCGCCACACGCACAGTCAACAAAACGCAGCCAGTGCTATCAAACACTAGCCTGTTAGCATCCCTGAAAACTGACGGGGATCAAGGTGTTGATAGCTAGCCTCCCAGCTAATTATCCACCAGCTAGCATCCTCCTGCTGAAGCATCTTTAGCTCGGTTCTCCTCCTCGCACACGTCGAGACTTCACCAACGGCTCGTAGTGGATCCTTTAACGGCGCAAGCTCTAAGTTCAGCATTCAAACAACAATAAAAGAAGAAGAAGAAGAAAAAACGGCTCCCCCATCTTAACTGGCTGCCTGACACGGCGTCTGCGTTGCATTAGTTGACACCATCACACCCATCTCCCCAACCCCTTCACCTCTTGCCCCTTTCTCTACCTACCCGAAACACTGGAAATCCACAAGCGACCGGATAGCGGCGACGGGCCGGCGAAGCTGGGGGTGGTAACGTTACTGGACTCGCAGGGAGTCATAACGGCTTCAGACAAGCACAGCCGTGGGGATCTACCGACTAGTATGGACGGGCTGGCCGTGGAAGTTCGCGGCTCGAATGGGGCCTTCTATAAGGTAACCAGCCTAAAACAGCCGTAGTTTAGTAGTTAAAGTTGAAAGTTTTGTTTCATGGGAAAAAACTTGCTTGGTTGTGTTGAACCCAGACCTAACAAAGCTGCACTCTGCTAATGTTAGCTTTGGGTTAACATGATGAGCAGGGATGGTTTGCTGCTCCATAAAGGATGGCAAAGACGGGGTGGGCAGCTAGCATTAGTTAGCTTAAAAGCTAGGTGCACTTATCACCATGTCTAGCTTATATTTGTCCACATTAACATAATATTCGTATAAAGACAACCTTGTTATGTAAATAGGATCTTACTAATGTGTGCTTTTTGTGATTAAACGTGAGATGGACGCAGTTTTAGAAGCTAATCAGATAGCTGTGTGCATCTGCTATGATGTGATGCTACATGATAATGTCCATAAAGTCAGATTTATTATAAGCTCAGGTTGTGTGTACGTGAATATGTGAATCATACTGCTTGTTGTCCTGGAGAGTTAAACTGCTGCTAGTTTCTCTTTCATTTCTTCCTAATCAAAACTTTCATATATAACTGCTGCCCCAGTACTGAATATAGGACACATTAAATGTTTAATTCTGTTGAAAAATGTTGATTTTTAGGTTATTAGTGACACACAATGGTTCAGTGGTGGATTTTCAGTCACATCTTCTTTTTATGTCTTTAATAAAGCACGTTTCTTGGTGCATGTGCGGCTGCTTTTAGCTGGAGAGCCAACCACAAGGCAGTCCCGATGAAGATCCTATATTTACTCTCATGCTGCTTCACCTGTTGTTCTGTTTTACTGGGTGACAGTTTGAGTCTGGCGTGGACGGACATTTTCCATGAAACTCTCTTACGCCCGTTATCTCACAGCTCTCCTTTTGAACACGACACAGACTAACAGTGACAATCTAAATGTCATTTTGCGAGTTATGGCTTGAGGATCATATTAGTGAAGGTGTTTGGAGAAGTACAGTGTTATTAATGTGTATAGTCAGCAGTTCATCTCATTTGTTGATCAGAAAGTTTAAGAGGTTGAAAAGAGGTTTTGGTTGCCTTGCGCATCTACACGTGTCCGATGGTGAAAAGCTGTCATTTTTATTACTTGCTTTCTTGACCTTTGACCTGGAGGATTATACTCTATTAAAAAAGAAGTCGGGTCTTTGGTCTGAATGCTGATACTCCCGAGTTTAAGTCCGCATTTCGCATTGATTTATTATTTCAGTCAGGTTTTTCTTGTTGAGTTAGTAGTCTAAATACTAGCTTCATCACAGACAGCTGATAGATTTAGTGGTGCTAAAATGATTCTGTTGTAATGTGAGAGGATCATGACCATTTTTATAAATATAATCAGCTTCAGTTATGAGTGAAAATGTTTGGAAAGAAAGAAAAGATAAAAATTCATGCTTGGATCTAGCACTTGGGATTTGATTAGTTCTGGTGTTAAATGTTATTTCATAACAGATTATGTCCAAACCTTATAAGCAGGTCAGAAAAACTTACATCATTCACATTTTGCTTTGTTTTTTAATGCAGTTCATTTGCCGAAGATGTGTGTTCGATTGGGAAAACACGTCAGAGGAAGAGTTATTCCTTAAAAACTAAGAGTTCAATTAAACCTCTTTGGATTATGTTTTTGTTCTAAAACAAAATGACCAATGTGTTACTGTGGACGACGGCTCATCAGCCCTTAAAAAATAAGACAAAACAGTTAGAAGTCAAATTAGCTCGATGTTTTTTCTGTATCTAAATTCTCCACTCGGGCTCAAAAGAAGTGTTCAGAAACATTTTGATAAAGACAAAAGCCTGTCAGTCCAGGTAGAGTTCCTGTCGTCTATTCCATGTTTTATCTCGTCATAAAAATGTATATTTGAAAAACATGTTAGGAGAACTTTCTCTGACTAAGATTATCTATAACGGCTCCAGCTGTCTGTAACCACAAACTGTAACAGCTGCAGTGATGTCCTGTCAGCCTTCAGACACGCATCCGAGCATTTATCATACATGTCATTTTACTTTATTACCTTTGAGGCTGTTTTCAAGATATTTCACTTTGTCTCTCAGATCAAACCCTCATAGGTCATAGGTCAAATCTACTTCCCGAAAATAAGAAATCGAACTTCCAAACAGAAAATAATGAAACAGGAAAAACCATCAGATGAGCCCACACTAGCGTCTTACTATCTGACCCCTGTCCCTTATATGGTAGTACCACTAAAGAGCCCCCCCATGGGTTTTCCTCATCACATGGGGCGTGTTGGTCATGACGGGACAGATTTCTGAATGGTCAGACATCTGTCAGCAAGTGCTCGTCCATATCTGTCCATTTTGGCTGAGAGGAAGAAACCTGGTCTTCCTCATGTTTATGAACGCTCATCGCATGAAATGATTGTCTTCCGGCTTCCACACAAACACAGAGACGGCTCCTGCATCTTAATCCTGTTTGTCTGCTGCATGTGAAGGAGGCTGTCAGGAGTCAGTCGCTGTTTCTCACATGTTGTCCATGATTTCACAGAAAATAAAAGCCCTGGATGCTCCGTTCTTTCTGTCTTCCAGTCACAGTAGCACGCTTTGTAGCACGCCTAGTAGCACGCTTTGTAGCATGCCTAGTAGCACGCTTTGTAGCACGCCTAATAGCACGCTTTGTAGCGCGCCTAGTAGCACGCTTTTTAGCGCGCCTAGTAGCACGCTTTTTAGCGCGCCTAGTAGCACGCCTAGTAGCACGCTTTTTAGCGCGCCTAGTAGCACGCTTTGTAGCGCGCCTAGTAGCACGCTTTGTAGCGCGCCTAGTAGCACGCCTAGTAGCACACTTTGTAGCACACATTGTAGCACACTTTTGCGTTTACATGGAAATAATCCTCCTCTTATGTTCATGCCTAAAATTCTCCTGCTTTTCTTTTCTTTTAGGGTTTTATCAAAGACGTCCATGAAGACTCGCTCACAATCGCATTTGAAAACAAGTAAGTCGGCTCCCTCGGCCCAACCTGAAGGGTCTTGACATGGGGAGGGGGGTAAACTTGAACTGTAGTAGGAAATCTGATGACTGGTCCAGGATTGGGTCTTAGGCATTTAAAATTTCCTTCTTCAGCACCTGCGCCTTGGATGCAGCTGTCCATACATCCCTCCACCACCTCCAATGCCCCCATGTGGCTCTGCCTTACATGTGACATGATTTCCTTTACTCCTAGACCCCCCCCCCCCATCCCTCTGGTCTTTCTATATCTACATGACTGAGTGTAGAAGAGGGACCTAAAAATAGTCAAGCAAGGTATGCGAGATAGGAGGGGTGGCAGTATGGTGGCCTGTCATTTTTGGGACCATTCCCTCCCCCTTCTTTTTTACTTTCTCTGAGCACATGGAGCTGCTTGTTAATAGATGATAAGGGAATGGTTCACTAACTTTTAAAGTTAGCCTAAAACATAATCTGAATCTGATCAAAACAAGACTTTTATAGAACAAAAACCTTTTTTGTGCAGAAAGTTTTTTTGATGAAGCATTTGTTTAATTTTCTAGATCCTTTTATGTACGAACATATAGTGAGACAGTTTTGTGCAACTCAACGGTACAGTCACATAAGTGGAAATTAAGTCCGGTACCCCCTAGTAAGGCCAGAAGGGGCTTTTAACACCCGCCAACACGTATAGAACACAAAATAGTGTAAAAGTAGCTTTACAGATTCATTCAGAATGATAAACCCTGAACAAGTTTTATAAAATGTATTTGGATACTTTTCTATCCATTATTTTAGGTAGAAAAGTTAGAAAAACATGTTGAAATAATGCAGCAGGACGCTGGATATGATCTGATATTTATTATTGCACATTGGAAACCATGAACCAACAACTAACACAGTGAAAACAACACATTATAAGTGAGGAATAAAATACATAATGCTTAAATTAACAGAAATTATCGGGGACTTTTGACAAAATGGCTCATAAGGAAAAACGGGAGCATTGACTCAGTTGTGTCATTCAGCACATGGGTACGCTGTCCACATTCGCTGTATGATGTCCACAGACTGCGCGGCATTTTTAAAATATTTTTTAAAAAACAGCAAATTCACATTTAGTGAAAAACTAGCTGCTCCATTTAGCAACTTAAAGTGCAAATAATTTGTGGGAATTTTAATATAAATCTGCTAAACCCAAGTGGACATCAGAAAACAGTTTATTCACACAATGTGTAGTTGCAGCCGTCTCCCACTAGTTATAAAACCTAGTAGAACAACAAGTGATACAGCTCCACTGATGGGTAATATTTTCACTAATAAAATTGATTAAAAATATTAGGTGGACTTCTTTATAAACAATATTGTTTTTGCATTTTTCCGGAATTATTTTGGAAAGCCAAGTAAAAAACTCGTACATTTGACAAAAACATAGAAAACCAGAAGCCTTTGCTGTACTTGAGATGGACCTTGGGGAATAAAAGTAAAATGACTTTCTCAGAAATGAAGATCCTAATAATGCAGAAGCATTTTGGGCAATCTTAATCTCATTATACAAGAAACATTGTCCTCTACTGAAAATGATTCAAAGAAACCGTGGAATACTAAAAGGATGGAGAATTCATGTGAAAAGAAAAATAATGTGTACAAGATATTCATAAAACAGGACAAACGATGCTGAAATAAAGTATAAAATATTGTCACAAATTAAAGAAAAACACGAGTCAGACACAAGCAACACAGAGTATTAATCAGTTTAATTAAAACTGGTTTTAAAAAAAGAATCAAATTCCTGAGCCAACAATAAATAATGAAACAGAAGAACGCAAAACTAAAAACCTCTCCTGTTTATTGCTCCTGTAAATGATAAGGAAATTGTGAAAACATGTAAGAATGAGAAAAACACTGATTGTTCTGATATAAATATGGTATTGGTTAAAAGTAATTTTGAATATATACTGCATCCTTTTACATTTGTTTGTCCTTTCAAAGTGGTATGTTTCACTCAAAAATGAAAATAGCTAAAGTTATACCTGCCTATTAAAAATGGAGAGAGATGATTTTACCACATATAGACCAATATCACTGATTCCAATTTTCTCAATTTTTAGAAAAACTATTTATAAATATCAATATTGAGAGAAATAAAATCTTATAAGTGATAGCCAATATTGTTTTAGAGCAAAAAGAGCACTTCTATGGCAGTAATAGAACGTATAAAAGGAATATCTACAGCAATATATAATTAGTGATATGCAGTTGGTGTCTTTATGGGCTTAAAAAGGCATTTGATACAATTGACCATAGTACAAAAATGAAGAAATTAGAGGGAAAACGTATCACACAAGGAGGAAGTTACGTTAACGACAGGTATCAATATGTGCAACTAAATATTTGTAAAATCAAAACAACTAAAGGTGACTTGTGGAGTACCTCAAGGGTCTGTGTTGGGCCCTAAACTATTCATATTATATATAGATAGTTGTTTCTAAACTGTCAAAGTTCAACGTTATTCTCAAGCACAAATGTTCTGTTAGCTGGTGATACCACCCTGTTGCTATGCTAAAAATATTGACAAACGTTTATCCATATTTATAAAGGGAGTTTAATATAACTTTTAAAAAATGGTTAGATACAAATAAATTATCATTGAATGTAAATAAAATCAAGTATAATTTTTGGCACCAGAAAAAATAAAACGTATACTACAAGCAAAATTAATGGATTTGAATTGTGACAACAAATTTCTTAAAGTGATAATAGAACAATTTTGCTGGAAAACTCGTCTAAATGTAAAAACAAAAATGTCAAAAATCTTTATTGCATTACTGTAGAAGTCATTTATTTGAACATTATTGTACTTTGTTGCTTCAATACATGACTTCCTGTGTAGAAATATGGTGTAATGCATATTTTTAAATGTAGGTTGGGTATAAAATTATGGAATAGATGTGATAATAATTTAAAAAGATGCGTTTCACTTTATTTAAAAATATATTTAAAAGTAAAGTACTGGAACATTATATAAGTTGTGTGAAGAATGACTTGTACTAAAAGTTTGATTGTTTTGTCTTAATGTTATGTAGCTTATTTTATCTATTAATCTTGCCACGATTCATGTCTAGCTATTTTGTTTTGTTTTTATTTTTCTTGTAAATTAGATTTGAGTTGCTTGTTGAGGTTTTCTAACTAGGGTTGGGATAATAAGCATGTGCTTCAACCAATCCCTTTTGATCAGCCTTATGACATGAATCATTGTTTTATGATTTTTGATTTGTATTCTTTGAGATTATTCAAACACTAATTAAATATACTGTCTTATGTGCTCGCTGCCATTCCTGTTGAGCATGGTTGCCTAGCAACACTCACGCTGCGACATTCGGTTAGTCTCAGCATTTTGACTTTGTTTTCTACGGGGTAAAATTACCACTTCGCCAAGTTTAAGTCCATCATAAGCTTTTTATTTTGTTTTACAGACACACTTCAAAGTTTACAAAATAAAAAAAATGTATAATTTTAGGGAAAGTTGGAAGTTTCAGACGGATGGGGTTAAATTTAAGATTGTTACATTAAGCTGAAAATGCAGAGTAGTAAAAATATTCCACCTCTAATGTTTACAGCTTGTCATTTTTTTGTGTTTGTCTCATCTTGTTCTAGCTGGCAGCCAGAGAGACAGCTTCCCTTCAGCGATGTCCGAATGCCTCCTCCGGCCGACTACCACAAGGATATTGGTGAAGGCGAGGAGGTGGAGGTGAGACAGGCAGCCTTCTGTCTACAGCCGGATATAAAAGAAAGCGCACCATCTTAAAATGATCAGGTTCAACACACAGCTGTTAACCCTTTAACTTCCCGGTCTACCATTTGGTAGAGGTAAATTCGCTGTGATTATGATGATTTTCTCAAACAAATTGTGGAAATAAACCTGTCTGTCATCTCTTCCACTGAGTTTTGGTATGTAAAACCCAAACAAAGTGTTTAACATTTCCACCAGTTCACTGTTGTTATCTTGTTAATAACTTACATCTCAACCTTTTGCTAAAACATATTTATTCTGATTGTTTTTGTCCAAAACAAACAGAAAAATGCAAAGAAAGATTTTTCTTGGGCCTTTTTTCAATGTGGAAGTTAAAGGGTTAAAAGAAAAACAATTCTGGTCCTAAACACATCTTTTTTCAAAATGAGAATATTCAAAATCAAATGATTTAATATTTTTTATTGCCATTATTTATTTACCTCTTTATATCAGACACACTGACCACATTTGCAGTCCGTGTGTCATGAACAGTAGCATGTCCGTCTGTGGGCTATCTTACCTTTTATACAGACGTTTGCATCCCGTGCAGGAGGTTTACAACTCAGCCATTAAATGCAGTGTTTAGTCAGAGACAACATAATAAATCCCCAATCACACCGATTATGTTTTCATCACAAAAAAAGATCGCTATCACTACTGTGTTGCTAGGCGACCTCTAATTTGACCCTCAAATGATAATGAAGCTACTTACTGTCAAATCTTTGACAAATTACAGTGATATCCAATTAAGATCGGCCAAAGATCAATTAGTGAGCAGAAAGTTCTGTGTCTGGGGAAATAAAATTATTGGATTTTTTTTGTTTTTCCGGGTTCACTCGAGGTGCAGAGTGGTAACTAGTGTGATTTCATTGACAATAAATGTCTATTCTATTTTGTTCTAAAAGAAAAATAATGGTGTACAATGAGTGAAATAAAGCCCAGAAATGGTTATTAATGCAGCTGAGTTGGAGTTGTGATAGCAGGTAAATAGTAATAAGTGTAAATAAGTCAAAGTGTAAATATGTAAATAGTTTCTGTTTTGCGTTTTGTTTTATTACTAAAAATTTACTCCTGAATGGCAAAACTTGAGAGAATGATGTTCAGATGAGAAAAGGTTTGGTGGCTGCAGATGTGTGTTATTTCTACAAAGTTTTACTAGTTAAAGCAGAATGATGATTCCAAATAGCAGCAGATCTACAACACGTAGAAAAAGAGCTTAAAAACTCCAAATGCTGCACATATCAACCATATGTCTGATAATATACCACATAATATGATGGAGACGCACGTTGTTTTTCCAGCAATACGTTACAGTAACGACCACATGTCGGATCATGTTGTTTATCTGAAGCTTGTCACATGAGTTTAAGACCTGATCAGAATTCTGTGTTGATGCATAAACTTGTAGAAATGAAAGACTTCGTACGATTATGGGAAACATTTTTTTTGCTTAGAACTGAGTTCACAATTCTTTGACACAATCTTTTTTTTATCACAAAATGTTTATTTCATGGACGAACTTTAAAAAAGATCATTTTAAATTCTAATGAAATCCTCGAACAGAGTGTTTGAGGAATATTCTGGTTTTTCCCTGACCGCATCCGTGTCCACCGCCGCGTTCGCTGCAGATCCTTCATATTAACACGATAACTTGAACAATATTCAATTTAGTTTTCATGATTTGCGCATGCACAGATATCGTAGAGAGTAAGAGCTGATTAAATTTTGAGCCATTTATCATTTTCAGGTGCTTTCCAACCTGAAAACTGTTTTGGCTCCATCTCTGAAATTATTCATCCGATTAACCTCAAGTCAAGTGGAAACGTAAGGTCATGACCTGAAGATGTTACATAATGACGTTATAGCTAAATGTTTCTATTTTTCGATACGTGTTCCAGAATTGGGGAAATTGTAGATTGGGGGTCGATACTTTTAAGGCTTGAAGTGATTAGAAGTCTGGCATTTTCAAGGATGTCGGGAATAAACAGCATGATGAGGGAATAACTGAGTTGGGTTAGGGTTACACCCACGTTACACGATAAAGAAAACTTGTTTAAAAACGAGCGTTTCTGCAACATAATTACTCTTCACTTCTCCTGACTTTCAATTAGGATGTTTCTTTTTACTTTACTACGTTTATATTTCTTTTATGCCCAATTTAGTAAATTTTTTTCATATTCGACTGTTAATTTTATTCCATTTTTTATTTTTGATCAAAATGTTTTATATCATTGTGAACAACACAGATGATTAAACATTAACAATCTAAAGGCCTTAAAGTTGAAAATATACTGATTTTAATTTTACTAAGGAAACAACCCCGGCGGCTGTTTCTTAGTAAATTTAGAAGTAAATTAGTAAATTGTGGGCATATAAGGCTGAGAGGCGTTAATGTTGTAACTGTTTCCTGTCTGTGTTTGCAGGTTTACTCCAGAGCCAACGAGCAGGAGCCATGTGGGTGGTGGCTGGCGAGAGTCAGAATGATGAAGGGAGAAGTAAGTGGTTGAATCGTAGCCAAAAATAAATCATTTGTATTTCTTCGACTTTGTTGAAATCGTTGAGGTGATGAGGTGTAGCCGGGCTTGTCTTCTGTCTGTGTCTCATTATTCACATAGCTTCTGAGTCCTGTTTTTAAAACACAGGTCTACTGGATAATGAACTTAAAGAGTATGTATGTCCTGACTAAATCAGATATCACATCCAGTGATATATTTAGAGCTTGTTCATTCCTGATGCTTAAGTCTTCCTCTGCAGGAACACATGAGCTGCTGTTGTTATGTGGACCTTCTGATAAGAGCCTATGTGAATGACATGTTTTAATTTGAGGGCCTGATGTTTTTACAATGTTTTTTTTTTTACATTTTAGTCATTTTTCCTCATTTGTAAGATTTTGAATAGATGTGAGTCTAGGGTTTCAACTCCGTGCTAATGTGTTTGTTCTGTTTTCCAGTTCTATGTAATTGAATATGCGGCGTGTGACGCCACATACAATGAGATCGTCACGTCAGAGCGAATCAGACCTCTTAATCCCAACAGCCCTTCGTCTAGAAACACTTTCCACAAGGTCCCCATCCCAGTTCCAGAAGACCTGAGGGACATGTGAGTTACAGAAATCGGTTACACTATCGGTGTATGTTTTTATATATTTAAGCTCCCTTTTGTCCCTGAATTTCTTTTATATTTATGTCCAGTTTAAATGTCCAGAGTGATGATTTAAAACAATCTGACGCTGATATTTGTGTTTAATCAACAGCTGCGCAAACGACAGCATTCACAAAGACTTCAGGAAAGCTATCGGAGCCAACTGCATCTTCTACAGCGCCCAAACACACGAGCTCATCGTGCTGGTTAGTTCTGAAGATGTATATGTTTGTTTTTCCCCCTCCTGTCCAAATATGATCATTATGTAGTTTAATAACTGTGTTTTGAGATCATTTTAACTTTTTATTTTGATCACAGTCTACAAATGACACAACGGTGAAGCGCGCCTCCCTTCTGAGCGACATGCATTTCCGCAGCATCCGTACCAAGCTAATACTAATGTCACGCAACGAGGAAGCCACTAAACATTTGGAGGTAAAAGCCCATCACACACAAACACACAAACACCGCATCAAACCCATAGAGTAGCTATAAGTTTATATTTCTCTTCCTGTTCATCGTTCAGTTTACTTTTCAGGTCATTTCCAACAAAAACTACTATAAAAAAGTCACACATCATTATTTTCTTCAACTTTATAGTGAAATCACAATAAATAAAAAATAGATGTATGAAATACAATAAATAAATAAAGCAATCTGCTTATTGTTATGTCACTTTTTTTTACATTTTTTTGAAACATTAGCTGTATGAGGATTTAATTAAAGGTCTTTAAAAAACTATTTATTTATTCATTTATTTTTAATTGTCAGGCAAACATTTACTGTTCCAACACATCAGATTCAGATGAATGAGTTTGTCTGCAGAGCTTGATACATTGTTGGATCCAGTTGATTTGAATCAGATGTGCTGGACCTGGGATATGTGGAAAACCTGCAGGATTCCGGACCTTTAGGAACCAGGGCCCCCCCCACCCCTGCTTTAACGTCATTGATTTATAGCCGTGTTTCTACATCCTGGTCCTAAAGTACCCCTGCTCGGCAACCCTGCTCTAACACACCTGATACAAATCGATGAACTTTCTCATCAAGCAGCCTGCTAATGACCATTTATTTCATTCAGGTGTGTTAAAGCAGGTTTGCCTCTAAAACATGCAGGGAGGGGTACACGAGGACCAGAACAGTGGACTTGTTTCTGAAATGCATCATGTACATTTTGATGTTAGGATGCCGGAGAGATTTTCTTCTGCTGGCTTCTCCGTGCACGTCGTATTTATGCAGATTATACTGTAACTGGGGGGGGGGGTCTGCTGAGCTGTTGCCAAAAGTTGGAGTAAAAACTACAAAACGTACGATGTTCAAATGTGACCGAATTCTTCTACAGGCCACCAAGATTGGTTCACACAGTATCAGATTTTTAAAAACCTTTTATTGTGTTAGTGTAAAAGCAAGTGAAGCTTGTTTTATTTAGTTGTTTATATATGTTTATTTTATTATTTAAATATTGATATATTTTATAGATTTATTTATTTAGACCAGGTCAGACGTGCGTCTGTTCCTGGTCCACCTGGTCACATCCATTGTTGCCGTTAATTCCTAACGTTACAAACTGAGGGAATGGCTTCCTAAAACATTTTGCCTGTCTTCTTGTAGCTTTTTCCTTTAAGTTTTTATTTAAGTTTAAATATTACCATGTATAATATGAATATCACTCCCATGAGGGGTTTTTCCCTGCAATTCCATATTGAAGTAAATCACAGAAATGTAATAGAAACACTTTTTCAACATGATGGATTAGATCATATTACCAGTTAAGATGGTGCTGAATTCAGATGAAGCAACAGATGAAACTTTACAAATATTGCTTTTATTTGGCAAAAATCTCTAATGAAAATGCAACTAGTAGGGTTTATTTAGAGTAGCCTAAACACACAGTGCAACTCTGGTCCGCTTCGGAAAGTTCACACTCCACCCCCGTGTGGACCATAGAAGCCAACGTTGGTCTGCTAAAAGCCGGGGGTCTTAAATGTGAAAGCAAACGGACATCATGTTGGATATCTGGCTGCCTCTCCTGCTGAAACATTTATCAGGTTTGAACAGCAAGTTAAAGAGAGAAATTCCACAACTGAATAAACTCGTTGATGTGTTCCAGGTGGTTTGGTCCCTTGTAGTAAAGAGCAGACCAAACCTAATGATGGTGTGTAACGTGTGCTCTCTGGACTGTCTTGGTGTAAATGCGCTGTAGCTTTCTGCCTTTTGGAGATGATTTCATCCTCGACTTGCTGAATTGCTTCCTGTTTTGATGAGAGGGTGTCCAAACTTGATGCTTTAGTATCCACGGAGCTCGTTTTGATTCAAACTGGCACGTTTGACATCGATTTGTTTCATGTTTTCCGTTAGACAAGTAAGCAGTTAGCTTCAGCATACCAGGAAGAGGTCCGGGTCAGAGAGGATCTGATGGGCCTCGCCATCGGCTCTCACGGCGCCAACATCCAGCAGGCGAGGAAGGTACCCGGCGTGACAGCCATCGAGCTGGAGGAAGAAAGCTGCACGTTCAGGATCTACGGCGAGGTGAGCTATTTAACGAGCCCGTTCTCCGTTTGACTCGTCCTGACACGAGAAGTGATGTTGTGTGCTTTCATATTTACTGTGTTTCAGACCCCCGAGGCAGTGAAACAGGCCAGAGAGTATCTAGAGTTTAAAGAAGACTACTTTCAGGTACCCAGGAACCTTGTAGGTAAGTGAGCCAACAATCCTGATAACTCTGGCTTTGTTGGCGTTGTCTCCTCGCTGCACTGATACTTCCTGTTTACACTATTCTTTCTTTTTTTCTCTTTTTCCCCTTTTTTTCCCAACTGTCATACAGGCAAAGTCATCGGCAAGAACGGCAAAGTCATCCAGGAAATCGTGGATAAGTCAGGCGTAGTCCGCGTCCGGATCGAAGGAGACAACGACAAAAAGCTTCCCCGGGAGGAGGTAGGCAGGCAGGGGGCTGGCAGGGACGACACTGCCAGCAGTAAAGAGGTGAATGGACCGTTCGGCTGCTTTCCCCCACCCCTGCTTCTTCCCCCTCTAACCCCCCCGCTCTGCTCAGTTCCAATCACACGTTTCTGTCAGTACTTAAACTTTTGTTGCTTCCAGCGCAGACTTTTAATTCTCGCAGAAAAGCTAGAAGTTTGTGTTAAATCTGCTTCATGTCCACTTTGTTTGTATGAAACTTTTATGAAACATAGATTCCAGAAACGAGCTCCTAACGTTTCTGTGTTCTCCATCAGGGCATGGTTCCCTTTGTGTTCGTGGGAACAAAAGAGAACATCAGCAATGCTCAAGCTCTGCTGGAGTACCATGTCTCTTATCTTCAGGTAAGTTTCCACCAGCAGATGGCAGCAAAAGTCTCGTCTTGTCTGTTTCTGTTGGAGTGAAAGCCACCCGTAAACCCATAACCAGGTTCTTCTACTTATTTTAATCTGTAAATGTGCTCACTTACACGGATTTCTTGGAATCGCTTGTCTCATATGGTCACCTGTCCAGCTCCAACATGAGTGCCTCACTTTGCCCTTACCTCATATGCTTTTATAAATAGCGCCCCCCCCTGTGTGGGGATGAGGTGTAGGGTACACCGAAGTATAGATTACCAGCTATCTGGACCCTCTGCTTTCAAAAATAACACCAAGACCTTCCCTTCCCTTCCCTGGCTTGCTTCTTTCACCCCTCCCCTGAGCTTCAGCTGTCATTGGTGAAGTCAGCTGTCAAAATGTGAAGGGGAGACCCCCCCCCCCCCCCCTCCTCCTCCCTTGCTTTTCAAACCAGTGGATGAGGGGCTGCAATGGGGATGTAGGTTTTGTAACTGGTATAACTTATTTAATTTCAGCTTAATTCTGACAAATAAAAATAAGTCGGGTTTATTAGCACCTTCAGTCAAGAACCAATCAGATTTCTCTAATCTCTAACCAAAGCTGTTTGCAGAATTCTACGTGTTTTCCCAATTAAAGAAAAAAATATTCTATATGAACCTGAATGGAGCTATGAGAGGTGTTACTGACCAGATGTCCCACACAATGTGAAGTCAGGGAATATTAGCTCCACTCATTTTGTCATTTTATACCTGACTTGTCTGACACTGACCAGAGATCTCAGTTAAACTGCTCTGGGATCTGTGACTTAAAGGATGCTTTCCAATCTGGTTAATGGCATTGTGTTTTAACTGTTGTCCAAACATTTTTCTGTGAATACATCATGACAGGGCTCTTAAACTCAGTCCCAGTCAAACCCAAAGGTCTCATTCTTGCAACTCGTATGAATGAATTTATTTGCAGAAAATGGCTTTTGGATCCATTTAATTTGGGTCGGACGTGTTCAAGCAGGGACTGAGTGAAACCATGCAGCGCTCCAGCCCTCGTAGGACAGAGTTGACATATGGGGCGTTGTTTCATAGTGATATGATTCTTAAAGTTACCCCTAAAAGTCCATTCGGTCCATATAAGGATTGAAAGATTACAGTCATGATCATCTGCTGTAAGAATAAATGAAGGAATCCACGTTTTCTTCCTTCTGTGCTGAAATGTGTTTTTGCTTCCTAAACAAGTCTGGTGCATCTGTTGTGTTGTGATATATGTACGACTCGTATCACCTTCCTCTGCGTTCGCTTTAAAGCTGTAGTAACACTGGAAATAATCCACAGAAGCTTCACGCCACACTGCCACCATGTGGTGGATCAGCTGCTGCAGCTTCACACACAACAATTTAGGAAAATCCCAGCTGGACGAATCCAAAGCCTGAGGGAAAGGGTTTTAAAAATAGATATGTCTCATGTACCGTAGGAGGTGGAGCAGCTGCGTCTGGAGCGCCTCCAGATTGACGAGCAGCTCCGTCAGATCGGGGTCGGGTACCGTGCTCCCCCCAGCCGAACCGGGGCCCCCGGCGGCGATCGGGAAAAAGGCTACATGACGGATGAGAGCAGCAACTCCCTCCATGCTTCCCGTACTTATGGGGGCCGCGGACGAGGACGCCGCACCTCAAACAGCCAGTACTCTGGATACGGTGAGGAAGAGATAAATGACACATGATGACGTGGTAGTTTGCTTTCCTCCTGACATGCACGGCGGCTTTCTGCAGGTACAAACTCTGAACTGTCCAACGCCTCCGAGTCAGAAGATGTTAATGAGCGAGACCAGAGGCCCAGAGGCATAGGGGGCGACGAGAGAGGCTCCAGACGGGGTGGCAGGGGCCGGGGCTCCAGCTCAGGGCGAGGCCGTGGGGGTCCTGGATCCAAGCCTTCCAACTCCATCAGCTCAGGTACGCGTATCTGTTTCAGCCACGCAGTGATGTCACAGCCGCCTCTCCAAAGCAGCGTCTTATCTTTTGTGGCACCTACAGTGCTGCGGGACCCCGACAGCAACCCGTACTCTCTGCTGGAGGGGGAGGGAGAGCTGGCAGACGCAGACATGAGCGAGGGAACGGGAGACCGCCGCAGACGATCCCGGCGCCGCCGCAACGACCAGGAGCCCAGCGTGATGGATGCCGCCGGCGAGTCGGACAGCCAGGCGGGACCCAGCGAGAACGGGCTTGGTGAGGGCCTCGGCTCTTCTGCCTCATCTGAAACTCAAACATCAGAAACGCTAATCAGAGAAAACGCTTTTGTTAATCCGTTAGATGAAGAGGCCAGACCTCAACGGCGAAACCGTAGCCGCCGCCGCCGTAACCGTGGCAGCCGCCCAGAGGGAGGTTCAACCAGCCGCGACAGGCAGCCGGGGGAGAATGGTATGTGTTAGCCGCTAATGTGTTGCCTCTCCTGGAAATGTTGCCTCTAATTCATCCCACTGCTTTGCAGTGACTGTTGCCGACTACATATCCCGTCCCGAGTCCCAGAGCAGACAGAACGTACCCCAGAAGGAAAACCACGCTGGACCTGAACCCAAGGTAACGGCAGAACTTCCACATACACGCCTCACCTTCAAGTTTATCATCATCATATATTAAATTCATAAAACGTTTCCTCTTCTCAGGAGAACGGCACCAGTGCCAAGAAGGACGAGCGAACGCCCTCCAAGCGTTCCCCGAGCAAAAGCATGACGTCGGCCGGCGACAGCCTGACTCTGGTCAACGGAGTCTCGTAAAGCGATGGCTCCATCGCTCCTCGCGAACCCACGTCTAGAGCAAGACTCCATGGCAAACTGTGTCCCTGCTTGCATTAACTTAAACCTTAAACAGATGAGTGAAAAATACCTGACAAAATACCTGAGTTCATACTACGAGAGTGAAAAAGTACAAAAAAACGACAAACGCATCTACTTAAAAACACACGTTAGTGGTGTATGCTATCCTATCTATCAGTACTTAGTGCTTATTTAAAAAAACAACTAGCTTGCCAAAAAAGAGCTGGTGGATATGACTTGATTTCTAAAAATACTGAAACACGAGAAACAGGACAAGACTTTTTTTATTTTATTTTTTCTCTTTATTTTTGGGAAACCGCTTGTCTGTGTCCTTCTTTATGTTAATTTTGTTCATTGTTTATCACTGGTTTGGACTCGGCGGTTGCTCTCTCAACCAAATCAGACGCGTCTCTGTGTCAAAACAATGTCGAGGACTGCGGTGAACGTTGTAAGCGTACGAGCGAGACAGTCCAGAAAAAAGCTTCACACACTGAAACTGGGAGTAAAGATGGACAGATAGCAGATATTGACAGACATTGTGCCTTGAATTTGAAAAAAGAAACAATAATAATAAATGAAAAAATATAATAAACTTGAGTTTTCCATTAAGTTTTTTTTTTTGTTTCCTGAGAGGAAGGTTATATTTTTATTTGAAGGAGGGAACAGACCTGTGATGAGTGGAATAAAAGAGGATCCGGAAACTGGAGGAGTGGCTAACCAACATGGGATTTTAAAGAAAAGTTTGGTGCCAAACATAAAATTCAAGGCGCTCGTTCTCTTTCCAGGAATGGACAGCGTTGGGAAGAAAAGGGGTTGGCGTGTCGGCAACCACAAAACTAAACCTGCGGGGGTTGAGGCAACAAAAACCGCTCAGAGACGTGTTGCTTCTTTTTCCTCTTTTGCCTGTTTGGGCATTTGTTTTGGGGTGGGGGGGAGTCCAGGGCTGCCCCTGCACAGCCTTGTAAACAGGACAGACTGAGATCAGAAACTTGAACCGTATTAGACGAGAGAAGAACTGAACCGCGGCTCTTTTCTGTGTCAGAGGTGGGCGGCCGGCGATAAGCTTCAGCCATACTAGTGTCTTGTTGAAACCACTGCGACCCGACCAGAGGACAGGGGTTAGGACAAATAAAACGAGCGCAAATATGACACGGATGCTTATATAACACATACGCGCAGTCGACGGGGCACAAAAAGTAGAGGAACGAAAAAACCTTAAAGCGAGGCGTCTGTCTTGTACCTGGCCGTTTGGGAACTGACTGGAAAGCCTCAGTGGCTCTCTGCTCATGTTGTTGCTGTTGTCTTGGTTACCGCTCTCAAAATATTATTTCAATTTCCTTTATTTTTGTTGCAATTTCCACATCTTAGAAAAATACTAAATAAAACATTGAAGTGAAATCAACCTCTTCTGTGGAGATGAACTTTGATTTCTCTGTCTTGTGAGTTTGCGGTCTATTTTTCTAACTTGCATGGCATTTAGAGTGTTTTAGGTGGTGCCTGTCCTGTGCATGAGGATAAAAGGGGTGTTTATTAATCTGACTTACAAAGCCATTGTTTCATTCACTAGAATTGCTGCTAATGTACACACTGAATGTCCAAACTAACATAGAAACTCTGCCTTGGGGAGAGAACAACCTGTGACTGAATCAACATTTATTCTTTCCTCTCTGCTCATCTGCCCTGAACTTCCCGAGTGAAAGGGGGGGGGGGGGGGGGGAGGGGGGGGGGGGGGGGGGGGGGGGGGGGGGGGGGGGG
>JBAMHX010000006.1:16076605-16102580 GCA_037177515.1 Pseudomugil tenellus | reverse complement strand
TCCATCCATCCATCCATCCATCCATCCATCCATCCATCCATCCATCCATCCAACATCCATCTATCCATCCATCGTTCATCTATCCATCCATCCATCCATCCATCCATCCATCCATCAGCAGATTCACCAGTCTAACCCAAACCAGACCACCAGCTGCTACATCTGGATAGAAACAGAAAACATCCAGTAGTGTTTGTAGGAAAACACTGCAGACAGTCACCTGGAGCACCTGCACCAAGAACAGAATGATTATTTCACCTTGTTTTCTCAGACTGTGTTAGATTTATACCTCTATGAATAAGTGACAAACTCAGTGTGACACTGGAACCAAAAGATAAACTAATTGTTTTTCCTCCGACAGGAACCTGCTGCAGAAGAGTTTGAAGACAAGGACTGGACGTTTGTTATTGAAAATGTGAGTCTTATGTTTATGTGTTTTCCTTTCTTATTGTTCCTTTAAGAAGAAACCTTTACAGTTTATGCAAAGTGTTGAGGCCTTGACTCTGCCAGACCGCCAATGTACCTGATTGCATTAAGATGTCAGCAGACTGTTTAGGTTCTGTTGGCTTGTCATCTCAGACAGGCATCATCTCCACAAGTTCTACCTGGTTATAAAGGTGAACCATAAAGCTATCCAGTAACTAGGGTTATTTTTGTAAAGGATGTTTTGGCTCTGGTGGTTTTTATTTGACATCAGCTCAACACGAAGGAGGTCAGGGAACGGAGAAAGACCTGAAACAGAGGAGCTGTAGCCCCTGTTTGGTTTAGAGAGTGAAGGTCATCTGAGAGGTTGTTCTGGTTTAATTCATCACTATTTAACAACAGAAGGATCTAGATTAATTATTCTTTATCATCTTATTTAAGTTTGAAAAATGTTTACCTTGAATTTAGGATACTGTCTTGAAAGTTAAATAAAGATTTTACTGCCTCCCATCGTTTTCACATGGAAATATCTGGGATTTTGTTCATTCTTTTCTTCATAAAATTGGATCGTTTCCCATCAGTTTATTTTATTTATTTTTTATTTTGCGGCTGCACGGTGGAGCAGTGATTAGCACAGTAAGAAGGTTGTTGGCTGTGGGAGGTCCACACAGTCTCCTTTTGGTGTGGAGTTTGCATGTTCTCCCCATGTTCGTGTGGGTTTTCTCCGGCTTCCTCCCAAAGACATGTGTGTTTGGTTAATTGCTGATTCTAAATTGTCTGTTGCAGTGAGTGTGAAGGACAACCCTAAATCGGATTAAGTTGTATGAAATAATTGATTTTGTTCTTATTCTTAACATGTCCTTTTTTTAAAATGTGTCCTGTTTTTGTGCTAAATATATTTACTTTGCCAAGAACATCCTAAGAAATCCTTAATAAAGTATTATTACAATAATTATCTGCGTGTATAATGCAAATATCTGGGATTTTTTATTAGCTTTTCTTCTTAAAATATGATTGTGTTTCATGTCAATTAGTTTAAAGTCATTAATCAAATTAATAAATTAAAAATTTGCTACATTTGAATTAATTTTATTTTTAAATATCCTCTATAAAGTTTTATAACATCATTTATCTTATTTTCTTCATTTTTTCCCAGATTTTTCCTCAGTTTTTCGTCTTTACAACTTTTTCTTTGTGTACATCCAGTTTTAAAACAAAGTGTCAATTATTGATGTTGTTCCTTCTTTGTGTGTTGAATCAGGAGACGAAGGGCCGCAGGAAGGTGTTGGCATCAGCTGATTTGAACATGAAGAAGTACGCCAGCGCTACGACGGCCCAGTATGATGTCACACTGAAGCTTAAACCCCTGTCTGTGAAGGTGGTTGAAGCTACGCTGAAATTCAACCTGTCCTGCATCTTTCTGAAGGAGGGCAGAGCCACGTAAGTCCAGTCTGGCTATCTGTCCTCTAAACTGGAACCCTGGAAGCTGGAGTGTATCTGTTGATGATGAAGATCATGTATCTTCTTTCTCAGGGATGAAGACATGCAGAGTTTGGCCAGTTTGATGAGTATGAAGCAGAGCGACATCGGTAACTTGGACGACTTCAATGACAGCGACGATGAAGTCGGGGAGGACAGAAGGATTGGCTTTGGAACTGGAACGTACCATGTTACAGGTAACACTGGTCACTCATGTGAGAGCCACCACGAACGGATCAAACATTATAATCTACTGCTGTCACATACAAATACAATTGCAAATAATAATAATGAAGACCAAAATATACGGCTTCTGAAAACGTGTTTTTTAAGCAGCTTGAAGGAATAATAGGAGTATCCTAACTGACACAGATCAAAAAGTTTCAAATGCTTTTCTAGAAAAGTCTTAATAAATGAAGAATATTCCTGCAATAAGTTCATCATTTCAGCACAATGGAAACCCAGATTTTCTGAACTTCTCCTTTCATTGTTAGCCAGGCTTTCTTAGCTGCTCCTTCCCCACTTCCTGCTTCTCTTTTATTGATTATTTTAAATTCACTTCCTCTTTCTGTTAATTTCCTCTGCTTGCTCTTCCCTGTTCTTTTATCAGCCTCTGCTAGCGCTATTGCTAAAGCTCAGGATCCGACTTGGAGACCTGAACATGAATCAGACTCCACAGGTAACGTCCAGTCCTCTGACAGTCTCTGTTTGTTTCACAAATCCGCTTCACCCAACTTCTTCCTCACGTTTCTTCGTCTATCTTCATGTTACTTTATCTTCCTTTTTTTCTACCTCTTCTCATCCCAGCTCACATTTAATCTCTCTCACCTCTAACTTTCATGGTTCTGTAACCTCAGAGATGGACTGGGACAGGTCCTGCAGCATTTCCCCAGCCATCTCAGCAGCACCTCAACCTCCTCCTGAACCTGTGGAGCCTTCTGTTGCACCATCTTTACTGCAAACACACACACAACCAGCAGCAAGCGCTCTGCAGCACCCACCATCCCACCATTCCCACTTACTTCCAGCCTTTGCATGTCCTCGTCCTCCTGCACTTCCCAGAATCTTTCAGCCCAGAGCCGGATCAGGTACCAGAGACTCTTCATCCTCTGAGCCCTCCGTTACCTCCAGGCCAGAGAATTCTTGTCCTTGATTTTTATGGAATAAGCACAAATAGAAACTCTGTCTAACGAAGATAGAAATATAATCAGATCTCAGTTCTTCTAGTTGGAATATTTGAGCAATGCTGCAATGCTGTGTAAATAAAAACACAATGATTTATGAATCTTATCAGGTCATATTTTATTCCTAGTGGATGATAAACAACATTTCAGATGATGATAAAACAGACATTTTACCATTTTATGGAAAATATGATCTGATTATGAATCTTCAGTAACATGACTTGGTATAAAAGGAACATTTTTCAGCTTCATCATCCGGTGTGTCGTTTATCTTATACTGGGATTAAAATATGTCGTGATGAGATTATATTTTATATTCGGAGTTGAGGTTTTGCCTCTGAAATATGCAGGTCTTACAGTTTTATTATTTGGATAAAGTAATTGTTTATAAAAGTCTTGAGTTGACAGAAAAACTGTCCAGTCAGGCAAATATTAAAACAGCAAAAGCCTGAAAACTCCACCCTTCCTCTTCCAGTCCGTCCGGAAGTTTCCTCTATTCAGTTTCCTTCGTTAGCATGTGGTGAAATAAAAAGAGCTTTTTTCTCCGCTGTGGAAATCAGATCTGCTGTCACAAAATGTCTCCATCCTCTAAAGTCAGGAAGACTCATTGTCCATGAGGAGACAGACATGTTTGGGATGTCTTGAGAATTCACATCTCAGAAAATAACCTTTTGTCATTTTAAATATTAAAATGACCAAGTTGTTATTTATTATAAAGTCACGTTTAAGGCAAAATGATGTTTACGTTTTGGAATTTTGAGAAAAGTTGTAGGTTTACAAAATAGTAAAAAAATACTAATACATTAAAGGATATTCAATTTATAGATATTTATTTAATCTACACTGCTTGTATTCTTTATCAGGACATTTAAATAATTTCAACTAAAGTTTAGATAAGAAACTAAAAACATTTTCTTTATTAATAAAGACTTAAAGAATATAAAGACTCCAAATTTAATTAAATGTTAAAATATAGATTTTATTTGTCATTTTTACATGAAGATAAAATGAGCCTGGCAAAAATATGGTCTCTGTTATCAATTCAAGCCAATTCTTTGTGATCCTATTTAATCCAATTCATGAGTCCAGTTCATAATAAACATGTTCATACAGTTTTTCTCAGTCACTTTGGTGCATTTCTTACGACAGAATTAACATAAATCCACAACAATCATCTGTGCATCAGTAGTCAGAGTGAACATCTTATTGCATTGATCACATTGCAAACGCTTTTGCAGACGTAGCTTTGTTTCGATAATATTTTCAGGTCACATCAGTCCAAATGACCAATCGACTTTCATGTTTCACAACAATACTTGCAACTGCTAAATAGTCAATCCCTAGAAAACTGATAGTCTGTATTTAATTATTTCAATCACAACATACCAGTTAAACCAGTTATGAAAATGTCCTGCAGAGGCTAAATTCTCCACTCAAGGAGATACTTTCTGCACTGCATCACAAGGATTGATGTCCAATGTGCTGATGAAAATATTTTGCCAGTAAGAGGAAGGTCTTGATGGACAGAAGTGATTTATTTCTGTTTTGTATCTATATAAATGTTTAACTTTACTGTCGTTTTCTGGCTGTACATCTAGTATGTAATGCTGTTTTGGCCATTTTCAGGTCGTGTCTACAAGATCTGACTGTTTCAATATAATATGACAAAGTCAATTGAGTAGCAAAATGATGACAGGACTTCTCATCGCATCTGATAGCTGGCAGTTTCATTGACACAAATAGTTTTTGAAAGAAATAGCTTTTAAAAAATGAACTATGCATTTTTAGTAAGTGACGCCTTTTGCAGGACAAATAGGTTTGTGAAACACACTAACTGCTGTGCAAATGCTAATTCTGTTGTGATAAAAGCACCAAAGCGACAGAGAATAACTGTAAAAATATCCTCAGTAAATATAACTGCAACCACATTCTGTATTTGAGTACTTTTTGAGTGACAGTAATGACTTGCAAATATAAGTTTATTGTTGCTGGTGAAATATAAAAGAAGATGGCACAAAGAATTTAAAAAAAACTTCCAGGTTTGCCTAAAAACAGCACAACCTCTTCCAGGATGAATCCAAATAACTTTTTGGGACGATGCAGCTGCAGCTCTAAACTTCAATCAGATCCTAAAACAACATGTTAATATAATCTCTAAAAATAAAAGTGAAACAAAAGTTAAAGCTCAGGATATGTTTCTGAAACGGACATTTTACCAAAGCTCGACACCATTTGTTACCCTAACTGGTGTTTTTGAAAGTTTAAATGACTCTATGCTGAATCCTTCAAGGTGTCACGACACCTCAGTGTCATATTTATCGTCTCTGGTGGGAAACCGTTTTAGCAGACAGACGTTTCAACATCAAACGATAAAATCCACTAACATACATCGAAAGATGATCGTCCAATAAAACCACCAATACTCCAGTAGGAAGTAGTTTCAGAAAGGAAAAGAAACATATTTTCTGTTAGGGTCTGTAATAATAAAGAATTTAATAACTGTCCATAAATACCTGCAAATAAAGTCACTATGTCAACTTTTAATCAACTGCACAAAAATAATAAAGCTAGTATTTATGATAAAAGTACAGATAAAATACAGATCATGAGTTATTTCATTATCATTTGCAGTTATCACATTTTCTACAGATTTTTTATCTTGCTTGGCCAAATAACCCACCAGTACCATTATATCTTATTAATCACTCGACTTTACTGAACCAGAACAAATGATGACATTATCAGCTGCTACAGACCTGCATTAGATAGCAAAAAAATCATTTTCTCCTCTCAATTCAATCTACTGCTTGCTCTTCTCCATGATTATTTCTTTATTTTTTCACACTTTTTCTTTATGCCACTACTATTCCTCTCAAGAGTTGTCTCTATCCCCCCGCCCCCCATCCTCTACTCTCACCTTGTTTCATCTCCAGCTCCACGGAGACCCCATAGCTTCCACAGTGACTCCTTTCCCGCTGAGGCCCCTGCCTTCGCTACACTTAGCCCTCTTAAAGCCCTCTCCACCTCTTCTCTTTCATCTTCCTCTGATCCATCCCTCCATCCTCCTGCTTCCTCTGAGTCCTCACAAACAGGTTTGTTCACTTCAGATTTGGGATTGTTTCTAATGAGACAATAAAGATAAATACAAAGACAGACAGAGATAAATAGAAAAGTAAATGTGGAATGCTTCCCCATCTTATTACCACCAAAATGTCTGATTCTACTCTTACCTAAATAGGAACGTTTACACCAGGATTTAGCAACTACGGTCCTCTAGATCGTCCATCCTGCAGGTTTTATGTTTAGCGGCATAACACTGCTGGTAATGAGCCATACGTTTGAGTCCGGTGCATCGGTAAAAAAAAAAAGAGCAGGATGATCTCCATGTTTAGATGGATTTTTGTTGTTTAAAGCTGAATGACAACCTGCTGTTTTGTTGTAATTCAAAGAAGACGTCACACCTCTATGACATCCTGCTGTTATGTATCATTATCTACACCATACCCCGCCTACCATCTGTAACACAACAGAGATCAGTTTTTACCACACCAACTATCTCATCCCGAGTCAAACACACAAAACGAATGATCCAGACCACAAGATGAGAATTCCCATCCATGGTAGTAAGGGAGAAGACAGGGCTGGATGGTGTGAAAGTAAATAAAAAGAGCATCCGACAGCACAGGGCCCTACATCCGGTCCAGACGGGCCACCTGACTGGTTCTGCTCATGTGACTTGTATAGATAAAGTTTGTTTAGAAACTGCATGACATTCTGGCTTCCTGAGGGTCTTTAATCTGCTCTGACCTGGAAGATAACTGCAGATAAAACACTTCTAAAGTTGATCTAAAGCAGCGTATTGAAGTATCAGACCAGTATTTGACCATCTGTAGAGCTTCAGAAAGTTTCCATCCGACCATCTTTTCTCTGCTTCAGCCTGTCCCTTTCAGTTCTTTTCTTCTGTCTGCTCCTCAACTTCAGCTCTGCTCAGACCGGCTTCCACACAGCCAAAACCTCGCCCCACCTCTTTTGGGGGTGTGGGTTCCCTCACCAGACCCACCAGTCTCCCATCTGCCCCTGACAGAGGTAAAGGGATAAACTTTAGACCAGGAAGTGTTTTTCACTCTGTCCTATTTCTACTACCACACCTATACTGGTCTTTTTGTCCTCTTTTTTTTATCATGCTTTTTTTCCAGCGTCCTGGCAGACTGAATGGAGACCCCCTAAATCTCAGACCCCTCTATTACAGCCTGGCCTCTCCCCCAAGTCTCTACATCTCTCTGCCAGTGATCCTGGACAACCTGCAGTGCGACAGAAAAAACAGAGACTAGAGATGACATGTAATGATGTTCTGCTTGTAACCAAACAGTCGCAGCTTCACTTTTATCACAGAGAATCTAGAAGTTATTTTAGTTTGATTGCAACATACACCCATCCTCCATTTTATAAGCTTCACCCCCTCAAATGCTTAACGTGAGTATCATATAAACCATTTACATGCAGCATTTAGAGATAGTGAAGACGGTTTGCTGAAGTTCAAACTGAGCTTTAGAATGAAAAAGGAAGATTTAAGTGACTTTGAACACGGTAATGCTGTTAGTTTACGTATTTACTGAGTTTTTCACACACAATCAGCTCTAAGCTTTACAGAGAATGAAGAATAGAAATATCCAGTGAGCAGCAGTTGTCTGTACCAAAGGAGAATTGACAAACTGGTTGGAGAAGAAAACACAGTTCTAGAGGAAAAAGTACTTTAAGCTGGTACAGGCAGAAGGTCTGAGGAAGAGGATGGTGGGTGTCTGTTTATAGTCAAAGCTTTGATTCTGGTTTGGTTTCTTCCAGCCTTCTAGCCTTCAGCCCCTTAACTTGTATCATTTGTTGAAAACTAAACAACAAAACCAACTAAAGATTAATGTCTATATAATAATAATAATTATAATAATAATAATAGAAAAAAGATATAATCTATATAATATTTAATTTAGTATATCAGAGTGATGTTTTAGACTGTCTGTGATGATAAAGCGTCTCTAGCAGTTATTCCTTTCACTCTTACACAGGGAAAGGTTTTCAGTTTCAGCCACCATGTCTTTATCTCCTGCTCCTTTTTCTTTCCTTGCATGTTTTTCCTCTCTGTCAGCTTCATGCTCTCCACCTGCTGCTCAGTGTTTATATCAGAAACAGGGAGAGGCTGGATGTGTTTCCTCCTGGACACCTCATACAAACCCTTCACCCTGTCCCTTTATTCTGTTATCTGCCCCTCTGCTCTCTGGGGCTTCTACGCAGCCACTTTTACCCCACACAGCCTCTGGTTGCTCGAGCAGGCAGGATACAGGTAAATAAACCAGGACAAACCAAAAAAAATAAACTAAAATATTAAAATCCTTCTCATTTTATTGATCATGTATGTTTGTACATATTGATAGATATAATGACGTTAAGTATTTTTAATCAATCCTGCTTCTCTCCTAGAATTTAAAAGACAGCTGAGTACTTTGAATGAAGAGGAGGGCCAGCCTACAGTCCCTAAAGGTAAACAACACATATTCACCTCATTCACACCCACAGCTAATACCTTAAACCCAACTTCATGTGTTTGTGGATCAGCTTTTGAGCCCAGAGCACCAATTAGCCCGAGAACGGTGTCTGCAACGTCAGAGTGGAGAAGTGAGGGGGTCAAGGCATCAAGGTGAGCAGAAAAAGCACATCTGGCATTTCTAAAGATGGATGAACTGATCCTCAAATTTAGGAGGTGATCCGGATCACCGGCTGGATCCAGGAATGTTTTAAAGGATTTCTTAACATTGCGAGATAGTCACTCATGTTATTGCAGCTGACGCCTCCTACAGGCTGTTTCTGTCTGCTGTTTTTCACTCTGACAAAGAGCATGAGTGACTGAGCTCTGACAGATGTATCACCCTAATATAAGCCCAAACTAGTCATTTCTAGTAATTTCCTAAACACAAAAAAAGTATGGAATGACATACATCGTTCCATTACAATATTTGATACACGCAATGACACAAAGCCATACAATTGGACGTGAAAACAACATGTGACAGCACCAGACTGTCTGATAGGACATAGACTTTGCCAATGAGATGACACTCTTCCACGTTACAGGAAGTCAGCAACACTGACAGACCTTCAGAGCTCCTTCACAATAAACTTGTAATAAAACAGTGTTTAAAAAAGACATGTGAGCATGGTCGCTTGTTGCTTCAGTAGTTATGGGATGAAATCAAACTACAATGAAGCCCTCTGTGAAGTTGTAGTGAGTTAATTTGTGAAACATTTGCTTCTGGATTGTGTTTTCAGAAACTTGCATGGCAAAATGTTGCATTCGATTCCCGACATGCCATTGTTGTTGACTGTTAGACTCAGGGGATTAGTATGAGATGTGATGCCTTTTTTAATGGGTTCTTTTTAAAGACTGTGGTTTCCAGATTTATACGTTTTCCCTCCTGTTTCTTTCATCAATGTTTTTGCACCATTAGTCATATGGATCATGAAATGGAAGGTGTTGTCAAAGAACCAGAGGCTGCTGAAGTCAATGAGGAATATCATGGGCTCTTGTTGTTAGAAGAGTCTAATAGGACCTTTATGCCAGAGTCAATACAAGTCTTGGCCAAACATCATGATGCTGGGGGTCTAGCTTGTCCTAGAGCCAGTGAAAGTGGGTAAGTCTGACCATGGATAATACCCAGACTCTAGATGAACTGATGCATGGACTGAAGTGATTCTCTGGAAACAGGCTGAATTTTTGGCTTGGTGTGTTGATGCATTCAATACCATGACTGTGTAATATTCCTCAGGTATGCATGAAACTGGGTTCAGATGTCAGAAAGGACAAATGACTAAATGGTTTATTTTTATTCATTTGTCTATCAATATCAATAAAAGCCATGTAGTTAATATTACATTTGCAATGGCCACAACACTTCTGGGTCTTAGTGGTTTGAGACACCACTGGCTCAAGGTCCATCCTTCCACTTTATTACTCATGCTCAATTATAAGTCACAGCTAGAAAATTTCTGTACAAATTTTAAAAGGTGGCAATGCAGCTACTGCCGGCGCCCCATATGGCAGCCATTTTACAAAGACGACAAGTTTGTGGCTGGGGTAACAGCAAAGGTCCTAATGCGTGTGAGGGGGAACTATGAATAGACCAACTCACATGAAGACACACCTACAGTATAATATATGGTGTGTGAAGGAGGAGGTCTGTATATAGACACAGAATGACTGAATCATTGACATCCATTATAAACCAACAAAATCCGTGGATAGTTCATTAATGCATCCTCTGAATCACTGTATCTGGGGAGGTTTGTGTTTAATTCCAATCTCACTCACACTGCTCCTTGTAACGTAGGACACTGGGAACAGAAAAAATAGTTACAGGTTTATTAGAAAGAAGAGTTCGATGTCCTAGAGCCAGGCATGGGTCAGAGCCGAGGAAGCGAGCCGAGGAAAAACCAGTAACATGCGTGGGTGGGAACCAGGAAATCAGACCAGGAAAAGTCCAGGAACAGGCAAAGGTGGAAACCAGGGAGTAAATCCAAGTAAGTACATCCAAAGGTAGGGAGGTGAGTTGGAGGCAGGGAAGGGAAACAGGATCAGGAATGGAGGCCAGGAAAAGGCTGGTGGATACAATAATGTCCGATCAAGGAATGACTGGTGAGCTGAGGGATATAAGGCAGTGAGGGAATCAGGAACAGGTGCAGGTGATCAGGGATAACTAGTCTAGTTGCAGGTGACAGCGATTGGGCTGATTAAGTCTGGAGCTGGAACAGGGCATAACACTCTTGATCAGTTCCCTCCTGTTATCTCACTGAAACTGTCGGTGACACAAACCTCACATCAGAATCTTTCTGTACCATTAATAGATGTAAAATGGGGATGATTTAAAAACAGAAACTAAATGTCCTTTGGATGAGAATTTAATTAAGGGGGAAAAAAAGCTCTGAAGCTCAATAACTGTAAGTCCTTGCTTATTTCAGGTTTAGTTTGAAACCAGCTTGATTTCCTGTGTTTTGATAGTTTATGAATGTATGACGAAAACTCTGGGAGTGAGACATTTGTCTGAAAATTTTTGAGATAAAAATTTTTGGGCCAGTATTTAGTCATCTTGTAGTTTTCAATTTATGTTGCACAATGATCTATGAAATAATAAAATAAACAACTTTCAAGTCAGTGAAGTCAAATTAAAATAACTAACCTGAAATTTGCCTTAAATTCAAAATACTTGAATACAATAATGTGCTGAAAATTCACTCTCACAGCAGAACCAAAATTTTACTAAGCTTAGTAATTCAAACCAGAAGATTTTTTTTAAAACATTGTACAAAATTAATGCGTTAAGCTGTCTCATGGCTGAGATGCGTAGTTTATCAGGTTCTTTCATTGGAAATCCGCCAGCTGCGGTCAAACCAGCCACTTCCTGTGCATCTTTGCTTTATTTTGAAATCCGGAAGTAATTATTGGTTGTGGTTGGCTTTACCATTAAGTTAAGAGTAGGCTGGTTTTACCACGGATGCATGTAAAGCAACCGGCTTGACCGTAGTATCCGTGAGGCAACAAAAACCAGCTTAAAGCCATCAAGGAAGAGACACTAACATAAAGTATGAATTAAGAAGGAAATCAGAAGAAAAATCAGAAAATGAGTCAAGAACAAAAGGAATGGGGGAGCTTTTGTCTTCTCACAGTTTATCAGGAAGCGAAGCCAACCTGATGCATCTATCATGTCCATCAGATTCACCTAATAACAGCTGATGAATGACACAGCGGTAAGAAGTCGCTTCTGATGAAGAGTGAAAATATTTTCAAATCAGTAAGGAGGAACAAACTTGGTAGCCAGATTTGGATACATTAAAGTTCCTGGTCTGCACTTGTAATGTGTAACATGGACATAATATCAGGTGTATATTAGTGTTATGTTGACTTGATGCTGAAACGGATGGATTTGAGCAAAATGGCTTTAATGGACTGTCTTTGCGCCCTCTTGTAGACATGTACGCTGATGTCCATCAGAAGATCTCTTGTTGTAAGAAAGCAAATTTTATTTTCTTCTACAAATCCTCTACAATATTATACAAAAGAGGATTTAAATTATTGAGCTTAGTAGAAACTTTGCGATAGCACTTCCATTGTGAGAGAATATGCAGTGTTTGCTTTTTTGCAGTTGTTTTCGTTCATCCAGCCTTTTCTTGTTGAAGTTGTTTTTGTATTCACAATTCGTTTGCACCTGTCGTAACAGTTGCTCTTCTCATCGGCAATTTTAGTTAACTGCTGCCCTTACTGCAGTGCGCATGAACATGAGGTGTTGACTAAAGCATATATGCAACACTGCGGACTGTGTGAAAAAAGACATGACTCCTCTTTTGGATCCACGTAAAAGCACACTAGGTGGCACAATATAAATGCAACTAATCTCACAACTAACAGTTGTTCTGGCAAAGCAATTAAATGCTGAAAGATTTATGATATTCTTAACATAAATCACATTGTTCTTTAAGCTGTCCATCAAGTAAACATCCGGGTCTTGTCTTTAGTAATATATATGATTATCCTCCACAGCTACAAATTGCATAATCACAAATATTCAGTAGTTCTGCCTAATATGCAGAAAACCAGCCACATTTTATCAGAAATGTCTACAACAATGTAAATCCATGTTGCTATCCGCACAGAAATCACAAGTACGTAGTTTCAACACGTAAAATAACTTTTAAAATTCCTTTACAAATACACACATTGACTGTTTATCTCGAATGTCCATTGTTTACATTTAGATGTTACAATTGCGTTTGTCTGTGTTAACATTTTTTAGAATCTAAGAAGTGAACATGGATCTTTGTGTTTGGATTAAAGCTGAATAGGCGTTGTGTTTTACTCCAGCCACATAGTCTCTTCTATTTCAAAAAACAAAACAAAAAGATTGTGTGAAAGCCCAACTCTGAAACATACCATTCAGTTATGGGTTGGTGGGAAACAGAAGAAAACTCTATGCTGACGTGAAACCTCAACAAAATAATGCAAAAATAGAATCTGATCCTTGTGTAGGGGAAATTTATCTGTGAATCTGAAGTTGTAAATATGAAGAAATTATTCTGAAATGTGTTTCGAGTGACTTTGTATTAGTTTGCATGCTGGGTGTGTGAGTGTGTGTATATAGTAGAACATACATTTGCAAATACTTAAAGTTTTTCATATTCTGTCATGCACATTTGTGGCTTTTTGAGCATGTTTTTGAGTTTTAATTTCCATTTCAGAACAAAAATAAATTCTCTTAAAAAAGATAAAAATATTACCTTGTAAACACTTAGTTCTCAATTAAAATATCTATTCTAGATTAAACTTAAATCCAAAGTGAGGGACTGGTTTATTGTGATTTTAAATCTTGATTGAATAATTTCTCCATTGTGTTCATTCCACTCGAAATTCCTTCTGGTTATTCTGAGCATGCTCCGTTGCCTTATTTTCTGTCCCATCACGATGACGCACATGTTCTGTGCTGGGACGTAACACATATATTCACTTCTCCTCAGCTGACGAAAGTAAAATAGTATGCTCGCATCGGGCTGTTGCTTCAAAACTATAATCAAAATCAAAGTGAAAATGGTTCTGTGGTTTTCCACATTGAAGCCGAAAAAAGAAGCAGAAAGTAGAGTGTTTTTTTTTTTCTTCTGCTAGACATAGGTAAGTCACATCTGCCCCCTATCCAATCAGAACCCCTCCAAACCCTCAGGTCCCGAGCAGAATTGAATGAAGGCAATTACACAGGTTTTACATGTAAATCTTATTTCAAAATTACTATTTCCATGTAAACGCAAAAGAGAATACTATAATCGCAAAGGAAAGATTATGTAATTGTGGCCATTGTAGGACAATTTCTCTCATAAAACAATTCATTGATGTTAAAATCTGGACATAAATCTGGTGGAGAATCTTTAATACGACTAAAAGATTGTGGAACAGCAGTGAAACGCAGTTCACTTGAAGGAGATGAAACAGATTTGCTTGAGAAATTGCATGAATATTATTTCAAGGCACTGTGTGTAAATTAGCTGCAAACTTGCATTATGTTGTGATGAAGATATGTGGAAGTAGAGCTCTAATTTGCTTTAATTTACATTTATTTATGAGATATTATCCTGTATGGACTGGTCTTATGGTACATGTTGACTGTGATTTTGTATTTACGTTCTCTCCAGAGATACAAACATGGTTTTGCAACAGTCACCATTCAAGATTGTTACTGAAGCAGCAGACTTGTCAAACATGGCATATCAAACCCAGAAAAATACTGCTGAGCAAGAGTTACAAAAATACCCAACACAAACAAGTGAACATTCTCAAGAGCCAACACTGACTACAGAACAATGCCATACAAACAAGAGCATCCTTTGGGAGGAGCTGCACAGAGGATCTACAGAGGAAACCCAAAAATCAGAAAAGAAGGAGAATCAGTTAATAAAAGGCACAGTTGATACAGCACTTAGTCCCTCCATGTTTTTAAAAACTGATGACAAGACTGTGAAGAGAAAGATCGAAGCTGGGTTGATGGAGTCGTTGCCTGTTAGCCAAACTGTGACATTTGAAGTCTTTACTATTGCTAAACAAACAATTAGATCATTTTTGAATAATGAGCATTCCTGGGAAAAGCAATCAGAGGTTAAAGAAAATGTAACCACCAAACATGGTCATCCCTCACAAGGGCTTGAAGATGAAATGGAGGATAAAAACTCATTCTGCCCAAAGCAACAACGTGTGTCACATTATGTCAAGCATCCCTTTGACCACAGACAATTTACGTTCTTGGAGACCTGCTCTGGCATGACAAACATTGCTGGGATGCCATCAAGGTTGCCTGTAAGTGAGAAACAACTCTGGCCAGCAGATCGAAAGATAATCTGGAAAAAAGAGTTGAAAGCAAGGAAGAAAATACAACTACAACGGGGATCAAAAAAGAATGCAAAACCCAAAAATGAAATGGTTTTACTGGCACCATCATGTCCAAGGGTTGCTAGAAGTCCAGGTTTTCCATCTGTGTCTCAACACGCTTTAGGTTTTTGGGGATTAAATGCACTGGATCTCCATCCATATTCCTTAAATGCATCCAAGACACTTATTTCACAATCTACAAACGATAACAGAACATGGATTTGTCAAAATGAACTACTTTTGGAAAAGAATAACAAAGCTGAAGTTGATACCATGGCAATGTCACCAAAATGGGAGGATGGGTCTTGCAAAGCAGACATTTCCACAAATCTACATCTCATTGCATGTCACGAATCTGCTTTTGAACCTAAAGCAGTATATAATGGGTCTGACTTCAATTTCTATCCATCTTGCCCAGCTGTTTCTAGTAAAGGTGGTTTCCCATCAGTTCAGAAAGTTGACTGCAAGGACTGGGGACGTGTTCCTCAGCCATTGTGTGAGAAAATAAAAAGTGAGTCTTTATCACTGCTAGAGAACAATAAAGTAGATAAAGACATGAATGAAAGTGTCTCGCTTACACAAAGTTTCCTAAGAGAATCACTCATCTTTGATTCTGTACAAGAGCCCAAAGTGATTAACGTTGTTACTAGAAGTATGGTGAGTCTTTCAAGCACGTGTTCAGAACACTCATCTGTACCAGGAATTCCATCACTGCAAATGGCAAAAGACTGGACAATCACTATCAGGCCACTATTTGAGCAAGTAATGAAAGAAAAGCAGGTGCCACTGACAGACTTGTGTGAAAGAGATAAAAAAAACATGAAAGATATGGTTTCCCTTCTACCAACCTGTCCCAAAGTATCAAGAACTTGTGGTTTGCCATCTATTCAACATCCCAAAATTGAATATAATAGGTCAACCATAGCCAACCTCCTTCCTATGTGCCCCTTAGCTTCTGCTATACCAGGCTTTTCATCTATTGAAGTACAAAGAGAAGAAAGCTGGCTTACTGGCCTGGATTCATTGATACACACACCACAAAAGGTCATTCAGTTTAGTATTGACTGCTCACAAAGTGATGCAGATCAGCAACATTGCAGCAACAAGAATATTGTAAAGTTAGCAACAACCTGTCCAAAAGACACCAGAATTTATGGTGTTTCTACTGTGCCAGAAAAGACCAGGTCACTGAAACCAAACATTATCAGTTTTGTATCTTTCTGCTCTCACGCCTCTTGCATCCAAGGGTTTGCTTCCTTGACGGAGGTTCCACCTACTAAATGGCTAAGTGAAACAAAAAGTATTCTGATGAAACCTCAGAAGACCCAAAAACAGATTACGGTACTTACTGGCCAGGACCAACTTCACAACTGCAACAGGAAAAATATGCTGAAGTTAGTGACATCTTGTCCAGAAGAGAGCAGAATTTATGGTTTTCCTTCTGCACCAAGAAGATCACTAAACACGCTCAATTCAGGGACTCCTGTCCCTGATTCCATGTCTATGATAGAACCAAATATGTTCAGTCTTGTATCTTCCTGCTCTCGTGCCTCGTGTATCCAAGGATTTGCCTCCTTGACTGAGGTGCCTCCCACAGAATGGCAAAGTAAAGTAAAGAACAATCTAATGTATCTTCAGGAGAGGCGAAAACAGGCCACAACACTTACTGGACAGGAGCAGTTATGCCAACATGACAAGAAAAAAATGCTGAAGTTAGCTACATCCTGTCCAAAACAGACCAGAATATATGGTTTTCCTTCTGCCCTACAAACAAAACAATCACTGGACTTTGTCAATGTAGACACATTTGTTTCTGATCCTATATTCAAGGTAAAACCTAATATGATAAATTTTGTACCTTCCTGCTCTCGCACTTCGTGTATCCAAGGATTTGCCTCCTTAATGGAAGTTCCACCCACTGAATGGCAAATTGAAACAAAGTTCACTCTGATGAAACCTCTGGAGAGGCAAAAAGTGACCATGACACTTACTGGACAGGACCGACAATGCCAATATGACAGGAAAAAAATGCTGAAGTTAGCTACATCCTGTCCCAAAAACACCAGAATTTATGGTTTTCCTTCTGTGCCACAAAGAACCAAAACAATGGGCAGGGTCAGTTTTGACACATTTCCTCGACCCACATCAGAGGTGGAAACTAGCATATTCAGTTTTGCATTTTCCTGTTCTCTAGCCTCGTGTATCCAAGGATTTGCATCCTTGACCGAAGTTCCACCCACACAATGGCAAAGTGAAACAAAGCTGATTCTGATGAAACCTCAGGAAAAACTAAAACTGTCCATGACACTTGCTGGACAGGACCAACTACACCGGTATGATTGGAAAAATATGGCAAAGTTAGTAACATCTTGTCCAAACAAGACCAGGATATATGGTTTTCCTTCTGCACCACAGAAGACTCGATCACTGGAACCAAATATGATTAGCTTTGTATCTTCCTGCTCTCGTGCCTCATGCATCCAAGGATGTGCATCCTTAACCCTTGTTCCACCTACAGAATGGCAAAGTAAAACAAAAGGTATTCTGATGAAACCTCAGGAGAGCCAAAAACAAATCATAGTACTTACTGGCCAGGATCAACTTCATAACTGCAACAGGAAAAATATGCTGAAGTTAGTGACATCTTGTCCCAAAGAGACAAGAGTTTATGGTTTTCCTTCTGCACCAAGAACATCACTAAACACGCTGAATTCAGGCACACCTGTTCCTGAAGCCATGTCTATGATAGAACCAAATATGTTCAGTCTTGTGTCATCTTGCTCTCGTGCCTCATGTATCCAAGGATTTGCCTCCTTGACTGAGGTGCCTCCCACAGAATGGCAAAGTGAAATAAAAAACAATCTAATGGAACCTAAGAAGAAGCAAAAACTGGTCCCAGCACTTTCTAGAGAAGAGCAAATACCTCAATATGACAGGAAAAAAATGCTGAAGTTAGTGACATCCTGTCCAAAAGAGACCAGAATATATGGTTTTCCTTCTGCGCCACAAAGATTACCAGACACTTTCAATCCAGACAAACCTGTTCTTGATCCTATGTCTATCATAGAACACAATATGATCAATTTTGTACCTTGCTGCTCATATGCCTCAAGTATAACAGGATTTGCATCCTTGACTGCAGTCCCAGTGACAGAATGGATAAGTGAAACAAAATCAATTCTGAATAAACTTAAGGAGAGAGAAAAACTTCCAATTTCACTTACTGGATGGGAGCAGCTATGTCAGAATGACAGGAAAAATATGCCTAAGCTAGTGCCGTCCTGTCCAAAAGAGTCCAGAATTTATGGTTTTTCCTCTGCACCACAAAGGAATAGATCACTGGACATGGTCAATTTGCACCTATCTATTCCACATGTTTCAACTGTCCCGGGTTTTCCATCAACAAGTATTTGCTCTGAATGCAAGCCTACAAAAAGACAAACGCCTCACATTGTCCTCTTGGAGACGACACTGAATGAAAGGGTTAAGCTTCCAAATTTACCAGCAAAACAATATAAAGAAAATGAAATTAAAAAGATGGTAGCAATGACTTCATCATGTCCACGTCTTAGTCAAATTCCTGGGTTTCCCAGTGTTTTTGCAGTGAACACAAAAGAAGAGAAAACAAGACTTATTCCAGTGCCTTCCTCTCCTGGGAAGCATAAATTACAGCAACTTCCTCATGCCCAGTCATCTTTATGCAGCCCCTGCACAAAATGTGCATATGGTGAGACATTTGCATTGTTATGTTTAGCAAATGCTACTATAAAAGGGCACTTTGTTTAACTCAATTTTTCTGTTTTCATATCCTTGCTTGTTTGACAGAAGAGAAAGACGGAAAGCAAAGTATAGATGTTTATCTAGATAACGGGTAAGCGGAAATCACAGTGTGTTTACTTTGCTGTGAAATAGGTTTGGTGCTTGCCTAATATAGATTATAATAGTTAACCTTTTCAATGCATGGTCCCATAAATTCAGCATGTTAATGACATTTTTAACAAATGGGCTCAAAAACTTTAACATTTGGCCCTCAGCAAATCACATGTAGAGAAGATAGCAGCAGAGAAAGCCGTGACATTGAAGAAATCATTGGACACAGCGGAGACAGCAGGCGTCTTTGGTTGGGAAGTATTGGAGACAGAAGGCACTGTAACAGAAAAGGAAAATGAATACTCTTTGTCTGCAAAGGAAAAAGAGACCTCTGGATTAGTAAAGGCTATTGTTGGTGTTTTCCACAAAGGGTGAGTGTGAGTGAAAGTGCAACAATGTGCATGCATCATGGCGGGTCAAAGATTGTGGCATTTTATTTACTCTGATATTTCCCTATTTCTGCAATTATCTACTTGTTTATTTTTTGGTCTTCATCTGTTTCTCACAGCTATGAAACAGTAGCGTCCATTCTGGGGTCTTCTAACTCTGCTTTAGATGAAGATGATGACACTTATGAGGATCAAAAAGATGGGACAGTTCCCCTTTCAGATGACTTTTTTCCACGTTTTCACGATACAACCACTTTGATACATAAGATAGAAGACAGGTCTGAAGACATTCAAACCAAACATAACATGGAATATCCAACCAGCATCGAGCCTTATATGTCGGACTTGGTAAAAGATCAGTCTGGGTTTGCAGTGCCAGCTGCTGACAGCAGTGACAGGTTATTGGTTTGTTCAAGCATAGAGAATAGGCAGCCACTGTCAGGAGCAAATGCAAGTGAAATATTAAAAGGCATTAAACCAATGGAGGGACAAGAGTACTCTCTTGGTCAAGAGCTCACAAATGAAAGATTGGTCACTGGGCAAGACTCTCCTCAGCCATCTCTGAACTCAGAAAGCTTAATATCAAGACACCAGGCTGAAGTACAACATGGGGACATTAGAAAGGTGTTGTCTTCTTCCCAGCTGGATTCAGGGTGAGTACTGGTAGATCATGTTTGGTGGCATGGTGTGCATTCATCGGTATTTTTGGTGATATCCATTTTGTTGTGCTCTTTATTCATACGCAGTGCTCAGAAAATTGTGATGACCAATGGTTGTATAAAATAAACTCTTTTTGTATGTGAATGTAAAACAGATTTTTCTACTTTATATTGACCACACTTGATATTGTGTGTTTCTTTTTGGTTAGAATATTACCTGAAGACAGGTTTTATGTTATAAAAGTAATACATCAGCCAATTCTGAAGTTTTTCCTCTCTTTTCCTTAAGCCTCAAACAAAGAAGCTTGGAAGAAATGTCTGCTACTTCCCATCACCCTGCATCAAATGAATCACTTACAGATGCCAGTAAACATAGAGAAGTGTTGGATGCACCCTTGGACAAGTCCTCAGATGATCACAACAATTGTCCTAGTATTACTAGCAGTACTACTTGTGAAATGATTAAGCATACACTTCATTATGACAAAGAAAGAGTTAGTCAAGTAAGAGCATACTTAGGTAGCCATAAACACAACAGGGATCCTGATTCAGGGCAACCATCCAATACTTCATCTTCTCCACAAACAATGCCCCCTTATGACCTCCTCCCATGTGTCACTGCAGAAAACCCTGTTCTGTTAACTGACCTCAATGAACATTTGACAGCCCAAATTGACTCTGCTTTACAAACACACTTTGAAAGTCCCAAACCATTTGAAAGAATCACCAATGTCTCAGCTACTCCTCAATCATTGCTAGACATTGATAAACCAAGTCAAGAAGGCACTGAAGAAATTCTTTCCATCCTGTCAGAGAAAAATCTTACAACCAAACCAAAAAGTCGCAAATTGGAGTTGGTTGAGAATCCATCTCTACAGATGGAGACAGGCTATATAAGCTCAAAGGACTCACAACAAACCTCTTTCTCTCTTGAGTGGTTAAAGGAAGACATAACAAAATGTAACCAGGCCTCTTCGTACACAGTTTTACCCCTTAAAGCAAAGCCAGAACTAGATGTGTTGCATGTTGAAGATACTATTGTCAAAAGGATTTGTCTCCCACAACAAGCAAGCAGTTCTGGTAGCGTGAACAGGGAATGTACTGCAGAAAAATCAAATGTTGCTAGCAAAGAGTGTGAAAAACCAGTCAAGTTTGAGACCTTTGCAACTGGTGATTTAGAAGAAACAAAGCAGCCGGTAGGTAACAAATCAGTTATGTTCAGTTTTGAACATCAGAAAATGGAGACTGCACCAGAGACAGGACATACAGGAAAAGCCAAACAAACATCTAATCCTGTTCCAAAGCCTCGTGTGAGGAAGTGCCTTCCATCTTCAGAGAGAACATCTCAGGTTACCTGTGTTGAAGAGCCTCAAACATCAGGGAAAGGGGGCCTCTCATCCATTCCTCCATTAGAAGTGGAGAAAAGTAAAGTCCTTTTTCTAACTGATGAGTCCCTTATACCTACTGAAGAAGATAAAGATGCATCTACCTCTGACAAAAGTCTTGCAGATTATGGGAATAATTCAGTAAAAAGAAAGCAACCTGCACCAAGAGAAAGAGTAAAGAAATCTGTATGTGATAAGTTCCCAGATATTTCTGGATTGCCTCTTTCCAGCCAGTCTGACATCTTAGCTGACGCAAGTAACAATAAACAACCAACCTTTCCTGTCCCATTACCTCGGGCCAAAAAACATCTGAAAACAACATCTGTAGACAGAGCGCCACTTGGAGACAGTTTGTATCCCAAAGATGAGGAATTGTGTCAGACAAATGCTGATGATATGTACAGGCAAGAAAAGAAATCTTCCACATCCCTGGATTTAAGTGTGACCTCAAAGCAAGATTTCGTTGTGAATCAAAGTGAAGGTGATGAGTTGTTAGAGTTGGGAAGTGAAATGAGAGCCGTGATGCAAGAAGCATGTCTTGAGCCACAGTCTGTAAAAGATTCAGAATGGTTTGATGAAATCGTAGAAGGCTGGACCTTCACAGATGAAGCAGTTGATTCGAAGAAGACTACAGTTGACAGGTTTACTGTTACTGTTGAGTCTTCTCAGGATGACTGGCTCCATGTTGAGCATAAAAACAGTAAGCTAATGGACACAAACACAAGGACGGAAGTAGGAGATGAAGAGTTGGACTTTGGCTTTGTGTCGGTTCATAAGGCTGCTGTTTGTTCTAAGAGTCAGAGGTAAGATTAGTCAGAGCTCATTGGTGATTGGTTGGTTGTGCACTCCAAACTGAAATATATATTTTTAACTTTCTGTAAACAATTAACATGTTAAGTTTTCCTTGTACATGGGTTTGTTGGCAGAGCAGTATTAAACGTTGTTGATAAGAGTTGTTTAGAAAGAATCTGAAGAATTTCTTTGTTGCTTTTGTATTGTGCAGGCAGCCGGCAGCAGGAGAATCCTTTGGTCAGCCTATGCCAGTTCCTCGTGGTAAGAAGCGTTTGAGTGGTTCCGCTTTAAGCGCCACCAAGTCACAACTAGGTGAAATTCACCAAACCAACGAACCAGCAACACCTCAGAAAAGACCTGCAGATGGGGCTGCCTCTGTGGATGTGAGTGAAGTTTTAGAAGATCGATATTTATTTTTGTGTTTTAGAATGTGCATAGAAGACTTACGTGGCGTAACCCACCAACATGAGTCAGCAACCTGTCTGCCTTTTCAGGTTTTTCATTTTTATCATAAAGCCTTGTATCAATCTTAATGGCTTCATCCAGACATCATGATGGAGTATAAACGCGTTTAAGACAAGTTTGCATGAACATCATGAATGATGATGTATAAGTGCCTGATTAGATTTATTTGCAATTTAAATGACAAGAAGTTTTTGTCTGTTCAGGGAATTTCTTTTCTTTTCAGCAATGTTGGTTGAGTGGTGCCTTCTATCATTGTTAGGTTTATTAGAATAACTTGTATTTTAATTCCGAAAACTCAAAGGTATTGCAGTAAAGCATCATAGTTTCTGCATGTTTCTGAGACTTTGCTCCAGAAACTGACCGATGGCTCTATGTTTAGTTTGAATTTTGGGAAGAGAATATAGATGTATTCCTAATGACCCGAGGGATCTAGTTCAGCCATAACAAACTAGAATATCCTGAATGGATTTTTGGCCCTAAAGCTTTCAATGCTTTAACAACTAATATTGAGGACTTGAAATCTATCACCCACTGTCTTGGTCCTAGTAAGGACTGGACCAGCAGCTTTTTGGGTTAATAATGTCGTCATGTGAGGTATCACCAATCAACTCTATTGTCTAATAATAACTTTAAACCTTAACACACTTTATTAACATATATGATGTCCAAAAACACAAAAAGGATATATTGATTTACAATTCATTATTATAAAACTCATCCTTTTTCATTAAAATTAAGCTCAACACCCAGTTTAACACTTAAATATTTATTAACAGTATAAGAAATGAGAACATCTATTCTCTGCTTTTACTATGCCACTTATTCCAGGTCAGGGTTCTGGGAAAGCTGGAGCATTTCCCAGCAAATAGCAGGCAAGGAGCAGGCACACACGGACAGGTGGACAGGTCATCAGTGCATCACAGGGTCTGTCTCTCTTTTATCACATCAGCTGAAGATAAGCTGTTGTTGCAAGCTTGATGGGTCTCAGAAATATCTCCAGTATACCAGTAGAGGGCACTCCCACCACCAGGAGTACACCTAATGCAGTTAGAGAGCAGTTGTACAGGATCCAGATTATAATTTAGTGGCTGTGGAGCTTTTTCATGGGCTCCTTTATTCATTTTCCCGCCTTGTTGTTGCTAAAGCGCGCTGTGTTGTGTGTTTTTCAGAGTATTTCAGCCAATCCCAGCTTGGTCACATCCTGTCAGTCTCTTTTGGAGTGGTGTCAGGAAGTCACACAGGGTCACAAAGGAGTGAAGATCACCAACTTCAGCACTTCCTGGAGGAACGGTCTGGCATTCTGCGCCATCTTACATCACTTCCATCCGGATAAAATGTAAGCCGCAGCCACCAAACGCTAGTACTTTTACATCTTCTACTCTTTATGTCTTATTCCATTTCTTTCTTTTCTTTGTCTCTTTTTCTAGAAATTATGAACTTCTGGACCCGTATGACATCCAGCGCAATAACAAGACGGTTATTATCAACTTGTTGGGTTTTTTTATTAACGAAATTCTTACAGACATCATATGTTACAATCGAGATCAGTGGATTAGTTTTCTTCTTTTTTCATTATAATCTTTTTATATTGTGCTCTCTGTAATTCTAAGGTACAAGATCCTCCTCTTCCTCCCAAAAATTCCCTCCATCTTAATAATACACAAATAGCTTTAGCATTAATCTGCCATTAGACACATTTCTCTCCCTCATTCTTCCTGTTGCACTAGAAACACATTTCTAAAACAAACATTACATGAAATTGATCCGATAAAAACACGTTTATTAAAAATAAAATCAAGTGAAGACTTGTTCCAATGAGGGTCTGCAGGATAATGTTCTGTAATGCTATATGAGGTCATTTGTCTAATTAACTCACATCAACTACCACTAAACATGTCACTTAGCCACAACGTGCTGCAATTAAAAGTAAAGCTTATGTGGAAGCAGCAAAAATAGCCGCTCCCCCCCATCCACTAGGGCCTTCAAAACAGAAGGAATCTCTATAGACTCCAATGTTAAAAAGACCAACAAATAGAAATAAACATGTTTACAGCCTGATACAAAAACATTTTAGATTTAATAGACCAGGTTTACCTTCATGTCAACCATGAGGGGAATGATTTTTTTTATATAACTTATAAATCTTGTATTCAGCTAAATGAGGAGCGTGCCCTTTTGATTGACAGGTATCCAATATCTGCAGCAAGAAGGCAGAGTGTAGAAGAAAAGCAGTTTTTAGATGGGTAACACGCTGCCTTAGCTTTACTTCGCCGTTAACCTTTAGCTGGTTAGCTTCTATTAGTTCCAGATTAGCTCTTAGCTACAGACATCTGAGAGTTTGATGGGTGTCGCTCATTTTGGCCTCCACCATAAAAACCCCGAATTTTATCACTTATATTAACATCAGTGTGTCAGGAACAATTGAGTGTAACTCTGTGGGGTTGTTATTTATATCTGGGCCTTTTGGTGTTCTACAGAAATTTTCCATCATTTATATCCATCCAGGAGATTTACAATCCAGCTAGTGTTTATTGTACACATGTAGTGTTTATTCAGAGTAATAAATCCACAATTATCTATGATAATGCCATTATTTATTACATTTTCATCGCAAAAAAGAAATCATTATCACTACTATGCTCCTAAGAGACCTCTATTTTTACCTGGAAGTGATGATTAAACCAGTCTTTGTCAAACTTTCCACCAATCAAAGAGGTGAAATTTATGACAATGTCAAAGATCAACAAGTGAGCAGGAAAGAAAAATAATTAACCTCTATTGCTGGAATAAAAACACAAAGATGCTTCCGGTGCAGCTGAGATGGAATTGGTTTTGTGAGGATAGTAGGTAAATAGTAGCAGAAATAACTGGAAATGAGGAAAAAGTGTAAATATATAAGTAATTGTCTGTGATTTTGCTTAAGTAACAATATTTCCTCCTGTAAGCCAAAACTTGAGAGAATGATCTGCAGAGGTTCTGCAGAGGAGAAAAGGTTCTGTCCCTGTAGTCACCTGTGTCTTATTTCTACAAGATTATATTAGTAATAAATTCAGATTTTTTTCTTCTGGTTGGTCTTTATGCTGCTATATATATTCATAAATTCACTTTACATCATTTGAACCTGTGACAAACATCAAACATCATGTCTGCATCCTGACTGGGATTAGGAGGTTTCAGCTTCTACATGGATTATGTGGATGCGTTAGGATTGACTGTATAAATACGGGACAGAGCGTACGTCACTGTACCCATAGGTTTCTGAAGAGCAGATTTAAAGCCAATAGGCGGGTCCTACCGTCGCCCTCTTGCTGTTTCATCATTATCAGAAAATCCCAAAATGGATGAAAAGGTAGAGCTGAGAGGCTCCGTCATGGTGGAGCCA
>JBAMHX010000006.1:15981109-15992167 GCA_037177515.1 Pseudomugil tenellus | reverse complement strand
ATCATCTCAAGAAACACAACTTAATCTGGTAAGTAGTTTAAATGCATGCAGAAACATATAAAATGCGATGGTGGCGGCGAAGAATCATAGTGGTCAAAACACATCATTACCACTTAAATCCAGTAGGTGGCGCTATTGAGTATGGGGGGGGGGGAATGCAATTACCCGCACAAAGAAGAATCCTGGTTAGTGGGCGGAGCTCAATGCGTTTAACCCCGCCCACATTGAGGCACGCCTCCATCTGCGTACTGCAGTCAGGGGTTCTTGCAGACATTGAGCGGCCTGTAAACTATTTAAAACAGGAAGATTCGTCCTAAAATGACTTAAAAATGATCATTTTCATGTGGAAAACATAAAACTGTGCTTGTGTTGCTTCATTTCTATCCGAGTTTCCCTCCAAACTAAGGAATCCATCATCCTGCTGGGATTTCTTTCTAGAAAAGTGAGCCGGATGTGATTACGGAGAACAGTGAAAAGTTGCAGGAAACAGATTTTGACAGTGAGGTGGAAGCCTTTTACTGCTCACTGTTTGATGTTCTGTAGAAGAAAAGCGGATTTCATTCCAGATGTGTGCTCTCGTTACAGTTTGATTCCTTTCCAACGGCAGCTGGAAGCCAAAGCCAGCAGATGTTTTTCCTGCTTTCTAATGAACTGTTGAAACATTTTATAATGTCGTTTCCAGAAAGTCCAGGCAGATTTCCTGGAGAGTTTTCTCTGAGAGAAATCCAGAGTTAACATGCAGGACTTATTTATTCTGCACAGTAAAGGAGATTAAGCTGGAACTTCCTTATTCTGCTCCGTTCGCATTAAAAGAATAAATATTTTTTCCCCAATAATCGTAAATGAGCGAGTCTTTAAGCTGTCCATCCATCATCTAGCAGCCCACTAAAACCAGTGTGTGATGCAGCTCCATCTGGTCCACCACCCACTAACAGGCTGTCTCTGAGGATATCATTTTGTTTCACCAGGAGCAGAGATGAAGAGGGAAGGGCTCGGAGAGGATTTCTTGCTCTATTTCACACAGTGATGAACAGGAAAGCATCACCTCATTGTCCACAGCGTGTCCGCTTACATAACAGACAACGCTCAGGAGTCTAAACGAGGCTCTTGGGAAAGAAACACGATGGAACCTGCTTAGTCCTCCAGTTAAACCAGTAGAAGGAGCAGCGATCCAGGAACTGGATTCCCAACACATCATAAAAAGTTTCTCTGATGTGATGCACAGGACGCGTCAAACAGATAAGATCAGAAACAGTGTGTGCTGACGCAGCTGTTAACAGCTGGTTCTGGTTTGCAGCGTACCAGGTGCTGGAGGATGATGAAGAGGAAGGAGGCCTTTCACTAACCTCTGGAGAAGATTATGATCTTACATGCTAACTGAACACCACCTACACCGAGTGGCTGCTTCAATGAACAGACAACAATACGTCTGTTAGAAAAGATATAGACATATATATACACATGTTCACATTGCATAACCCCTAATCTACACCGCTTTACTTCACATCACTTATAAACATTTCAGAGTTAGAAACTACGTAATAAAACCATATTTACTCCCTCGTGTCGCCATGATGGTAAAACTGACAAACCAAAGGTTTTTTTCTCCCCATTTTCTAATTCAAAGTAATTTCATGACAAACGAATCATCCTTAACGCCCCCTAGTGGTCACATGACTAGGATACTGGTGAAACATCCCATGATGCACTGGGTTCCTCCTGTTTCCTCTGAACCTCCAACCAGTTCAGAAAGATGTCTGTCCTGCTTGGTTCTGGTTCTAATGGAGTGATGTGGATCTCATACTGGATCTATTAATCATATTTACTGGATATTTTATTTACATCTGCAGTAATGACACATCGGCAGATCTTTCTCAGACAGATTGTCCTTTATTCATCTTCCTATTTCCATCGTAAGCGTTTTGCACACTCTGGAGTCAGAAAAGGCCCCCTGCTGGGTCTCCTCACATTAAAATAGCACTGAACAGCTGGGACGCAACGTCCACACACACACACACCACATAAACCTGCAGCACAAAAAGCACTTCGGCAGAAACCTCCGCTGGTCACGTTGGTGTGAACTTAGTGTAAAGTTTGGCCTCTTAGCTCCAGAAGCTGATGAAATCATTTTTTATTGAAATAAAAGTGAGAAACTGACAAAAAATGAGTGATTGAGATAAATAAAATAAAACTTAAAGAGTTAATCAGATGAATATTCAGACACTTCCATGGTGGCATTGACTAACAAAGTGAAGAGTTGTTGTAGAAATATATAAAATGAAGATCTAATTCTTTGTTTTGGTGTCAGTATAATGTTTATTCCTCTGTTGTGCATTGCACCGAACTCATTTATACAGAAATTATTCTTTTTTTGGTCCAATAACAAAAGCAAAAAAGTTATTTAAATGAGCTTAAGTTTTAATCAAGAATTGAAATAAAATTCAGTTGCTGCTAAATTTAATATCCTGCAAATATTTTATTCAGAATTTGGTCAAATGAGGAATTTTAGATCACTTTATTAGAAAATGATTTGCAAAATACAGTGCAAAAAGTCTTCATTTAGAAAAAAATAAAGAATTATGCATCATATTCCGCAAAGTAGCGTTTAATAAGCATGACCTAAATACCCCAAAGACCCCCTGTGAGTGCTTATACAGACTGGTCACCAAGCATTCCCCCCCTCACAGTTTGTAAAACATACAGTCTCCATCCAGTGGACATGATGCATTTTACACCCCCTTAAATGTCTCTTTGCTCCGTTTTCATTCAGAAATACTAATAAAGCTGTGTCAAATCAGGACAGGACTGGAACAGGAGCGAGCGCCAGAGAGCGTTAGCTTGTCTGTAGACTGGAACGTCACGTGACTTTCAGCTAACTACGTCTAGCAACCAAAGTTAGCAAAGTTGGCTAACGCTAACCGCTGCAAATGAAGCACTATGGCGGAAGCGATAATGAAAATTAACCCATTCCCCCCGATCGGGCTAGCCGATTTAGCTACAGCAAGACGTCGATAAAATTATTTGAATATTATCATCATCTCGACAGCTAGCAGCCAACGTTAAGAGCATTTACTTTCTGTTTCAAAAGGAGAAAAAAATGTACACACTCCACGACATAAAATGTGACAATTTACGGTCAACTCGTTTCTTCGCAACTAGTACGATACGTTACGGGTTGAATCCACTTTGCACTGGTTACATTTTATTACCACATAACTTTCAGACGGGACTCGCATAACTATCCGTGGTGGAACATTTAGGCGAAGAAACTAAAGTGACCTGAACGGAACACTGATCTTTTTAAAGTTGATTTAAAACAGTTTAATGTGTTGCATATGTTCCGCCTTAAAGGAGAAATTTATATTAACAGCAACTGTGAACAAACTAAGTCAGAATGTATTCAGTCGATTTCTATCAAACATTAGAATTTGCATATTATAACAGACGCGCTCATCCAAACAAAACTTGACGTACACATGAATGCTAGGAAGAGCTAGCTTTAGTTAGCGGCTAACCGGACAGACGGCTAGTAGCTAGCTAGCCGCTAGCTGTCGGAATCGAACAATCACGTTGTGTGTGTGTGTGTGTGTGTGTTGGAGAGGGGGGTCTTTAAAATATAAACCATTCCTTACCTCCTACTCGGTACATATTGGCCGCCATCCTCTTATAATGTTATGAAAATTAGTCCCAGGGTATTCCCTGCGTCGGTTAAAAAAAAATATGGTGGGGATGTGTTTTATTCCTTCATTTATCTCCAATCCCCCCGCCGCGAAACAAAGCCGGCTCCGGGCACAACCAGCCGAGCTGTGGCGGGTAAAAAAGTTGAAAGTTTCCGTTAGTAATGCTACCGGGGTTGTCTCCAAAAAGACAAGTCCTTTTTTACGGCCCCACGAACGACCTTTCTCTCCTCTTCCTCACTCACTCATTCACACACAGCTAGCCTGTCTCTTACTCCACTCTTCCTCCCATCCTCCGCTCCAAGCTTCATCCTCCTCTTCTTCACCTCCGCTCAGTTCAACACACACACTAGCACACGAAACCACACGCGCCGGTCCTCTTCGGTCGTACGCAGGCCGTCATCTTCGGACACGATCGACAATCTCCGGCAGTTTCCGGAAATATTATATTACATTGTTCAAATTTTAGTTGATATTTGGTAAAAATAAGGATATTAAAGTCTTTCACAACTCCTTTTAATTTTTGTACATTAAATGTAAATTAATTTTTATTTTACCGGCACTTTATTGATTCCATGATGTCTGAAAAATTTATTTCCAATGATAAATCAACCTGACATGCATGTCTTATGATGATAACACAGGCAGAACATGCAAACTCCACACAGAAACAACAATTTAACATTTAAAAACCAGTTGAATGTTAATAATTGAAAATATTAGTTTTAATATTTACTATTTTTTAACTTTTGAAGGAGATTGTACCTTAACGAAAAAAGTCCAAGCAGAATAAATTCAATAAATCTTTGGTTAATTTAAATAAATGTATATATTTGTAAAATGTATAAGGCAGAAAAGCTGGAGCTGCATCGTAATATGTGCAATAAACATTTCTCATGTTATTATTATTATTAAATAATATTTTGAACAGTTCATACTGAAAGTAACTTTTTTAACCTGAAATACAGCATATCAACACCTAAAGTCAATCAGAGCTCTGATTAAAAGTCTGGTCAAACTGTAGCACGCTGCACACATTTTAATATATTATTTCATTTACTTTAGTTTAGTTCTGTTTTATTTATTTTTTTACATTTTTTATTTTTATTTTATTATTTTAGTTCTTTTTTTAGTTTGTACTTTATTTTAGTACTGTTTTTAGTTCTGTTTTATTTTTATGTTTTATTATTTTTATTATATTATTTTATTTATTTTAGTTCTGTTTTTACTTTATTTTAGTTGTTTTATTTTTTTATTTGTTTTATTATTTTTATTATATTATTTTATTTATTCTAGTTGTTTTTTTTACTTTATTGTAGTTCTGTTTTTACTTTATTGTAGTTCTGTTTTATTTTTTATTTGTTTTATTATTTTTTATTTGTTTTTATTTGTATTTTATTTATTTTAGTTCTGTTTTATTTTAGTTTGTGCTTTATTTTAGTTCTGTTTTTTTACTTTATTTTAGTTCTATTTTATTATTTTTTATTTGTTTTGTTATTTTTATTATATTTTTTTATTTATTTTAGTTCTGTTTATTTTTACTTTAATTTAGTTCTGTTTTTAGTTCTATTTTATTATTTTTTATTTGTTTTATTATTCTTATTATATTATTTTATTTATTTTAGTTCTGTTTTAGTTCTGTTAGTCTGAATCAGTTTCTGCAAATTAAGTTTATCAAGGTATTGTTAAAAAAACGTAAACATTTAGATAAACAGCAGATCTGTGGTGAATTTCTTTGGTGAACTAGAGGATGGAGAGACCAGCTGGACGACGCTGTTGATCAGTAAATATAACGTTTTACAGGTTAAAGTTAAAGTTACACAAGGCTCTGGGTATCTAAGATTAAAACACGACAGCTTTCTCTGCTCACAGCAGGAAATAATTTAAAGTGGGGGGCATGATGGGTGCAGACTGGAGAAAAAGGTGAAATATGTAAATAAAACTTTTTAAAAGTTTAGTTTGAAAGAAGTAATTAACTTATTATTACAGTTAAGGTGGTCAAAAATGAGAAACAAATGTCACAAAAGCCAACAGCCTGGTATATGTTTTCCCTCCCACAGCTCTCTTGGTGGGTGGAGGGCGCGAGGAGTGGAAACCTTTGACCTTTAACTTGCTTTCAGTTTCAGGCTCCAGCCTCGTGGTTTGGGGACATTTTTATATCACACTAGCGCCCTCTAGTGACACTTCCTACACAGCACATTTACTAGTCTTCACTTATTTATTAAAAGCTTGATACAAAAACATACTGCAAACATATTTTAAATATATACAAACTTTTACTAAAAGTCATAATTTTCAAGTTTACAGAGATATAGCGCGATTTAATCAGAGATGCAGACTTTAAAGTTTCACAGTCTTACTTAAAGTAAGAATTAAAGTCTGAACTTGGACGTCAACAAACGCTGTCAATTACATGAGAAGATATGAAAAGACAGGCCCAGCGGCGTGTCCCACAATGCAATGCTTCAGTAAATGATCTAAACAAGAGGTTCTGCTCTTCCAAACTTCTTCTGATGGTCCTCAGACTGTCACAGCACGGCGGGGGGGGGGACATGATTAAAGGTTAACATTAAGAGCGACATCCCCCCCGATTGACCCTGCAGCTGTGAGGAAACCGGCCTCCCTCCACTTACAGCAGACCGCAGCATTCGCTTCTAGCTGGAAGCTGGTTCTGGAGAGCTGGTGGAGGTGGACGAGGCCGAAGCCAGCCTTTCTCTGCTGTCCCCGCCTCTAAGCACCTTCCACTGGAGGATGCAGGTGTCTTTCCCACCCATGGAGAGGAGGTGAGAGTCGCTGTGGGTGAAGCAGACGTTGGTGACGTGGCTGCCGTGGCCGTCGTATCTGTGGCTGGGTGCCTGGCGAAACAGAAAGAGTCAAAGCGGCCGCGCTTCTCATCAGAAGCAGGAAGTCATTTCAGAGCTCTACCTTGGGTTTGGGGCAGGGATAGTGGAAGAGGTGCACCTTACAGAAGTCATCGGCCACAGCCACCATGGTCTCGCTGTGGGAGCGGCATAGTGCATTGATGTCCGTTCCGTCCGAACCCTCCAGCCACACTCCTAAACACAAACATCAGCTGAGATTCACACAAACAACGGCGCAAACGTCCACCCCGGCGCTTCTCACCCATAACGTGGAAACCGAGGACACACGTGTAGGAAGCCCATTCTCTGTCTCTGCTCTCATATCTGTTCCTCAGCAGCTTGCATCCCGCAGCAATGTCCCCTAAGACATAAATATAAAGCTCATTATCCGCTTTATCAGGCCGAGGACATGAAAATCTAAGCAGCGTTTACTCGTGTAGACATGGGTAAAAACAACCTGTTAGAGTTCAAACTGAGGGGAAAAAAGGAAGATTTAACCCCTAAACCCTTAAAGCTGAACGCTTTTAATCTCTGTCAGCATGTAGACATGATGTTTTCAGCCTCAGGTGGCATCTTTATGAGGATACATTACGTAAAATAAATGTATCAATAGATAAAGCAGCATAAAGAAAAGAGAATTTTTCATAAAAGTTCATTGTAGGAACAACACAAATGTACATTTTTTTCCTCATTTCCACTTATTTTTCCATTATTCTCACCAAACTGCAACTCAGCTGCATCAGAAACATCTTGGTTTTATTCCAGCCATAGAGGATCATTAGTTTTCTACTTTTCTGATCACTTTGGCTGCTCCTGATTGGACATTACTGTAATATAAGCTCCATGATTGGTGGACGCTGGAAAACGCCCATAGATCACCTGAATAAGGAATAAGGTGAATATTTCTTAATGTTTGCCTGCAGATTGTTTTTAGTTTTGCTTCTGTAAATAGTTTTTTATGTGTGTTTTATTTTTCAGGGCTACATTCTTGCTCATTTTTCTGTCTTAACACCAAGGACCATGCTGGAAATAAGTGTTTTACTTTGGATGATATCCTTTGGACTGTTTTAATGTTCAGAAATCAATCAGTCAATCAGTGAAGGGTCAGATATCCATCTCAGAGTTACACACTACTGTTCCTTTTAGTAGAGGAGACAGACCTTGAGGAGATGTGCTGGAGCTTTACGGGTTAATGGGACTGAATATTTACTGGCACTTTGTGAAGTACGATCCTTCAGATGGAGGATGATAAGTGCAACTCTCTGATCACGTCTGGTTTGAACTTACAGTAAAGGATCTCGTAGTCGCCTGAGTTAGACATGATGTACTTCCCATCTTTGGACCAGTCAAGGTGAGTAATGAAGCTCGAGTGTCCCTGATGGAGCAAAGGAGGAGAAGTTCAACCTTCACGTCATGTTTTTACACCAGTAAAAGAAAGAAATCGCTAAAAACTCACATTGCACTTCCCGAAGCGTGTGTAGCGGCGACCGTTTTCCGTCACACTGTAGATGTAGATGAAGTTGTCATGAGATCCGACAGCCAGAAAGCTCCCGTCTGGGAACAGAACATACCGTTCATACAGCGCCACTCTGACAAAATGACCTTCTTATTTCCTTTTTATTCATTTTCTGACTCGTGTCTGAGGTCCGCCATGATGTAGAAACACAGACATGCTGGCAGAAAGAGCAGCATCATGAATAAAACGCTTGGATTAATGACTGACCTGGTGAATATCTCATGACAGAATGCTGCTCGTTCCCATCGGTGGATTCAGAGACCACCGCTTTGGTCAGCAGGTCCAGAACCACCCACCTGTTACAGAGCGATGAGAAGTCAGAGTCCATAAGGACGGGAAAAGTCTGAATAATACATGTAATAAGAACAATTTTGCTTTCATTTTTATCCTTTCAGGGCAGTAAAAGACAAATGTTCTCACACCAAAAACCTGTTGTAAAAATAAAATTGATTTTTAGGAAAAAACTTTCAGTCAACTTCAGTCCTAATCACAACACAAATATAATAATAATAATAATAATAATACTAAAATTTATTTGGAATGTGCTTTACATTTCAAATGAAATCTCAAAGCGCTACCATACATCCAAAAAATAAAATAAAAAAAATAAATAAAAATAAATAAAATAAAACATGTACAACATTCCCCGACAAATCAAATTTTAAAAAAACTTTAAAAGAGCATTTAAAAGCAATCACTGTATAAATAGTAAGATAGTAAAAGATTTTTTTAAATATGTAAATAAATAAATATGTAAATATCTAAACGATTTAAACTCTTTAAATGGATAAATTACATAATCTCACTGTTTATATTAAAGAACACCCCTAAAATCATGTCATCAAACTCTGTATATTTGATTTTTTTCAGTACTTTTTACCAGTAAAGCAGTAAAGTTTAACTTTTGACCTTCAACAAAAACTGAAATTGGACTTGTGAAGTCCTGCCATAGAAACTTTTTCTTAAAAAAAGTCATCCCGTACGGGGAAACACAGAATAAGGACCAGAAGCTGAGAGAAAAGCTCCTGAAAGTACAAAAAAGTCCCAGATGACCTACTAGGAAGAAATTTTTACTGAGAGTGAGAGAAAAGTCTCCCCACAGCTGCGAATTAGACTAAGGAGGATTTACCGCTCGGTTCTGACCCTTCAGGTCTTCTATCAGGTGGGAAATCAGCTGTTTCACTTCTGACCCACCAAGTTTAGGAAATTTAATAAACTCCAGAAGAATCCAGGAACTAAACAGTAATTGATACCATCGTCCTCCCTAAATGAATACGTGTCCTTGTTTGGCCTTACCTTCCTGTGCTCAGACCGACTGAAACTACCGATCCTTTGGGGGAGAAATCGGCACACAACCCGTACTCCTGCCAAGACAGTGAATTTATTCAAACTTCAGTCGCTGCTTTGCTAAAAACTCATTTAGGATCAGAAACAAATGAAAAAAAACCACAAAACACAAAAAAACCTGGTAAAAAGAAACAAAAAGACTATTTTTACAGCATAAACAAGAAAAACTGTTCAGGGAACTAATCAATCAGATTAATTGGTTATGGGTAAGGGTGCCACGACTGGATATAAAAGTAGGATCTACCAATAAGGTAATAAAAAGCAAGAACAGGTTTTCAGTTTGACATATTATTCCTTAATGCTTGTTGCAGCAAATTTGTGATTCATGTCTGTTCATTTAATTTGATTTGCTCTCATTTGTCTAATTTTTTATATTATGTATTTATAATTAATGTTTATTCACATATTTAATTAAAATTTGAATTGTTTGTTCTTTATTTTTATTAACTTATTTTATTCTGTTGTGTAGTCATAGGTTAAAAATTTTCATAATCAAAATGCTTTCTATAAATTCTGGTATTTGATCACATTTGATTGTGTATTTTGTTGCAATAAAATATACAGAAAACTAACAAAAAACTAAAAAAATAGAACCAGACAACTCTAACGGTGAGTTTCCTCAGATTTACAATTTATTGAAAATCATATTAATTCAATAAATGTGACCTGAAAATAATTCTTCTGTAGTTGCATGTTAAATAAAGGTTTATAAATAAATACAAAAATATGTTTCTGATACATTTTCTAAAAATAAAATCTGAAAAGTTGGAACCAAAACAAACTAAATAAGTTTCCATTTCTTATGTTATGGCAGAGAAAATAAAAGGTGTTAGAAAGCAGTAGATGAAGTGTTTAACTGAAAACACCTGTCCTTCAGGTGTGAGGAGGTTGGAGACTAAAGGTGAGTCCTACCTCCAGACTGATGCACCAGTCCAGCTTGTGTTCCTCTGTGTTCCACAAACACACCTGCCGGTCATTACCACAGGAGAGGAAGATGCTCTGGGAGGGATGAGTCGCCAGACCCCACATCTCATCTACATGACCCTAAAACACAGACATGTGTCTTAACTTGACATGTGCAGTTAGACAGAAAAGGATGCAGGAAACTGCTTTATTTCCATAATTGTGATACATTTTGGATAAAAAAGACATACTATACAAACAAACAAACAAAAAACTAATAAACAGGCCTAGAAAGTTTATAGGATATATAAGGAAATGATTTACGTGTTATTGGTAAGGGTGCCAACATTTGATATAAAAGCAGCAATAATAAAGTTTTTCTCCATGCTCCCATCACATATAAGACCAGAATAAATAAATAGGTCGACAAGAAGCTGTTGGATCCATTTGGAATCAGGTGTGTTAGTGCAGGAAACCAAAACCAGACAAAATCCTGCCGGATACCGGCAATTTAACACCCCGTGTCTAGTGTATCATAAACATCGTATACAGTCTTTTGCTTCTGGTGCATATCTGCTTGGTCTGTTTATTTTGTTGAAGCAAAACAAGCAGACTAAATAAATAAAAAGGACACTGATTTGTTTTTTTTAGATAGATAGATAATTTCCTATATTAGTTTAATTACCTTGCTCTTAATTAATGTGTAGCTGAAAGGTCCGACCATAAGGCTCCTAAACTGATGTCATTCTGACCT
>JBAMHX010000006.1:15942758-15958130 GCA_037177515.1 Pseudomugil tenellus | reverse complement strand
TAGATAGATAGATAGATAGATAGATAGATAGATAGATAGATAGATAGATAGATAGATAGATAGATAGATAGATGATGGAATAGAGGAAGACACATTTTGTGTCGTTTTGTATACAGTCACCACTGCACGTTGAAAATATACAAATGGTTTGTGATATGTATGATTTTTGTTTGTTTGGTTCGTTGTTTTTATATTCAGTGGTTTTGTGGTCATCATGTCAGAGACCAGCTTGTTGTCCGGTTTTAAACAACCGAACGTGAGGTTTAATTAAATGTCAAGTTAACAGATTGGATTATTTTATTTCCTATTTCCTAGAATATTATGATATTCAGCTGAGTTTCTGCAATTTAACTGTAGCGGAACTATAGCTTAGCTGTAATGTTTCCGTCGTTGGGGGAAGGAAATGTGTGTAGGAAGAGGAACTTCCGCCGGCTTCTTAACATGGAGGCGTCCATGGAGAGCTACTTGTGAAGGAGACTGGTTTCTACTTGTAATGGTCAACATGGAAGGTATTAAAATTATTCACATATTTTTTCAGTATATAATAAACACATTCCGGAATATATCTGTGAATATTATCACGGTTCTGACATGCTTGTTCCAATAAATATAATCTTTTAATCCCTATAAAAAAAACGTCCAACTGGACAAACGTTTCTTATTAGGTAAATATTGATACTCATCTTGTTAAACGTTCATGTTTTCTTAATATGTCCTCTTTAGTTCAGCACCGTGAGAGTCAGAAGGAACCATGAGGTGTCCCCGCTGTTTCCTGCAGACTCTCAGACTGGGGGGTCAGTCCGGGAGGCTGCCCCCCGCATATGGAGCTCTGATGCGACCACCCTCGTTTGGTCAGTCTGATGCGCAGCACCAGGTGGGCTTTAATCTCACCAGACTGCTATTAGAATAATGAAATTATTTAATGACAAATGAATGCGTTATTGCTATAAAAGGCAGAAATCTTTCCCTGTTGTGTGTTTGACAGGTTGAACTATTTTATTAAAAGCTGTCCTTTCTCATCCTGTAGCTGTGGAGGCTTATTCACAGCAGTCCAGCTTGTCCAAAGAACCCGCCTGCTCCTGCTCGGTTTGTTAACGAAGACAAGAAGACAACAGGGAAGTCTTTGGTCACCCATGATGACCCGTTTGAGCAGATGGCCCGTGAGTCCAAAACCAAGGCCACATTTAACAAAGTCATCGACGTTTTCATCAACAAAGACATTCGACGCAGAGGTCACGTGGAGTTTATCTACGCGGCTCTGAAGAAGATGCCGGAGTTTGGGGTGGAGAAGGACATCGCTGTGTACAACAAAATTCTAGATGTTTTCCCCAAAGAGGTGTTTGTGCCCAGAAACTTCATCCAGCGAATGTTTAACCACTACCCCAGACAGCAGGAGTGTGGGGTCCAGCTGCTGGAGCAGATGGAGAACTATGGTGGGTGTTGGCGGTAAACATGGGAAATGTTTCCACAGGTCACAGGCTGTTTACGTGTTACCCTGTTCTGCAGGTGTGATGCCCAACATTGAGACCAAAGTCCTGCTTGTCCAGATCTTTGGAGAAAAGAGCCACCCAATCAGAAAATACCAACGCATCATGTACTGGTTTCCCAAGTTCAAGCACATCAACCCCTTTCCGGTCCCCCAACAGCTGCCTGAAGACCCTGTGGACCTGGCCCGATTCAGCTTGACCCGCATAGCTAACGACCTGGACGCTCAAGTCACCGTCTACCAGGTATTTTCATTTATTTAACTCTGTTGACTTGGATTTTGGTGAACTGTGACCTCGCCTGATGATTACTGGGACACGACCATGAATTGGATGTAGCGTTTAGACAATAGATAGATGGATATAGGATTTTTTAATTAAATTTTATTTCATTTACATACTTTAAAGGCCAATAAAAGAATTGTCAGCATTAGTTTTTGTGATTTATGAAATAATAACATGTTAATTTGCTCACAACTAATATTTTATTGAATATTTTGGTTCATTTAATTCTATTTTTTTAAAATACATTTTTATTTTTTATTGCTTAATTTTTAAAAATATTTTAATTTTTAGTCATTTTATGTGTCAGCATTTTTGTAATAATTTGTGTTTTATAAGTATAGTTGGCTTGGCTTATCTTAAGTCAAATAAATGTTTTTTTTCTACTTTTTTCATATTTTTATTTTTTAAATTATATTTTAAATGCATTTTTATTTTATTATATTATATTACTAATATATATTGTATTATATTATATTTAAATATGTTATATTTCAGTCCCAGTAAGGGAATAATAGTGTTGTGTTTATTATAGGAACAATAAAAACAACATGTAATGTGTAGCGTGCAGTGAGGCTGCATGCAAAGAAAATTCCAGCTGCTACTGATGTGTTGGTTTCCTTCCCCCCAGCTGCCTTGCACAGACGTAACGGAAAGCGGAGAGGAGATATCTCTTCCTCATATCGTAGGTATGTAAACGTGTTGGGTTTGAAGTTTTTCAGCTTTCATCATGACCACATTTCTTCCGTTTCTAACTGACATTGACGTCAGGCATCCAGAGTCCCAACCAGAAAGAGCTGCTGGCCGAACATAATCCCAACAAACCGGTGTTTGTGGAGGGGCCCTTCCCTCTGTGGCTCCGGAAGACCTGCGTCCACTACTACATCCTCAGAGCTGACCCCACGCCGCCTGAAGAGAAGGTCAGAAAACATATGAAATATCTGCCAGAAATAAAGAAGAAATACATAAATAGCTCTTATCTTTAAGAAATAATGGGACGCACGATGTATCGCTGCTATTATTCGTATCGGCAGATATTTGTCTACTTTTCAAATATCTGTAAACTGGGTTTATATTATCAACAGATATTTATTTAGTATGTCAGTACATATAATTTCATATTTAAACACAGAAACGTTTGTAGATAACATCTGAATGTTTAAGAACTTTATTTGAATGACCACATTTTTGTGCTACATGAAAGAAATAAATATTTAAAGAACCAAAACTGTTTATTTGGTGTTACAGATACACTAAAGCTTCATAAATATCAGTTTTCTATCACTGCATGCATAGTAAACATAAAAATATCTGTAATTTATCGGTTATCGGTCATGACAGGCAGAAAAATATCAGCTGAAACTTTTAATATATTAAAAAAAACCCATGTTAGTGTTTCTGTAGACGGAGGAGACAAACCTGCAGCTGGTGAAGGACAGAATAGTGTAGTTTTATGAGTAAATATCTTCGTCCTACATCTTTTTGCAGTATTTAAAGTCTCACACACTGAATCATGCGGAGATCTGCTTGACGTGAGGATCCAGAACTGTTTTACACCCTGACTCATCGGTTTCCAGCTGTGGGATCCATGAGGACGTCTGTCTCTGTCTTCCAGGTGGACGAGCCCTACGATCCAGAGAGGTGTTTGGACTATCCTCTGCAGCTGGACCTGGATCTGGATCGAGACTTTGGGGACGACGAGAGCTTCGACGTGGAAGATTGTAAGAACCTTTCAGTGCGATGAGCTGAAACAAGCAGAGCGCCATTTTTAATGTGTGTGTGTGTGTGTGTGTGTGTGTGTTCAGTGGACGAGGGTCCAGTCTTCGCCATGTGTATGACCAGCCAGGGAGACCAGGCCACGCTGAACCAGTGGATCTCTGGCCTCCAGGAGAACAATCCCATCCTGGGTCGGATCCCCACCCTGTTCCGTCTGGATTCTGGAGCTCGGGAGCTGCAAGGAGCGAGCGACTCCGAGCCGAGCAACGTCCACCATCCTCATCCAGAAAGATCTGAGCCCGGAGAAGATGACGTAGTGGAGGACAACCTGAGGAGGAGCCATGGGATGAAGCAATAAACTCCCATCATGACTCTGATGAGAAGAACATTGATAGATCTGTCTGCTGTCCTCTGATAAAGATCCAAACATGGTGTTTTAGCTACAACGTGGTAAGTAAGAGGCTTCATTCAGGAACGTCACCAAGCCAGCAGCACCATGAAGACGAAGCTGTCTGCACACATCCTGCACACGTTCACCAAAAGCAGGTCGTCTGGGTGTCAGTCTGCAGTAAAAAACATGATTCGTTTCATTTGGTCCTGTGAAGACATGATTCCATAAACTCGAATAAAGACACTTGCCATCTGAGAGATGTCTTTATTTATAGTTGGAGAGTTTTTAACAAACTAGTCAAACGCTAATCTGAAGATAAAGGAGAAGAAATTATTCAGATAGTTTAGATATAAAATATATATATATAATACATTTAATGTAATTTTTAACACATTTTAAGATTAATTTAAAAATATTTTAATTCAAATTTAATATAGTATTTTAGGAGATGCAAAAAATATATATTTGATGTAAATATTAACCTTTTTCATTTGGATAAGCGGCAAAAGAAAATATAAAATAATATAAAAAATGTATATACGTGTGTATATATATATATATATATATATATTACATAAATATATATAGTACATTTAATGTAATTTTTAACAAATTTTAAGATTTTATATTTTTAAATCAAATTTAATATAGTATTTTAGGAGATCCAAAAAATATATATTTGATGTAAATATTAACGTTTTTCATCAATAATTAAAATATGGTTATAAATAGATTCATATTGCGATTGTTTTTCTCATGTTTAACCTCATTAAATTCTGTACAAAACATTATTAGCAGTAGCTTCATCACATTGTGAACTTCTGCAGGTGGTTTATCAGATTACATAAAATTATTGGTTCTAAATGATGCTGTAGCCTGTCGTAGCAAATATTTTTTGCCACCATGATGCTGTGCTGCGTCACTCCTCCTGAGTGATATTTATGTGATATCACGATGTTTACTGTACGTATATATATGTGTGTGTGTGTGTGTGTGGTAAGTTGACATTTTCCAAACATTAAAAACAATAGATGTGGCTGCAGCAACGGAAATGTAGAAAAGGTTTATTATTGATAAGGCATTTAAAGATTCTCTGAATGGATAAACAAGTCAATAAGTCAAAGTTACATTCGAGGGAAGCTAATCTGTCACTTCCGGATCTTTTCGCTTTTCTTTAACACGAGCAGGAACAGCTTTGTGCTCAAACAGATGCTTAATTCTGCATTTAATGCTTCAGGAAAGTGGTATAAAAAGCAACATGGGAATGCATTCTACACATCATCCATCTAATACTCATGCAGGAACCCTTTGGATCTATTATTATTTACTGTACGTCTAACATGGAACTACCTACAGACACTAACTATGCATTATCAGTGGTAGAAAAGATTTAATAAATAATAAATACTGATAATCAGAAAGGCATGTGGCCTCGGCGCTCTGTGGTTATGTATTTACAACAAACTGCAGCCGTGTTCTGAATGCGTCCTGCTTTCTCTTCTTGGATCCAAACGAATGTCCACACAGGAAACGAGGTAAGGTTGCTTTAGGGCTGCAGGTGACGTGTAAACAAATAAATAAAAGGAAGCTTTCCAGTCTGTGCTTCTCAGTCCATGTTGGTTTCTGGAATGAAAGAAAAGCAGATATTGATTAGTTCAGTAAATGCAGGTCATTAACTCATTCACTGCCGGCCATCGTTTCACTTTTTACTGTTTTATTTCTGACACAATATTCAGTTCAAGGTTTTGAGAAATTATTTATTCGCCATATCTTAAAACAGTTTGACAACAAGTCAAACCTCCATCCATCCCTCTCAAAACCAAATCCTGTGTGTGTGTGTGTGTGTGTGTGTGTGTGTGTGTGTGTGTGTGTGTGTGTGTGTGTGTGTGTGTGTGTGTGTGTTTTCTCATTTTGTGGATAAAAGCATTTCTGATTAGTATCTATCATAATGTTTGCATGCTTGTGACTTTGGGCTTGTAGAGTCTCCATCATGTCCCTGGTCTCCGGGTTCATGTGCTGCTGGATGCTGATCCGGACAGTAAACCCGATGAGTGAGGATCCGGTTGGTTCTAATCCGGATTCAGCAGATGACTTGGGCTGCGTAGATAAAACTACCACGGTCTGAAACACTTGCATTAAAATGGCCGCCGGCACCGCGGCGGCACGTTGCTGTAAGATGAGCTGCCTGAATACATTCAATATGGAGTCAAGGTTTAGATTTTATACCAAATCTTGACGTCCTCACCGGACACGTGTGTCATTTTCATAAAAAGATGTTTTTGGAACTTGTGACCGAAGTTTCTTTCATCATGAAACCAGTCTGACCATCATCCTGTTACATCAACAACTGGATGTTTTCTCTTAAAACACCGAAAGGAAAAGTTCTCATTTATTTTTTGTTTATAGATCTGAAAAGAGCTTTTTCTGCTTCACCCTCCTCCCTTATATAATTAATTAAAAACCCGGTCCGATACGGGGAGCGGGTCCGATACGGGGACCGGGTCCGATACGGGGAGCGGGTCCGATACGGGGAGCGGGTCCGATACGGGGAGCGGGTCCGATACGGGGACCGGGTCCGATACGGGGAGCGGGTCCGATACGGGGAGCGGGTCCGATACGGGGAGCGGGTCCGATACGGGGACCGGGTCCGATACGGGGACCGGGTCCGATACGGGGACCGGGTCCGATACGGGGAGCGGGTCCGATACGGGGAGCGGGTGCTATCATATTTTTTTCCTCTGGGATTAATAAACTATTTTTCATTTCTTTTATTCATTTTCATGCCTACTCGTTACGAAGCTCAGATTAAACTTCAGTGCGTCTTCATCGTGTCCGCTTGCTGTAACTGGCTGGTTAGAGAATCGTGCGCGTGCACGTGCACGTACCAGTCAGGGTGCCGGCGTGCTGCTGCAGCTGGCTGGTGAAGAAGCGTTCCCGCTGGGACACCAGCTCATCCCAGCCCTCCAGGATTCGCTGCTTCTCCTCCGGCTCCAGGCTCAGCGTGTGGGGGTGGGCCTCCTCGATGTGGGCCCTGACCCCCTCCTCGCTGTGGGAGTACTGCAGCTCTCCACACACCATGCACACCAGCAGCTGGTTGAGCGGGTCGTGGTCCATGAGGTAGCGCTTCCTCCACACGGCGGCCGACACGGAGCCGTCCTCGTCCTCCTCGTACTCGGCAAACACCAGCGCCGACTCGTCTGCGGAAGCAGCAGACAGATGAATCGACCCGTCTTCATCGTGTTCACGCTCCCATTTTGGCCGCGCCTCACCTTCAACCTGTGGCGAGTAATCCGGGTATGGAAGCGGCGCTGGGTCCGAGTTTGGTGGCAGGTTGATGAGATGCGGCGACTCCTCGGAGGAGATCATCCACCGGCTGGAATCCTGCAGGATCAGATCATAAAACATAAGTGTGGATCCAAACAGAAGGTTTATTCTGGTCTGAAGCGGTCGTACCTGGGCAGGTGTGCGGGTCAGAGGGTTCTGGACTGGCAGGATGGGTCTCCAGGTGCTGGACGACCTCCTGGAGGTGCTTCCTTTGTCCTGAATGGCCTTCTTGGCTCTTTGCATCTTCTTTTTTATCCTCCAGTGCTCCCGTTTCCTCTTCACAAAGTCCTCCTCTGACTCCCCCGGGATGGGTTTGGGGGGGGCCAAAGTGCTCACTGGTGCTGGCTCGGTGGTGGATGGCAGCATGCTGGTCAGACTGGGAAGCTGGACACATGGGATTCTTATGGGACTGAGGTAGGAAGGGGGACTTTGACTGGGGGGCTCAATGGGCTGCAGGTTGATGCTGGATAGTGGGTTTTCTGGGGGGCTCAGAGTGGGGAGGGATGGGACTGGGTCCACCTCTACGCTTTGTGGAGTCCACTCCACAGAACACTGTGGGGACTCTGCTATATTGTGCAGAGGGCCCCCGTCTTCTCCACTGGTGGGGTTCAGGTGGAGCTGGACCGGATTGGCGGACTGGTCCGAACGCATCGGGCTGACGACTCCATACGCCAAGGCCTCGGATGGTTTAGTGGGACCAGTTAGACGTCCTGGAGTCTGGAACACATACGACAGAAGGGTTTTATTCTCTGGGTGGGGAGCCTGCAGGGGCCCCTCTTGGCTCTCTGGCCTCCATTTTGGTTCAGTTCATGTGTCAGATGCCAGAGTCGGGTTTCATCTGAGCCGACGGTGGTTTCCACACCAGAAACTAAAAGACGCTTCAACATTTATTTAGTTTCATTCCTTAAAGGTTTTCTGAACAAATTAAATAGTTTTGCAAATAAAATCAGCTCATTTTATTCTGAACTTATTTTCATTTTAGTTTTTGTCAGATGAAGTTTTCTGAATTTATGAGATAAAAATATAAAGAATATTTGGGATATTTTCTGAAATAATCTTTTTTCAATGGATAAATCATTTAAAAAATATTACAAATTTTTCTGAATTACATATAATTCCCCCAAAAATTAAGTTTTCATTGGCTTTTAATTCATGGTATCATTTTACAGAAAGAAGAAATGAGATGTTTCCTCAAATAACTTCCTTAAATAATAAGTTTATCTATAGTTGACATTTTCCGGTACGTTTTTCTGAATTTGTTAAAACTCTATTTGGTAAATAATTTTGTAAAAGAAAAAAATCTCCTTAATTTTCTATATATATGTGATTTAAGGAACAAAATTCTGAATTGGCAACCTAATATTTTTTAATTTGACCTCACAAATCCAGAAAAAAACGTGACAATTTATTTAAAAAAACAAATCTAAAATCGTTTAAATTAAATCCGTTTTGCCTCAATTAAATGAAGAATAACAAAAAGAAAGTTATTTTTTCCTGAATTTATGTTTTATTCTGTTGTTTTTTTTAAAAAAAATTAAATAATTTTAAGAAAAATGTAATGTCATCCTGAGAAACCCAGAGTCACCACTTTATCTCTAAAGATGCCGTGTCACTTTTATTATTTTTTATTTGAATGTTTCAGAGTTTATTACCTGGACTTGTCTGGAAACGAAACAACTGGCTCCGTCTGCCTTCTGCCGGGCCTTTAAGCGAGCTCTCTGCTGCCTCTTCAGCAGCTTCCAGTACTCCCTCTTCCTCTGCAGGCTGCTCAGGTCTCCTTGTTCTGGACCGAAGCTTGTCTCTCCAGACGCACGTTTGTTCTTCTGCTGCTCTTCTACACGATCCGGGATGTGATGCAGCCTCGGCGGCTCCGGGGTTCGGACCTTTCTGGAGCAGAGGCTCTGAGTTCTATGCAGTGAGGTTGTCCCATCCGGTGTTTCCATGGAGACGTTCCCTCTGAAGGTTGAAGCGGTGGGGGGTGGGTGGACGACCTCGCTGGAAGCAGAAACAGGTTTTGGATCTGATGCGAGCTCGTCGTCTGGATGCCAGCTCTGCAGAGCCAGATCAGCAGTAATGGGACCGACGTGGTGGTTCTGGTTTAAACTGGGTTTAACATCTGGTCCTGGATCGTCTTCTGTCACCTCCATTTTAACGATAGTCTGCTGACTTCTGCTTTCAGTGACGTTGCTGAGCGACTCTTCCAGGAGCTTCTTCATGGAGGCCACGGCGAGCAGGGTGGTGGCCTGGTTGTCGGTGTTCTGAGCGGGGTCGGGCTCCGGCGGCGGCGGCGAGCTCGGGGGTTTCATTTCTGGACAGATGGTCAACTCTGACGGAGAACTTAGGTCCGCTTCAGGCTCGAGCTCCTGTTTTATCCCACTACCGCGCGGCGGAAGAGCCGTGGCTGTTTGGGGAAGAGGTCCCGTGCTATCTGTACAGTCCGTTACCATGGAAACAGCCTGTTTGTGAGCCCTCCTCCTCTGCGAGGCTGCCCCCGCGCTCGCCGCTCGCTGCATACGTTTCTTTATCCTCCACAGCTCCCTCTTCTTGGCGATCTTCTCCTCCTCCGTCAGCGCCATCGGCGAGGAGACGGCCATTTTCCTGACGCCGCTCGACCCCGCCGTCGGCCCGGTTGTAGCAGAATGAGGGTGGGGTCTGATAGTCAGAAGCCTGGAAGCTTTTCGGACCGGAGGGGGGAGCTGGTTGATCCTGACGACGGGAATACTGCTGCATTTGGGATTTGTCCATTGCGGGCTGCTGGGATAGGAATGTTTGGGAAGCACTTGCTCCTCTTCATCCGCGGCGTTTTGCCGTTTGGGACTGTGGAGCACGGCGGTGGTCAGCGTGCCGTCCTCTTTGATGAACCCGCCGATGGCCTCGGTGGCGTGGGTAAGGCCACTTCCTGTGGACTGAGTCAGAGCGCGGGCCCTCCTCAGGTCCTCCAGGATCTGCTGGTAACGCTTCATCCTCTTCATCAGCGAGTCCTTCTCCTTCAGCCGGGCCTTGGTCTCCATCGACAGCTTCGCTCGCTGCTCGCGCTTCTTCAGCCTCCAGTGTTCTCGCTGTTTGGCGATGATCTGGTCCGGGGTGTCGCCGGGGAGGATTCTGGGTAAACTTCTGGAGCCGAACACAAAGCCCATGGAAGGAGGTTTGCACATGAAGCTCTTCTGGGTCTCCATGAACCTCTGCCTGGGTGTTTTACAGCGAGCCGGGCCTTGTGTGAGGTGGAAGTGATGAAGATAAGACGAGTTTCGTCTCGGAGACTCGGTCGGCTTTTTCACACAAGCATCCAACATGGTGGCTGTCTGCATCACCTTATCTGCATGCGGCAGCTGAACTGTGACCTGACGCGTCAGCAGGTCAGCTGCTTCGACTCGGGTTTTACTGAGGGATGGAAATGACACATTGACCCGGATGGGACCCGGTTTGTGACCCGATCTGGGCCCGGGCCTCTGAAGAGCCACGTCCCCGCTCTTCGTCCTCTCCTTGGTTTTGGCTAACCGAGCAGCCAGCTTTGCTCTCTGCTCTCGTTTTTTGATCCTCCACTGCTCCCTTCGCTTGGCTGCTCGCTCCTCTTCGGACTCCAGGGAAGCCAGAGTTCCCCCGACACCTCCCGACCTCGGTGCGGTATCCGCGCCGCCATTTCTTCCCCTCCACGGTGCCGCGTTTGGGGTTCTGGGCTCTGTTTTAATGGAAACATGGCCGAACTCAGACGCCACAGCTGTCGTCACATCCGCGGCTACGAGCTCGGTCTGGACAGGCGGTGCAGCTTGGGCCTTGGACTGGGATACTGGGACTGAGGTGGAGCTTTCGCTGGTGGTTCTGGTGATCGAATCCACTGATGAACTGGTGTCCAGCTGGGTTCCATTGGATGCGGTGACTTCTTTGGCGAAGATGGAGCCTGAAATTTTGCTGATTTTCTCCTCTTCCTGTTCATCTCCAGCTGCATTTGTGATCTGCGATCCGGGAACGGTCTCTACGGAAACATGAAGGTGTGGGAGCGCCGCCCCTCCGTAGGCCTTTTCTGGCCTTTTTCTCCGCTCCGACAGACGGGCCCGCTGCTCACGTTTCTGCTTCCTCCAGTATTCTCTCTTCTGGGCGAGAGTGGCATCATCATACTCCGAGACTGGCCGGTAGCGATGCGACGTTGCACCAACTTTACCTTTTACAGCTGGCATGCTAACACCCGCTTTGATGACCCATTGGGTCTCAGCCATGGTCTCGGTTTGTCCTGACGAATGGATGCAGATCCTCATTCTACACTGTCTGCCTAATGAAGTCCTGGTGTTCTTTGGCGCGATGCTGCTGAGCAGCTGTCCAATTCCCCGTCATCACATCGGGATGAAGGAGTCCTGAAAAAGCAAAGCAGAATAAAAAACAAATAGATGAAATCAATCATGAAGGATTTAACACAGACTGGGGTCAGATTCCCACAACGTTTTGGCCAAATCTGTTTTGCAATCTACCGCTTGAATCCAAAACAGCCAAGACTGTAAAATGTAAAAACAACCAGAATAGCATGAGGCCGTAGTTTCTTCCCAGTAGAAGACAAACATCACATGATGAAACTGGGACATTTTATCATCCGATGCAGCAACACATCTGTGAACAGGAGCAACTAAAACCTGGAAAAGAAGCAACTAGAGGAGGTTAACTGGGAACAGGCCAGTAACATCAATGGGTATAAAAGGAGCATTTCAGAGTCTCTCATATGGAAAGATGGACAGCTTCACTTGGGAGAAAGTGGAAAATGTTCCTGTAACTTTAAAGATCCAACATTTTACAGCATCACTGGAAAACACCATCAGAAGAATCAGGAGATGAATGCGACCGGGCTGATACTGGGATCTTCTGCATGATTCTCTCACTGCATGGACTCAGAAAAACACAGTTCAACCAGACATCCATAAATACTCCGCCCTCAGAGTGATGCACCTTCATGTTGTACTCACCCTCATGCTGATTAACACTCTGAAACACCTTCTCCATATTTAAAGTGATGTTGAACGGCGCCCGGTCAAAAAAGTCCACAAAAACTTGTCAATATTCCTCCGTACTGCTCGTCTGAAGTAATCCGATGCTTCTCAGTGGGAAATGTCCATAATTTACTCAAAACGACTTCATTTAGTTTATTCTTTTTAAACCGTAGCATGTTTTATTTCCTGGATGACGTCATCAAAGTACGGTGGCCACGGTAGACCAAACCATACGGGAGTGCTTACAGCCCCTATCTCTGCCAGTAATACAAGCGTAGAAGAAGAAATCCGCCTGTTTACATTGTGCTGTCAACCAAACTGTCAACACGAGAGGGGTGTAAAAGAAAGAAAGACGAATGGAAAAATGTCTGCTGATTTCCAACTTGGGGAGGCGCTAACCTCGTCCTCCTCGTGCTCCCAGAGGACTGTAAAGACGTATTTCTTCTTCTACGTTTGTATTACTGGCAGAAATAGGGGCTGTAAGCACTCCCGTATGGTTTGGTCTACCGTGGCCACCGTACTTTGATGACGTCATCCAGGAAATAAAACGGTTTAAAAAGAATAAACTAAATGAAGTTGTTTTGAGTAAATTATGGACGTTTCCCACTGAGAAGCATCGGATTACTTCGGACGAGCAGTACGGAGGAATATTTTTTGACCGGGCGGCGTTCAACATCACTTTATGGGAAATTCCATCAAAAGGAAAAAATCCTCATATCTCTGGCTACATATTAAATATGGAGAAGGTGTTTCAGAGTGTTAATCAGCATGAGGGGGAGGACAACATGAAGGCACATCACTCTGAGGGCGGAGTTTTCCTTTAAATCACTATAATGGGAAAAAGAAACCAGATGTGAACAGGATCCAGAAACATCTGTCTTCTCTGGACCAAAGACTTTTAAAATGCTTTGAGACTAAATGTGAAAGTCTTTGTGGAAAGCGTGAACGGCGTCTCCTGCAGAATAAAGAGGAGAGCATCCATCAGTACAAACAATGAAAATTAACTGGTAAAACACTGAGACTCGAGAGAAGAAAGAAGTGAATGACACGGAAAAAAAGGAGATAAAAGCCTTTTTTTCCTCCAACCAAACCAGTTCAGCCTATATGCAAAAACTGGGACAGGTTCTAGTATATCAGACCCAAACCGTTCCACTTTTTCAGATCCTAATCTTACAGATTAGACCCTAAAGGGTGGAGTTTGACAAGCCGCAATGCACCGACTGATAGAAAGAATCATGACTTCCTGCGTTACTCAGTAATAAGCAGAAAGCAGAAAACAGCTGCATGTAGGATTTAGTGTTGTTTAAAGTCACATGACAACCTGCTGGATGTCCACCATCCTCCTCTTTTGTCTCTTTCTTACTATTATAAATCAAGGAAGACGTTGTATAATGTCGCTGACACACCAGCCTGCTGGGTAAAGGATACGGTTCCAGCAGAGATCCGGCTTTACCAGAACAAAGCGTCCCGCGTTGAGCCGGTGGAGCTAAAGACACAAAGCAACCAAACCACTAAAGCAAAACAACCAGCTGCTACACCTGTGAAGACATCAACAAAGTAGACAATGATCAGGAGCACCTACAAGAAGGTAACCTGAAGGAAGCACAAACAGCTGGTCTAGAACGGACTGGCCTGCTTGGAGTCCTGACTATTTAACCCTGGTGGGATCATCTGGGGCCGTTGTTGGTACAGGGACCAGTTAGGAATACTGGGTGACTGGTGACAGATGCTGGTTGAAAAACAGGATCAGAAACTTGGAAGAGACGACTCTGACGTTTTTTATGGACGTAACCCACATCTTAAAACCTGGTGTCCATGCCACCAATGCATTTCCATCCAAATGTAGCTTCATTTTATATATGTATAAAGGGCATTAGTGTGTTTTAAAGTGTTGTTTTAATAAAAAAATAATCCAGCAAGCGTGCATTTCTACCAAGTTAAGCCACATTCAGGCTTCAGCAGCCGGGTTCAGTCTCATTGTACACAAAAGAGGGTTCAATGCAAAGCAGAGACAATGCAAATAAACAATCATGTGCAGGCAAAACAAAGTCTTATTTTCCTAAAAACAAAACATATTTAACCCGGATAAACATTAACATGCTGGAATATTTTAGATTAATGTCATTATTTCCATCCTCTTTACGACTTTAATGTGGAAAAACGGTCGTTTGTGTGAAAATATGTCAGCTACCGTAAGCAGGAAGGAAACGTGTGACTGTCCCTTTAAACCTGTCCCTTTCTATCTCTAATTATATCCTTTGAGAGCCATTTTCCCTTTTTCTTCCGTTATTTACTACTCTTTCGGCAGTCACGCGCCCGAGTTAGTTAGCTAAACCAGAGATAGGTGAAATCAGTGAAACCCGGTGGAAACGAGGCCGGATCGTTGCTTAATCACCGCCTGAATCCTTGTCTCTCTTAGCGCCACAATGGACAGGATCTTCCCCCTCTTGTCCTCGCGGACGGGTTCCAGTCTGACTCTGCCGCCTGTCTAAAAAAGACTCGCGGAAAATAGCTGCACGTTACAGAATTAACGTATCGAGTTGGGAACAAAGAGGAAGAGAAACATGCATGTCTGTTACCTTTCAGTCACACTTAACTTTCCGGGACAGTTTAACGGAGGTTTTGAGGACAGATAATGGCCCGGACACTGCAGCTACTTTCCGACAGTCAGTCGAGCTCAGGCTGCCTTGACAACGCCGTAAAGTACCAGGATGTAGGACCTGGATGCGCGAGCGCGCGTGTGTGTGTTACGACCGGTGACGACACAGCCAGTGTACAATGCAACGCCCCTTTTTATTTGATGTTATTATTTTATTTTTTTTACATTTTAAGTTTCACAGTTTTCCTAAAAATAAAATGGATAAACATTAAAACACTGAAATATTTAACCTGAATGTGATAATTTTCTTTCTTTTTGTGATTTTAATGCGTTTGTGTGAAAATGTGTCAGCTACTGTTAGCAAGAAGGAAACCGTGTGACTGTCCCTTTAAAAGTGTATCTTTCTATCATTAATTACATATTCCGATGGTTATTTTTCTTTTTAAATTCTTTATTTACTATTCTTTTGTGAGGCACTTTCTCAAGTTAGTTTGCTGAACCACATATAGGTCAAATTCAACTCAACTCAACTTTATTTGTATAGCGCCATTTCACGACAATGTCGTCTCAAGGCGCTTCACAGAGATCGGCCAATTCAGAAAA
>JBAMHX010000006.1:15893735-15906494 GCA_037177515.1 Pseudomugil tenellus | reverse complement strand
CAGAGGCTTGGGGACGTCCGACAGAGGCTTGGGGACGTCCGACAGAGGCTTGGGGACGTCCGACAGAGGCTTGGGGACGTCCGACAGAGGCTTGGGGATTTCTGGGGGAGGTTTGGGGACTTCGGGGATTGATCTTTCATGGTGGCGGTCCCTGAAGTGAATGTAACTTGCATCACCTCTAAAATCTGGTTCCCTCTTTTTGGCAGCAAGGGCTTCTAGAGCTTTTATTCGCTCTGAAACAGGAGACGTCTTTATTGGAGAGTCTGCCTGGTCATCTACTTGATCCACTTCACTTCCATGATTACTGAGTGAGAAAGACCCGGGCTGAGAAGGAAAACGAAGTGATGTAGTAACGCCTTCGGAAGGCTTGTCAGAGCCTGGGACCACTCTCTTGTCTGTCTCGCCATGCATGGACCACGGCGAAGAGAACAAAAAGTAGGGAGATCACACAAGTCACTCCAACTGTAATCCCATGCATTTCTAATATTATTCATCTAGACCTTTAAGTAGCAGCCCAAGCATTCATGCATTGCATCATGAAAATGTAAGGTATATTCATACAGATGAGTTCTTAACTGATCGCATGCTGATCTTAGCTACTTTAGTGCCAACCTCAAGCAACACTCACTATGGGAACTTGGGTTATCTAGATGATCACATGAAGCAGTGCTCGTGTGTACAACTTTTTATTTACTTGCAGGCTTGAAGGTGATTTTTTATAGTATTTTCCTTTTATTTAACCTAAAATATTCTGTAGGGGAGTATTTCATTAGAAAAAAGTATCTACTACCGAGTATATAACTCAACCGATTACTCTATCCCCCAAAACAAAGCAAAGATAATATAATTGCTTTCCGAAATCCTGCAAATGCTACTTAATAAAAGTAGGCTAATATTTTATTGAAAAGAGTGGAAACTACATAGTGTTCTAAGGAATACAAAACAAATTTGTATCAAATTAAGTATAACAGAGAACTTGAAGTAGCAATGACCCTTAAATAAGGCAAAAAACAAAACAATTTTACCTATAAGTAATAAACAGCATTGAGGGGGTGTCAGTGTTCGTGGCATCCACAAAGTTTAAAGTTGTGCATGACTTCATTACCAGATGTAGTGATAAAACTGACTGGTAATCACATAAGTTTTGTTTACACCAAGAGATCTGACCTGAGACATGATGGTTTGGTTCAGTAAACCCTTGTCTCTGTTACGTTTGAACCAACCGTACATTTACCTGTTAGGCATGGTATAAGCTGAACAACCGCCGCGTGTTGTCAAAGTGGCATGATGCCTTTTTTGAATAAGAATAGAGCACCATAGAAACACAAAACTCTAGAGAAAGGGATCCACAAAAATAGGATGGGTTGGATCAGATAATGTGGCACCCTCCCCAGTTTTTTCCAACAAAAAAAAACAAAATAAGTGTGCATTGCCAATCTTGTTGATGAAAACAGGATAAAACTGCTGCACCAAAAAGATTAGTCGTTTACATTTACGAATTGTTGGTGATTCAACTACTACTTTCCAACAAGGGCCTTGGTATGTGGTGGCAGAAATTGGGAAGGATACCAGAATATCTGAGTCATTACATTTATCAGGGAGATTTCTTTTAGGGTCCCAATCTTATCAATGCAATGCCAAAGTTTGATACACTGCAATCCCTTGATTGGTTGGATGAATCCTCACTTTCTGAATCATTACTTCCTCAGCATTTAGAACATAGCAGAAACAGCTCAATGTTTAAATATACAGTGTATTTTTTTTTGTTAAAGCCAGATGACAAGACGATAGAAGACAAACTGCTGGATGTCCACCATCCTCGACCTTTGTCTACTGTGTTTGTCTTCCTTATAATTCAAGGAAGTTCCTGCATTGTTATGACATCATGCTACTATGTGGATGACATCCATCGTTATCCAGTTTATACCCTGCCTCCCAGGTAGGAATATTTAATGCAACAGATCAGGGTTTACTCAATTAAACCAAACACACCTGAATAACATCTCAAGACCAGGTAAAAAAAGTACAATTATTTACATTTTGCAACAGTATATCATAACCATTATAAGGGTCATGACAGAGTAAATGCTAAAATCAAAATGTCAGGAAAGACAGATTTTTGTGCAGATTTGGACCTTTTAATATTTTGGTGTTAAACTTTTGATCAACTAATGAACAGCCTCTGAGTTTAAATCCTTTTTTAAAAAATTGCTTACTCAACCTTTTGACAGTTGTTCCCGTTCCTACCTTTTGCATTTTGAAGGTATACTTCCTGATGTGACACTAGAGAAAAATGCAAATACTTATACTTTTTCCTGGTCTGGAGATTTTGTTCAGGAGTGTATGGCCTTTTTTTTTTTTTAAACTTGGCAAAACTTGTGAATTATGGCTTGTGCCATAGGAAGTTTTGTTGAATAGAACATCTGTTAAGAAAATGTATTTGTGGGATGAGCAGAAAAGTAGAGTATGTGGCATGGAGCTCTATCTGTCAAAACCCAAAAACTGTTGGCATTGAATTTGATTTGACAATTTTTATGGATATAACCCACATACTAAACTCTGCTGCTCATTCCATAAATACATTTTCCTTCCAAATGTGGCTCAATTTAAACAAGATAAAAACAGATTTTTCTGTGGGAAATGCATTTCCAAGAAGAACTGTTACCACAAAAAGTCAGTCAATGGCTATTTGCTGAATTATGTCTTTGTATGAACAATTCTTCTTGGCAATAAATATTATACTGTTAGAAAGCCTGTTTATTTGCTAATGTTGTAAGGAAATTGTATTTTTTGGATGAGGATTTCTAGAATATAGGTGTTGTGGTCATGAAAATCCACCAAATCTTCCCTGGCAATGCCTCGGACCAAATTCTACAGTTAACTTTTGTTTCGAGCTTGATTTAACAAGTTTTCCATGGGTAACCCACATCCTTACCTCTGCTGCTTATCCCACAAATAATTTTCCTTACAAATGTGGCTCCATTCAAAAAGGAAATTATGTTTACCAAAATGCATTGTTACAAAAAAACCTATGAACTGACTTTTGAAAAGAAACGAAAGATTAAAATTTCTAATCAGTTTTGTCAAAATTAAAAGGCTTCTATAAGTAAATACTGCAAAGTTAGGTTGTTATCACCATGACTCCAGTGTTATCTGCTACTATATAGACAGTCCTTTCTACTGGTATGCAACTGACTGGTTCACTCTGTCTAGATCGGACCGCCACCTCTTCTGTGTCACAATATAATCCCTTGTTCAAACTAGGCCACACAAATGCACTTTCTATCTCGCCAACAGTGTTGTTGTCTTTTGGCTCTCTACTTGTAAACAAATTCCAAAACAGTTGGTACTGTGACATTACATTCATGAATATGCAAACCTAATAGGTCTACTCTTTTCTAACATGAACTACATCCAATGTAAAAATAAGTCAAATGGGGTTTTAAAAATGAAGCTAAAACAATCATTAAACCAATAATCATGTGTCAACTGCCAAGTTTAGCTTCACATCTGATTTGCGTCCTCTTTGTGAAAAAGTCATGTCATATTTGTAGTCTGAATACGAATCCAGCAGAAACATTTTTACATGAAATCTTCAACTAATCATGAGAGAAACTAATCTGTCTTTAGTAAACTGTGATGATGACCACTACTAAGATCGTAAAACTAAGTTTTTGGCATTTCAGATTAAATTTAAGAGCCTACAATGTAGCATTTCTACAATCCAGATGTTTATATCTTTTTGAAAAAATTAAAAAAATTTCCATTTTAGTTTGAATCAAACTTTTGACCTAATATGCCAGATGTGAAGCAAGTTTGTATCTAATCTGAAACACAAACTATTCCCTCACCCATTCAAGTCTGAGTAAATCAGATATTTGTTGTATCACTGAATTGTAAGGGTTGATTTTTATATAGCCCAGGATTTTTTGGGTCGTGTCAGAAACGCATTCGCCTCAATGCAGTACCCAATCAAAAGACATTACAAAACTAAAATATTAATAAGAAAAATCTGGTTGATTTTCTGAAGGGCAAACATAAAACAGTGGATCAACACATAAATTGTTACTTGAACACATGGCTTGAGGACATGCCCACCTGCCAGTATTTATTTTACACCTCAAGATGCCCCAAAGAAGCTAGGACTTTGCTATCAGTTTCATTCTGGTTTAGCCTTTATCACACACCCCTGAGCTATACGAATCTAATATGGTTAAAACCACAGGTAAAAAAGAAGCTGGAAAAACAAAAAAAAAGCAAAAGAAAACCTACTTAAATGCTTTAAAAGCAATGATTTGAAACATGCAGAGTCTACAAAGCTTTAAGCAAACAATGGGTTGAAGGGTGAGAGCAGCTACAGGCAATGGCAGACCCAGGCCACTGGGTGGTGGATGATATCTCCAGTGCCACTCATCCTCTGAGACGCAGCTGATAATGGGGGTTGGGTATTCAGATAGTAGGGCAGCGGGAAGGTAGGATCATACCTCGCGAGGCACAAACCTGATCCACTTTTAGGTTTCTGCTCTAGTACGCACAATGGGAACTTGAACTTCTCTGCTTTCTTAAAATAAGGTGGCAATCTTGGGATTATCCTGAATCTACAGCGAGTGATGTGACCTAAATAATGCATACTAGTAGCTGATAAAGAGAGAAATTAATTACGGTGCAAGCAGTTGCAAGGACAAGGTTTTACTGGAGTGTTTGTTGGTGTCTGAATACTGGTTCTGATCTTAGGTCCTGACTCCTGCAGGTCAATCGCGTTTATTTAGGTGTGTTGCTCCAACTGTAGCATGGATCCACTTCCCGGAACTCTAAAAATAACCAACAACTAAACCTGTCAATAGGTCAAGATGCCCATTTTGACCATTGGATTGGAGCAGGGGTGTCGAACGTAACACAACTGGCCCACTAGAGGGTCTACTCTGGTTCTCGGGATGAATTTAGTAAATACGAAAATAACATAACATATATAACATATAAAAAGTAACTGTAATCGCTAACAGGTAAAGTTTTCTGTTTACACATAAAAGATTTCCAAGTCAGCAGGAAAATTTCCATCTTTCTGACTTCATATGATTTCAGTTTATATGATGAAATGACCGACAGAATTACTACAGACTTGAGGAAATCTACATGTATGAATGTTTAAAATAACTCCTGCTACTGTGATTGCTGTCTAAAACACTGGATTTATAACTTTCAGATACCTGGAACTAAATGATTATGCTGGATTTATAGATAAGTTATAACGTAGAACTAATACTAGTACATATTATTTTAACATGCTTTAATTACAAATGTAAATGACATAACACACAAATATACAATTAATACAAATCTATAAAAGATAACATTTTATATCAAATAAAATATTTTAATAATATAATTTAAAAAAGTATGCCATCAAGTGTAAAATAAAAAATATTTTAACAGTTAAACTTAACAATATGCATTAAAATTTATAGCTATTTCAGATTTTCTTGAATTTCTGGAAACTATTTAACTGATACTTATTTATATAAAAAATAAATTAATCTAATATATAAATAGACATAAAATACAGATATTTTAAATAAAGTAAAATCTATAAAAACAAAATATGCAGCTGAATAAAGATGTAATGAATCAAACTGAATTTTTAATACATACGACCTCTTTAAAAATACATTTGTAAAAAAATCTCAATTTTAAATTAATAAAACACAAAACTATTTTTTAAATATTTATGTTAAATATGAAAACTAAAATAAATTTAAAATAAAATTTGTAAATTAAGTAAATTATGTACTGTTTAAGTGAGGCCCGTTGAAAACCTCACTTTGTTAATGTTTTCTATTCATCGGGAAACAGACTTGCATTTTTCTGACCTAAAACAATAATAAATGTAGAGTTTCATGATTTCTAGGTATAATGATGTTATTTTACTGGTCTGACCTATCAGAGACCAGATCAATCCAATTTGATGACTAGATTTTGGACTAAGATGAGTTTGACACCCCTGGCTTGGAGGATTTTGTCTCGGGTTACAGACAGTGTAGGAGGTAAAGAGAAAAAAAAAAGGAGTAAAACCTGGCAGGTTCTAATAGTAATAATAATAAATATAATAATAGAGTCAGTGCTGTAGGAAACACAAGAGCATGTCTGTCGGGGGTAATGACTAGCAGAGGTTGGGAAGCAGCTGTGATGAGAGTTCACGATGCTATTTTCTCTTTGAAGGTTTGTCGTATTTTTATTGGAAGTCTTGGGAGCAGGAGAGGGGCACCAGAAAGAGGGATGAAGAAGAGCAGTCCAGCAACAAGCCAGTGAAGATAGAAGAGTAAAAAAAGGGGGGATAGAGCAGGCGAGCAGCGTAAGAGAACCATACACTTGCCTTGAGGAGACTGAATGAGAGATACAGGCGAAGAGGAAAGAAAGGAATCTGAAAACATAACAAAAAAGGACAGAAGAGATGATCATCGTAGAAGAAAAGAACTTCTCTCTACTGAAACCCAACCAGATTAAAAACATTTAGCTCAAGATCAGAAATGAGCTTATTCAACCTTAACAACTCTAAATTTTACAGCCACACATTATCAAAGTCGACAGATGTCCCATGCAGATTAAATTATCTACAATAACATGCACTTATGTTTACTAAGCAGGCACAAATAACTCCAAGAAAAGGAATAAATCTTCCTATAGAAACGGAAAAAAAGACTGTACAGAGCCTCCATCCCCAAAAAATCTTAAAATCCACTAAGACTTGCTTAATATTTCACCAAGCGCAGCAGCTTAAAGTGCTTCTTAACTATGAAAAGTACCAGCGGTACTAATACCCCCTGCCCCCACATTCATTAGGTCTTAGGCCATAACGCTTTCAGCTCTGAGAAGTTCATCTGAAAATGGACAGAAACACAAAAGAAAGCTGAAATGCTGCAGTTTTATGCTTCTATTGTTGACTTTTTTTAAACATAAATGAAAGATGCATGACACCCAAGCTTTAGATGAAAGGATGTATGAGGTGATGAGGAGACAAGCCTTCTTCCTTAAATTTAAACATTTCATTTTCTACCATAGTGCATTTCCAACCGTGGTGCCACTATGGACAATAAACAAAAGGAAAGACAGATTTATCATACTAGTAGTCAAACCTAAAATGTACAAGTTGAGACATGCCAGCTGTTAGTTCATCCAGGTTCAGGAACTCCAAACAGGTGCATATCTGGATGTTGGTAGCATGTTTTTACAGCACATTTCACACATCTAACTGGCTGCCACACAGATATGGGACATTCTGCCATTTCCATATTGTGCCCGAATGGAAAAAGTCCATAAAATATGAAAAAAAAGTCATGAAACTGTCTGAGGTGGATCAGTCCAACAGTCTCTGCTGACACGTGAAACCAGTGGCGCAAAACCAGTACTGCTGGTTAAAGTGGTGACTCAAGGTGGGTGGTTTCACCTCAGTTAATACCTTCGTTGGATCAGGCGGAACACCTTCAGCCTCCAGTACTGCCCTTTGTTTCCACATGACACTAATGTGGAACAGACATCAGCGGTAACTTCAATGTAATGTTAAACTTTATTGCAACAAGGTTAAATGCATAACAGTGACAGTGTTGGACCATATGAGTCCATTTGTTTGGGATTTACCTTTCAAAGGCCATGAAGAGGCATTTTACAAAACCTCAATAGACTTTTTGATGCCAAACTGCAAAACCATTCGACATCTTTGGAGAGACTTAGGGTACATTGGGATATTTCACCAGAAAGGTCCGATTGGAGACTTACGGTAGGCTGACACTTGCACGACTTTTGGCCACGATTTTGTTGCGTCAAGTCGTGGCATGAACCGGGAGGCTCCCGCACTGTTCACGTCTAGTTCACAAATGCGTACCCATCAGTGTCCGCATTGGCACCAACTGGCACGATGAATTCACTCATAGGTTGCGCATAGTTTACGCACTTCCTGCATCGGCACGAAGAGTTTTCGCATTTCGGACGGTGTTGTTCCGACTTGGGCATCCCATATAAAAAGGGCGCCGCCCCCCAACCCCAGGTAAGTGGAAGAAAGAACATGCTGAATGCCAGAGACAGTCATTGCAGAGAAGAGAAGATGTCTTTATCTGGCACGCACTGGAACGCATCCTCCCGCATTGTTCCGACGACTTCACAACGTGTTCACGTATAGTTGGTGAATAGTTCACGACCCGGTGGCGACATTTTGAAAATTTGAACATTTCAAAATTCTCATCCCGACATGGCACGCAGTCACGACGGGTTTACGCACTATTTACGCCAGTTTACGACTCGTTGACGCACTTGGTGCGTGGCATAGAATCATGCGAGTGTCAGGGCGCCCTTAGTTCAGCTGGGTGTGCGTTATTCTGGATCAGGATTGAGCTAACGATGACTTCTCCAATTAAATGAACCGGACCTTTTAGAAAATGCCTCCCCCAGAGGCACAAAAATATGGAGCTGCAACAGATCCTCGTGGTCTGGGTTGATCAGGTTCTGACCTCAAGATATTTTTCCCGGCCAGAACCGCCTATCGGCCTACACTGTACAGTCTGTTTCAGGTTTTAGTCCACGTGAAATTGACCAAACTGCTTTGATCCAAGTCCGATTTCACATTACCCTAAACAAAATGACTTTATAAGAAAGCGGACTCGGATTTTAATCAAAAAGCCTGACGTGAATGTGTCCTTAGTGGTTAAACATGAACCAGGTTCACAGTAAAACTCGTGCACCTGCACGGAAAGCTACCTGAATCCCTCACCAGCGGCTTGTGGAAGGTCTGGGTCGGCTCCATCTGGGCCCAACTGCAATCTGAACCTCCTGTTTATTGCTTAAGAACAAACCAGTGCAAGTTCTTCTGGTCAGAAAGCGTGCAGATGTGGGCGATTAAATCCCTGCAGGCATGGGAAAGGCCCCGATACGATTCAGGATGAGGCGTGGTGCACTAATCTGTTCAGCGCAACTGGTATCTGGACTGGTTGGGCAGGTTGGCAAACATTAGTACCGCAACATTCCTCCACTCAGATTCGTTCTGTCAATATGCTGCAAACACACACCACACCTTCACTTTTTAATGACTAATTACTGCATGCGAGGCTCACGCTGGAGGCTACCAACATCAGAAAACACACGTTAACGCCTAAATAACACAGCTGAGTTAAAACATCTGCATGTTTCTGCATAATTTACCTTAAATGTGAAAAGTCAGAAAGATTAAGCAATAAAAACAAACTATGATTTATGTTCTGTTTTATTTTATTATTCTGTTTTTTTAGATTCTAATGCATTATGTGTATGTATGCTATATGAGAACAGAATTTTGTTGCACTGCTTTACACTTTCCATCTTTGCCTCCATCAGTATTCCATGAGAAACAAAGCGTAGAAATGTTTCAGGATCTGGTGCAACTAAAACTAAAATGAGCTTACTTCTTTTTGTGTTGTTCCTCAGATTAGCTGCAGTGCCCACATATTTTATTTAAATAAACTACACATAGAGGGTTTTATTAAGTAGATTTGTAAATAAATCCTTCTCAGACTGTTACTTGCTGCTGATCATTGCCTTCTAACAAACTGCACGTATCACGCTTAGGGACGCATGATATATCGCTGCTATTATCGGTATCGGCAGATATTTTTCAATTTTTCAAATATCGGTAAACTGGGCTGATATTATCAACAGATATTAATTTAGTATGTCAGTACATATTATTTCATATTAAACACAGAAACCTTTGTAGATAAGCCGAACATCTGTTACTGAATTTTAAAGGGATGCGTTTTATTTGAATCACCACATTTTTGAGCTACGACATGAAAGAAATGAATATTTGAGGAACCAAAACTGATTGTTTGGTGTTACAGAAACGCCGGAGCTACTTAAATATCAGTTTTCTATCACTGCATCCAGCAAAAACTACAGATTATAGTAAACATAAAAATATTGGTAATTTATCGGTATGACAGGCAGAAAAACATCGGTTGAAACTTTTTATATTGTGCATCACTAATCATGCTAACACTGACGCTACATGACCATTCGATAGGTTTGTTGTGCAACAGGGTCCAAAGTTCTCCAACTTTTATCTCCGCAACACGGCCAGGTACACATCAAGTCTACGAGCACCAATTCATTCTGTTCGTCTGAAAATTCATTAGTAATCATCTCACGCCCAATTTCCTCCCAGGATGTGTTTTACACCAGACACGGTGCATGTCGGGGATGAGCCAGTACCGCCTCGTTGCGGCTTTTTGCTAAACATTATGTGTCAGGTGTATTTTTGATGGACACACTTCCAAAAAATATCAAGCTCAGCCGTTAAAACTCTGTAAATACTACGTTTTTACCGGTGACCTCAAGTTAGAAGTCACTCAGGGGTTCACAAGGTCAACAGCGTGAAGAAGTAGTTCTGGAAGTGGAGGATGAATTTAACATCCTTAACATATAAACTTGTTCTTTTTAATTTGGTGTAATTTCGTAATGTCGTTGACGCGGTTATGCAAACCGCACCCGCTGAAAGGTCAGAATGAAACCATGGCGCTGCTGGGTTGTAACACACACACACCTGGTAGAAAATGGAGGTCATGCACATAAGTAGTCATATTTTACTTTTATTTTTCCACCGAGTAAAAATTACCTGAATTTTCTGACTTGCAGAATGAATCTGTGCACATAAATCGGATTTGTTCCTGCACCTGTCCCAAATTTTAAATATGGAGATAAAAGTACAAATTTAGTTATTTCATAGATGGAAGAAGTTTTAGAGTTTTATGTTGACTAAAACATAACAACATGACTTGAATTCAGACCAGAGGCCTTTACTAAAAAGCTGGATTTTCAGGGTTAACTCGGGCTTTTCCCTTTTTACTGGACTAAATTACCCCAGTAGCCTATGCTAACTGGCTTACCTGGTCAAGAGCAGATAAGAGATCCACCGCTCGACACTTCTTTAAGAAGAGTTATTGGTCATAGATGCAATTATTCTAATGAAATAAAGTCATCATTAACCAAGTATGTTGTTATTCTTCATGACTTGCCATCAAGTCACTTTAACTCCACAAGTCTTGCTTCTGAAATAATCAGGTTAATAAGAATGATCACACAGGCAGAACCAAATCGAATCTAAATTAATTGAATATAAAAGGAGCCAAAAAAGTTCTGTCCAAAACACACAGACCCCAACAAAGTCATTATACTGTCCATTTATAATTGCCGATAAATTATGTTACATAATCTGCTGTTTTTTATGTTCTGCCAGCATTCTTTCCTGGCTGTTGCTGTGGCAACAGTGTTGCTTTTGGCCTGGATGACGAGCTTTAATTCACCATATTTCTGAATGGCTGCTTCTCCATGATGATGAAGCTGCTCTGGAGGGTTTCTCCATGTCAGCAAACTGCTTTTATACGAAGGTATTCTGACCTTGATGGAGATGCCCTGGACAGAATTAGCGAGCTTTGTAGTACCATTTATCCAGATAGCCAGCTCAGGTAACAGAGAGATAACCAGGTTATGTTAAACTCGCTCCGTAGTACAGGCTTCAGTCTCTGCATTCAGACTGCACAAGTCTGAACACATCTAAACACCAAGCCTCTTGTACTGCCTCTAAATAATCTAATTTATCCCTTTAATCCTGTCTGTGTTGCATTCAGTGATGTCTGATTCTGCAGACTGCATGTGAGCAGTGAAAGTGTGTGTTCAGACACCACATCCGCGTTAAATCTGTCATTGTGTGGCACTAAACTGGCCTCAGACTAACATCTCAGTGAAAGTGATGAAGGGTGAATCCTCCCCCATGCATGGATTCCTATGCTGGTTCCATCCTGTCCTGTAACCCCCCCCGAGGCCCATCCCACTCTGTCTAAAACCTCAGTGAAATATAAAGAGGTGGGGAGATTAACATCATTAAAGGTTGAGCAACAGAAACTTCTGGTTTCATGGCTGAATTGATTCGTACCTGCAGCAGTTAAATGTCAACAGGATATGAGCCGGATCGCCGAGAAGAAACTACAATAAACAAAATGTTTGTTAAAAACATACAGTCCTGCTGAAATAAACAGTCTGATAGTGTTGCTGTATGCTTGGCTGCGATGCGGTAACGAATTCGGCTCCATAGCTGATGCAATACGGTTTGACAAATGAGCTGTGCCACTTCCTCAGTGGCCGCTCTTTATTAGACGGCAGGAGCTCCAGCTTCAGTCGTCTACTGGATGTCACATCCATAAAATCAAAGATAGATACCAATAAAACTACAATAAAAACTGCATAAAAGCAACATTATATTAGGTCACGTTTGTGATAACAGTCTGTTTCCATCAGAGGAATGGTTCGCCGGAGCTCTCTTAGAAAACATTTGCCTTTTCTTTTTATTATATAACAATTATCTTTTATTCCATGTTCTACCATAAACCCTGTTTTAAATTAAAAGTATTATAAGCGACACTATTAAAAAATGTATTAATACTGTAATGTATTCAAGTCTTTGTAATGAATTAATTTTGATTAGTCACATTTTTATCGCATAGCATTTGCTCCAAATAGCAACTTTATTTTTAGGAAATGTTAGTTGACGACTAAATAAAATAAACACAGACATTAATATAAAAATCTCAAACTCTACTGTCTGGAAAAATACATTTGCAATTGAACAAAAAGATAGATCACTTTAATCTGTCCAAATTAAAGTGTGGTTTTAAATACTTTCAAAGCTCCAGTTATTCTCTAAATAATAACATGTTACAGTAATTTAAACATGTTTCCATCCAA
>JBAMHX010000006.1:15799426-15823761 GCA_037177515.1 Pseudomugil tenellus | reverse complement strand
GTGTTATTGCAAAGATACAGATGATAAAAACTTGGCTGGGTCACTTTTGACCCATGTTGTGCATCAAAGGGTTAAATGAGCTTCAGTCCAGAAAATACAGATGTGTTTCTGGATCGTGCTCACATCTGGCTTCTTCTTTTTATGGAGCTTTAATCTGCATTTGTGGGTTTCAGGGTGAACTGTGTTCACTGGGATTTCTGGAAGTTTTCCTGAGTCCATGCAGTGATTTCCAGTAGAGGATCATGTCTGCTTTTAATGCAGATTCCCGGTATCCTCCTTGTCCCGTGCACAGAGATTTCTCCTGATTCTGTATCTGTAGATGATATTCTCCACTTTAGATGGAGGATCTTCTCAAGAACATTTAAAAATATGTTTTACAACTTCAAGCCAATTGTCTTTATGCACAGCTCCACTACTTCCTGTCTTCCATTACTGGATGAACTGATTAGTCCAGGTGTTTCTGACCATTGATGCAGTTACTGAGGTCAGACACACCTGGATTAATCAGTTCATCCAGTAAAGTAAGACAGGAAACAAAGTCGTCCTAAGTTCAGGAAGTAGTGGAGCTGTGCATAAAGAACTTTTCCATCTGAGATAAATGCTCTTCTAGTTGCTGCTTTTCCAGGTTTTAGTTGCTTCTCTTCCAGGTGTTTGCAGGTGTGCTGCTGCATCCGATTCACAAACAGCTCATATTTTTCATCACTTTGATTATCTGATGTGTTTTATCTTTTACTGGGAGGAAAATGTTGACAGGTGAGGTTTGTAAATCACTGCATTCTGTTTTATTTGTAACTTAAAAATGAGATCAGGCTTGTTTTTCTGTGTAATCCGTCTGAACCACTGCCTGTATAGTGAAGTGATAAGATGGGTGACTCAGGGCTGCGGAAGTATTCGGACAAAGAAGGTGCCTTTTGACATGCAGGCGGAGGTGAAGTTTGTATTTTTCATACTAGCTGTAAAATGGCTGCAAACATTAAAGTGATGGAAGCCAAAGTCGTTTGTGTGGCATGATTTAAGTTTTCTTTACGTTTTTATAATAGAGCCGTGTTTTCTGATGCTTTTAGAGGTTTTAAAAGGAAAACGGCCTCCTATCAGTACCCGGAGCTTTGTAGAAATGCTGATAAATCATGGGATGCAAACGGATCCAGTGCAAGTTTAGAGATGCGGAGTGTCGTCATCACGTGCTGTCGTCACGAGCTCGAGTTGCTCTTGTAACGTTAAACGTTTCTGTCGCCATTTCGCTTTGAGGTTGACGCGTTTTTTTCCTTCAGGTATGATATTAAACCATTTCAATGTGTGCCTGGCTGCATTTCTGATGGTAAAAATAGATGAAAAGCTACACCACTTCCGAGCGCTAACTTTGCTAACTAGCTAAGCCGTTAGCATGAGTGGTTGCGCAGCATTATCTACTGATGGGATTAGCTTGCTGTGCATGCACAAGGCAAGCTAAGCAAATGTGTTGGCTAAATACATCAGGAAATATGTCGCATATCTGGTTATTAGGTATGGTTTTAGGTAGGTTTTCAACCGCTTTTTTAAGAAGCTAAGGTTGTTGGAGCTCCGTAGCCAACATGGCTGCCGAGTTACAATGAGCTGCGTGAAGATCCACAAGAATTTAAAGCGTTTAGGAGGTGGATATGACATCTTTCCTCTGTTTATCTATAAGAAATAACTGACATTGATTGGTTTTCATAGCCAGAGGTTAGTTTTGTTTTTTTTTAATCATTATTATGTTTTACAAATGAGTAGTCCAGTTTGTCTGCATGTAAACTGCACTTTTTGGATGCTTCACATTATGATAAATACTGACTCTGGTACCTCTCCCAGTACCAATACTATAGGTAAACTTTATTTATTTATATATATATATATATATATATATATATATATATATTTCATATTCAAGAACTAATTTAAAACTCATCTTGAAGTTAAAAGGTTATAGTCTGTTAGTTTATTGCCTTGTAATTATTTCATTTGTTCCTTATGTCTAGTTTTGTATGTATTCATTCAAGAAGGTCACGTTGAATAATTTTGTTTTATTCTGCCTTAGTGACAAGAAAGCTCCAAAATGGTGAAAATATTTATCGGGAACTTGTCACCAAAGACGACATCGGACGAACTTCGCTCCCTCTTCTCCCAGTATGGAAAAATCGCAGAGTGCTCCATTGTTAAGAACTTTGGTTTTGTGCACATGGACAACAAAGCCGAAGCGGAAGAGGCCATCCGCAACCTTCACCATTACATGCTGAATGATCAGCCCCTTAACGTAGAATTGAGCCACGGCAAGTCTAAAGGATCCACCAAACTGTATGTTGGCAACATCGCGTGCTCCAATCAGGAGCTGAGGGCCAAGTTTGAAGAGTTTGGCGCCGTGCTGGAGTGCGACATCGTAAAAAACTATGCTTTTGTTCACATGGAGCGAATGGAGGATGCAGTGGAGGCTATTAATCACTTGAACAACACGGCCTTTAAAGGTGAACTCTTGGGCTGGGCTTGATGGGCAGGTTCAGTCAGACTTATGACTTTAGTACCAAGAATATTCAGTTCTTGTATTTGGCAGGTGAGTAACGGTAAGTATAGAGGGAGCAGGCAAAGACAGAGAGCTATTTTTTTAATTTCTTCCAACTGTATGCAACATATTCTCTCCCTTTTTTTCCTTTTATAGCCAGATGAGCAATAACAGTAATGGGAAATTCTCCATTTTTTAGATTTAGCAGCTGTGAATGAATGAGAAAGGAAGCATATGTGGTTGTTTTAAAATGCATTTGAACTGCATAATGCGCACGGTTTTCAGCTTTAGCATCAGGTATTTAATGCACAAATCAAAACCTCATTTGCAGTAAAAGGAAGCTTTGAAACAGGCTAATTGATAAGAGACTTCATGTCAATGTCATTTATAACAAATGCCGGCACAAGTCCTTATTGAGTCTTCTCTTTTTAAGGCAAACTGATGAGCGTGAAGCTTTCGACTAGCCGCCTGCGTACTGCGCCGGGAATGGGAGACGGATCGGGTTGTTATCGTTGCGGGCAGGAAGGCCACTGGTCCAAAGAATGTCCGCTAGACCAGAATGGCTACCACAGAAACAGCGCAAAGCCAAAGTCTGATGGATACACTGCCTCGAGTTTTGACGGGCGTGGTCGCAGCCAGGATTATCCGGACTTCGGCGGTGAGCCCGATTACGCCGGTGCCTTTGCACATGGTTTCTCCCGGGGTTCTGGTCAAAGCAGCATGGCAGATTACAGAGGAGGTGCGGGCTACGAGAGTGCAGTGAGGTACGGGCCACATCCCGGTTACGCCATAAACGCCGTTGCTGATCATAGCATGGCTCGGATGTACGGCAGCGAGGCGGCATACAGGAGCAACGGCACGCTCTATGGCGCGGTACCAGCCTTCTCGGTGCGACGGTCGTCTTACGAGGAAAGGGATCCGTACGGGGTCGTGGACTACTACGAGAAGTACAGGGCCAATACTTACGGAGACGGTTATTTCGAGGAACGTCATGGTGTTTCCTTGCCAACTCCAACAACCACCTCCTCTACGGCTTTGAGGGAACGTGTACCCTCCTCTAGTGTCGAAGCATACGAGTGCCCACCGCTCCCTCCTCAACCAGTCCCAGTCTCCTCATACTACTCACGTGACCGGAGTCCGATCCGGAGAGTCGCCGGCGAGACGGGTGGATATACATATGAGCGTTCGCGCCTTTCCCCTGTGACCACCGTCCCTAGAAGTTCTACCTTTGACCACGCGCGGGATCCCGCCGCTGATCGGGCACGATATGCATACTAAGTTGGTTCTGCTGCAGCTAGCTGACTAACGGTGAGCAGGTCGGAGTGATGAGCTTAGAACAAACCCTGTCGTATCATGCTCCGATTCGATTCCAGTCAGCGATCCAGCTGTTTCCTCCTTTACCTTTTGTGCTATTTGTGCAGTTCTGACACTTTTTAAGCTTCATTATTTCTTCTTCTGAGTGCAGGCGCTGGGTTTACCTACAACCTAGTTTCATCCATGGTATAGTAGCAGCTGGGTACGTGTAGATACTGTTAGTGCATGGTGATGTGTAACGGTGAGTCTGTGAAACTTTCCAGTGTTTTAACTTTGTGCATCATAGTAAATGTTTCTGCAGCCACCATAGTCGGAGGTAACGGCACATCCCAGTTCAGTGCATCTGGTAAATATAGACATGTGCACAGATACCAGTTAAACTTTTTTGTTAAAATGTAGATTTGTGAGATTCATCTCAAAACTTTTTCTTTCTACCATTGGAAGATTTCTCTTTTTAAACATGGCTGTAACGATAAATGCAAAGCTTCAGTTCTGCATCTTGTGATGTGGTATCGCACTGATCTCAGTCTACTTTCTTTATCTGTTTGTTTAATTAAAGTTTGAAAACGGAAATGTGTTTGTTTCGAGTCATTTTAAGTAATTAAAACCAGCAGGGAGTCTGCATTGATGGGATGGTAAGATATGAAGATAAAACATATTCACAGTAGATCCACTCGGGCAGGGGTGTCCAACATGGTCCGAGGGCATAAAATGGCCACACTGGGATCCAGTCTGGTCTTAAGGATAAGTTTGACAAAATATAAAAATGACTTTATGCATGATGACATGAGTTTACCTAAACATGTGTGCATGAATAAAATGACACATGGAGAGGCAAATAAATATTTTAAATGCATAAAATTAAAAGTAATTAATTTATTCATCATTTAAACCTATTTGCTACATTATTATCATGATTTTTAGAATATTTATTGAAAGGATATATCATTTAATATGAATATTTGGGTTCTTCTTGGTAGTAAAACAAAATAAAATGTGGAATTTCCAGATTATTTTACTTGCCCAACCCATTGCAAACCAGACTGAGCTGAAAGTGGATCCTTGCAGACTTTGATGGGAGTCCTTTTTGTTTTAACCTTATTGTGTCCAAACTAACCTAAACAGGACCTGGTTTTAACCTGTACTAGTTTAAATTACCTACATGGTTTTAGGTTGTCTTAGACAGAAAATAAACACAAGTAAGATAAAAAAAAAAAAACAAAAAACACGTGAATCTCAAAATAATGGCAAAGATAAAAGAAAAAAATTATTAAAACACTATGAGGAAATTTTTAAACATGTTGCCCCAAATTGCATATTTATTTAAAGAGCATGAAACTGTTGGAATAAACGCTACAGGTGATGGATAAAAGGTGCAGCAAAAAGCTGCTCATATTTATGGTGAAGACTATAAATAATGTAACAACCTGTTCCTCATTTCCTCACACCGCTATTCCAATAAATTTTATCTGCCTTTATTCAGTAGCATTACAAAGCAGAAATCAGCTTAATCCAGCTGGAAACCATTTCACATTTACCCATGCATGAAATCTACATGCATCCTCCGCGTTTGTTTCTGCTCTGGAGGCTGCAAGAACAAGGAAACAGTTCTCGCTTCTTGTGAAGTCGCTACAACAAGCTTTTATCTTGTTTTAAATTTGATTTCATTTTGATTTTTGCAATTTGTTGCTGCCTTTTCTTCCTTTTTAATGTATTTTAAAAATATTGAAATGTGCTGTACAAATAAAGCTGCTTCACATGATTCACTCTGATATAACCAGATACACTAACATTTCTAATGGTGGGTTAATTACTAAAAAAACTAAAAAATAATCTCTTGTGTATGTTCCGATTAATAATGAGAATAATAGCTATTGGTATTATTGAACAAGATTCATTTTAGGAAACCGTGTTGTTTGTTATTCCAAATATTTGCATTGACTTTTCCAACACCAACATGGAACTAAAGTAGATAAAATAAAAGACGAGAAAGGAAATAAAAGGTACAGTCCAGGGATTTTCACTGAAATAGAAACACTTTCCGTTAATCTGCTAAATGTCTCCAGATATTATCAAACTGCTTTTCCTTTTACGATGGAAGCCTCTTCGGCGCAGGCCTCCTTATGTCCTCAACATTTAAAACTGATCTCTGAGAAGCGCCTTGAGACGACGTCGTTAAAAGGAGCAATACAAATAAATCTGAATTAAATTTAAAGCAATGCTTGCAGAGTATTGCTTTAAGTTTTCAGGTAATGTAAGTTCTCATTAGCCAGTCATGTTGTAGTCATCCTGCTTGCATTCATCATGTATGAGTGTTAATCTGATACAGAGTAAATTTAGGACATTTATAGTTTATATTTGAAAACTCCTTCATTCATTCTGTTGTCCCAGCGGGGGAGACGCGGGGTACAACCTGGACAGGTTGCCAGTCCATCACAGGGAAAATTAATTCACACTCTCACTCCTAGAGACAATTTATAGACCATTTAACTTAGCACACATGGGAAAAAGCTAGGAACCCACACATACATGGGGAAACATGTAAACACGGAACGTTTTAACTCCTTTCTTTCCGGTAGGCCAAAGTGCAGCCCTGCTTGAAATTTCACAATCCTTTAATGAACTTTCCTTTAATGGTTGATCATGATCATAAATGGGATAAAACAGTATTTTTTAAAAATCATTTGAATAAACCTGAAAGTTTTTTTTGTTTGTTTTTAAACAAAAAACTCACAAAATAATTAAACAACTTATTTCCTTTTATCACAAAATTGTTTGAGAAAACAAAATTTTTGGTAAAATTTAGGTAAAATTGCAAGAAAAATAGAGATTTCACCAAACTGGTGTTGGATGTTACAGATGGAAACTTTGGTAATGATGCTATTAAAACCCATTTGGATCGATCCGCTCAGTCCCAGCAAGCAGTAGCTTCTGTACATGCTGCTGGTATAAAAATACTGCTGTGTGAAAACATGCCTGAGTGCAGGTCTTTGTCTTTGCTTTAGCAGAGATCTAAAGAATTATTCGGTATTTATTTTATTAGTTTATTAATGGCAATAGTGATTGTTAACAAACATCTATAAACAAATAAAAGTTTAGCTAGTAAGCTAATTTGCATCCCTAGTCCATAAAGGAGGTAAAAGAAAAATACACATTGCAATAACGACACTGAAATGTTCTAAAATATTTACTTTCTAAAAATAAACAAAATAAAACATATAAATAATATACTAATATTAATTATAATATCTCATCTAAATATATAAACTAATATAATATATAAATGCATAAAAAAATCTGTTAACAGTCTTATGTCTTGTGGTCTTTGTGATTTTAATGTTTTTCTTTATTGACGTAAATGCCTCAATTTAAATTAAAAGAAAAATATTTTCTATTTGGTTTATATATGTATTTATGTCATTGTAGATTGTGGGTGTATTATAATTGATAATGACACATGTTTAGGGAGTATATATTGTTCATTATTTAGAATATAGAAGATAAATTTTCATGTAAGCAACCTCTAATTTAATTTTTATACATCCAATCCATTAGTAGAACAACTTGAACATTGAAGAGTCAGATGAGGTTAACTTGAATTATTTTTTTCTATTCCGTAGAAAACCCCCAAATAAGAAGTAAGTCTTCCAATTTAATTATAACGTACTATTCACAGACTAAAGTCACTGATTTACCAGTCTTGTCATTTGGGTTGAGACGATAAGAATATCTGCTCAGCGATTGGTCAAAATACAGATGATTGACAGTTCAGTAAGTCAATCACTTTTCAAAATAGACAAGTTCATCTAGCCAATGAGAGCGCTTTTCACTGACGGATCATTGCACGTCGCGAGGATCAACCTTTGTGGTATTGTGTTGACGCCATTTTGAGAAAAGCGTCTCGCACAGGCGTTGCGGACGACATCCCATTGGATTTTTTTTTTTTTTTTACAATTTAAAGAAGATTACATTTGGCTGAATAAACATTTGACCGAGATAAAGAAATTTCATTAAGTTGAAAATGGCCACAGGAGCGAATGCGACTCCTCTTGGGAAGTTGCACCCCAGTATCGGTGCAAAACGAGGATTTGACGCCGGGCCTGGTGCAGGCAACGGGCTGATACCAACACCGGGGCCGCCTGGAGCCTTTCCTCTGCAGGGTTTCCAGCCTTCTATTCCAAACACATCTTTTGCCCCGACACACCAGTTTAACCCAGGGGCGAGTTTTTCAGCCCAGGCTCAACAGCAGGCGGGTGTAGGCTCTGGGATGGTTAAAACTGGTAAGTAACCAAAATATCCGCTAACGCTGCTAGCTCATGACCCAAGATGACGTTAATGGCCCGGACTCACACGGAATGGAGGACATACTGCTAATGGTACCAGCAAACTAACCGTTGGGCATATTTAAGGCCAGTCAACCGGTCAATATTAACACGTAATCAGATTTGTCGTCCCGCTAACGTAGTAAAAGCTATAGTTTCCTTAGCTGTTAGCTTGTCGAATAGGTTTTTTCCCCCCAACAACTATGAGCTAGGACGCACAATTTTGGTATTATCTCTAATATGCACTTATAAATGATTTGTAAAGTCAATTTAATTAATTTAAATGGACTTTTAAAGTCAATATTAATCAATTGAAATAATAGGGTCTAATTCCGTCTTTAGTATACGCGCTTAGCATTAGCCGGCTAACTGGCTAACGTAGTGCAAAGCTTAACTGAAAGTTAGCAAATTAACGGTAACCGCAATTTGAAGCTCATTTTCTAACGGAACGTCAGACGCTGAATTTCCCCCAAGAGGTGATATATTCGTCATGTATCTCCCACTAGATTTCGGCCAGAAGAAACAAAGGAAGAAGAGTCGGTGGAACCCCGAAACCCCCGATCAGAAGACGGTCATCCCGGGGATGCCGACTGTCATCCCTCCTGGACTCACCAGAGATCAGGAGAGGGCATATATAGGTAAATGTCCATTTTAACCCAGATTACCTTCAAGAATTAGAAATGCAATTCCTTTTATTTGTCACGAGCCAAAATTTTCTTGAGGTTGAACTTTTTTGACATGTTGCATATTAATGTAATGTCCTATTTGCTGAATTCCCAACAGTTAGAGCTTTTCTAAGGCAACTACGAGATGCATTACAAAGTGAAAACTCACATTTCTGATCTATTTACTTCATCATAATTGTGTTTTCTTAAATGGGACACATTTTTATTTTTTGCTCCAACTGTTGAGACAAAGCAATCATTTCTAATGAGCAATGATTATAACATGCTGGTGTAAAGGTGTTACATTGAAACCAAGTTGTTCAGCTGTGTTTATGTAGTCTTTTGGTTTGCATACCATTGAGCACCCATTAACAAGAGGAGTTTGTTATAGCAGATTAAAAGAACAACACTGCTTGCTGGTTATCTGTTCTGAGCTGCAGGTCATTGCCTGATTCCTTCCCACCTAAACACATCATCAGTATTGTTCCTATGCATGGAGGCATCATAATGTCCTAACACGGCTAAATTGGGTTGAATGTAATGCTGAATTGTACTGAGACAGTTGGCACCCCTGTTGCTTTTGCGGGTATTGCAAACTGAGGAACACTTGATGATTGTGTTCATGTTCTTACCCTCTGCTTTATTGAACACGTAAGACTGTATGCAATTAAAAACATGGCAGTAAGAAAGTAAATAATGCACATTGTGGACTTTGTTTCACTTTGCCAATAGACAGTTTAAAAAAAAGTGTTTTTTGTGTTTTACGTGTTCAATTTAACCCCAGTTTTAGTTTGGCATGGTGAAAGTAAAGATAAAAAGTCTGAATTATTTTAACCACATGCCTTCCAGCAGCAGTGCAGCACCAACCAACGCACTACCTTCACTTTCCTCAGAAGCAGAAGGTTCTTTTTCTTAGTCACTAACATCATATTTGATGTTGTCCTCTCATTGATAATGGTTGTTCTTCCCTGGTATGTAAACATCCATTTGTGTGGCCCACCCCTCCGTCTGTCACACGTATTGTTTCCTTTGCTCATTCAGTAGATCCCCTAAAACCAGAGTTTACAGAAGTCTTCACCTATAACCCAGAGAAATCATTTCAGTGATTGATGAATCTGTTGGAGGGGATGCTCTGTTCATAATGTGCATGATTTTTTTTCTTGCCTTCTTAATGACAGACTTGTTTCTATGTCGCAGCAGCCAGATTAGCTAAAAGCAAAAGAACAGCGTGTCTATAGAGCTTAAAGAGAACGCCCTGTGTTTAGTGAGCGTTAACGCTACAGCAGGCTTTATTCATTTATTTACAAGTCATGGTTTCATCATTTGACATGTGATCATGCTTAATCATTGTCCAAGAAAAGGTTGGTCTTGTTTTACTGTAATTTAAATGCGTCCTGAAACCAGGAAGAGTAAGTTGTTTCATGTTTTAGCCTCACAGATGTTTATTTGATCTCCTTTTTATCTAACAGACTCAACAATTGTCTCTACTGCAGTAATGAATGAGACTTTGCTCTAATGTGCAGAGCGTTGGCTCTCTGTTGTTGTTATGGTAACCACATTTCTCTCCATCCTTGTTTTTCTTTCCTAACCTGAATTCTTCCAGTCCAACTGCAGATTGAAGACCTGACTCGTAAACTGCGTACAGGAGACCTGGGAATCCCTGTTAACCCTGAGGACAGGTCGGAAAAAGATTAAACCCTCGAACAGTAACACTTTCTCTACCTTTCTGACTATTTGGAAGACATAATAATTTGCATTATAATGTGCTTGTTAGCTTAAAGCTCACGTGTACATGATAGTGTTAGCAGAAGAAAGTAGAGTTTAGTTTCTACTCTAGGACAATGTTGTATAGAGCATTTGAGGATTTCTTTTAAACAGCTTAATTTCTTTATAAAACTTGAAAGTTTATTATTTTTAATTGTTCCATGCATTTTGTAAGTACATTTTTATTTTATCTCTGCTCTAAAAACCTATTAGTGTTTCCAAATCTGAAAGTATTTAGTATATTTATGATTTCATGCCAGTTTTAGATGAAAATGAACCTAATATGTTTTTATTTAAGACATTGAGACACTTTCACTTCATTGACCCAAATCAGTAATAAAATATGGGAAAAATGAAAGCAGTTAAAGATGATATGATCAGTGTAAACAGTTATGTTTGGAGTGTTTAAAAAATCACAAGGGGTCTATTTTCCACCAAACCAGAGCCAGAACTGGGCCGAATGATTTAATCTTCTACATTCCAGCTTGTGTTCGGTGCTCTTGCAGAGATGGATGGTAAAAACCTGACATGTCAACACGAGCTGCTTTATTTTCAAACAAGAATGTAAAGCTGAGAAATGAACTGTTTCATTTACCGAGTGAAAGATGCAACCTGTGGCCAAAACACTGACGTTTCTGCTGTGTTTGTTTTAAATTGCCGTTTTGATAAACATTGAATGGAGCCAGAGCCCAACTAAAAAGCAGCTCTCTGTCACCAAGAAGTAAAACACTGGAGACAAGCTTGCTTTTATAAGATTCATCATCCTTCAGGGTAAATTTTAAACGTCACTGATAATGTCAGTAAAAAGCTGCTTTGGACACCGTGGATCAGATCAAACTGAAACAGTGTAAATCCTGAGGTTTTTTTTTTTTTTTAAGGATCTGTGCAGAACCAGGCAACATAAATATTACATAACAGCATGTTTTAGATTATTTTATTTTTTTGTGACTGTATTTTTTAACTTCTTCACTACCAGAAACATGTTACTACTAACATAAACAAATACAAGATGCAGTCTAGATGCAGGGGTCCGCAGTTCAATATCTTCACAGCTAAAGTCCTTCTATTTCATTATGTATTATATCTAAACAGAGACGGTAAAACATGTTCGTATTCTGCCTGTTTTCTTTACATTGACATGTGTTTAATGTGTGGGCTTTAGTGATGTCGGATGATAGATGTCAGAACTGAACTTAGGAGCAGCTTTACCAGGTGAACTAAACACGTCGCCTGCTTGAATATTCAGTCCCAACAAAACCAGTTACTTTCCTAGTTTTTTTTTTTTCTGGTATTTTGATCCAGCATGTCTTTGGTTTTAACCATGCGGCTCTGGTCTGTTGCCTACACAGTCTGCGACACAAACAGGTGTTAAACTTTGCGCCTCCAAACCAGCTCGGCAGGCTGAGTGGAGGAGAAGCTGCAGCTTCCTTCCCTTTACCCAGTGCTGGTGAAGCAGATGCGGGACTCAGCTGGACTTACTAGAAGAGCTGTTTGGTGTTTAACGTTTGTAGCGAAGCATTCCCTGCTAAACAGTTTCTCGCAGCTAACTTCCTCTGATCCCGACACAGCTGATGTGCTGTCTGTCACTTTTCTTTAGCTTAAAAGGACCCGCTATTCCTTTAACAGCGCTGTAAACACTGTCTGGTGGGCAGGGTAACGTCAGGGTGCGGACCGCAGGACTCTGGTTCAAGCCTCCGGACTAAAACACCAAGCCATTTTTAAATTTGTATGTTAATAGAGATCCATGTGAAGTCTGAGTCTCAGTCAGCATATTGACATGTTTACCTGCAGACACAATGTTTTCAGCCTCAGTTGTTGGATTATGTGGCTAAATGATGTAAAATGAATAAACTGATAGATGCGGCATCATAAAGACCAACCAGAAGACATTTTAACTCATTTCTAGTTATTTCTGCTACTATTGACCTTCAATCCTCACAAAACCAACTCCAATTCAGCTGCATCAGAAACATCAGCTTGACTTTTTTCCCACCTGTTGGCTGCACCTGATTGGACATTAGCCCGGGGTGTCAAGCTGCAGTCCTGCAGTTTTCTCCTCATTCCTGCCCCAGCACACCTGACTTTTATAGGAGTAAAGCAGAAAAACATCTGAAACATGCAGGACAGCGTTCCTGGAGGACAGACTTTGGACGCCACTGATTTAAGCTCTCTGATTGGTGGAATGTTTGACAGGAAGTGGCCTCATCATAGTTTCTGAGGTCTCCTAGCAACATAGTGATAATTATCTTACAACGGATCAAAATGTGATAATGATATCATGGATCATTGTGGATTTACTACAGAGTCTCTGAATAAACATGTTGTGTTTGGATTGTTAACCTCAGGGACAGATAGAAATACTGGAAAACTGCCGTAGATCATGTAAACGTTTAGATCTCAGTTTACACATAACGGGATGAATCTGCTGCAGTTTTCTGACTTTAAGCTACTTTAATAAAACAGCTGCAAATACATAATGACAGAAATGAAACCAGTCAGTTTGAACCAGTACACCACCATGGTGGAAAACAAATTTGAAACTGGTTTCAGTCCTGAACCAGTGGCCAGTGGTGGATCTGCGTTGGTGGAAAAGGGCTTGTAGTCAGCAAAATGTTACCGGTATTTAAAAAAACACTCAGTTGGGGGTTTCGTTTCAGTCTTGGGTAAAAATGAAATGTTTATGTGAGAATCTGAAGAAGGGAGTGGGGGGGTTCGGGTCAGCAGAGCTGGGGGGAATATTTCTTTAGTTAGTTCCAGATTAAATAAAGTGCTTTTGGAAATTTCCACCCTTTCACTCCAACAGAGGAGTCGTAGCATAAATGTGCACCTACTGCTTGTGTTGTCTGCTATATGACTTAATATGCTGTGAGACATCAAACATTAAGGCTTTTTTCCTTTTTTGAATCTAAAACCACCTTTTGTTCAGAACATTTCCTATCGGTGCATTTTGGCCTCTTCATATCTTCCATAGCCGAGTTGAATTGGCTTTTAAAAAAAACACTCAAATTACCTGGTTTTGCTTTTCCTCGTATCTATTTTAGCTGGTGTTAGACTGGTTCTTTACCCAGAAACAGGAAACATTTCCAGCGGGGAGAAGAAGCCTGAGATCCAGTTTTTCCTCTGGACTCTGTAAAAAGCTGCCAAAGCTGTTGATGTTTTGGGGAAAATTCCACAGCCAGTCCATAATGTAGCGTGATAAGGATCTGTTCCCACAGGACGTGGCTTCCCCTCAGCAGTGTGTGGACGTGACCTTGGCTAGCTTAGACACCCTTTGACTCGATCTAATGTGACACAATCAACTTGGGAGGTGTTTCAGGTCACCGTTGGAAGTTTGAAGCTTAAAAGGATTTTTTTCCTCCACTCTTCATATGACATGTACATAAAAGTGTCTCTCTGATTGGAGAGCGTAGGAAAAGCTGGATATCTAATCCTAATTCCTTTTCTCTAACCCAAATTACCCCACGTCAACCTAACCCTTTTTCAAGCGCAGAGCCTTCTTAACGCAGCAGCAGCACAGGTTTTCAGCATCCAAGGGGAGGTGCGGACCTCTTCCACCACGTCACCACCAAGAAACTCACTACCAGCATCTCTGCTTAGGATGCAAATTTTGCTTTGGTTTCTTCCAACTGTCCTTTCTTATAGAGCAGCAGTCCTGTATGCAGGTGTAGTTTTACATTATATACATCTATTTATTTTGCTTTTCTGTTTCCTTGTATGAGCGTAATTACCTTTATCCAGGTTTGGTCGCCCCCCCCCCCCTTTTTTTTTTTATTCTGATCATATGAAATAATGAATTCCAGCCTTTAACCTGTCAGTGCAGAGTTATTAACTTTCTCCATAAGTAATTAAGTTAGTTAGCTTCAGTAAATCTAAATGAACAGAAGAGTTTTGAAGCTTAAATCAGCTGCAGGGAGCCTGTGTGATTGTTGTCGCAGCGCCACTTCCAGGAGTTCTGATGTGGTGTGTTGTGTATTTTGTCTGCTGCTTTCAGGTCTCCCTCTCCGGAGCCCATTTATAACAGCGAGGGCAAAAGGCTGAACACCCGCGAATATCGCACGCGGAAGAAGATCGAGGAGGAGCGACACGCCCTGATTACAGAGATGGTCGGACTCAACCCCGACTTCAAGCCTCCTGCAGACTATAAGTATGTTGCCCTGCTAGTCTGCAGCAGATTCGCAGGCTGAAAAGATGTTTACGTTCTGCCCCAACGGAAGCCGAATTGTTCTCATACTAGTGTGGTTGCTACAGGGGCGCATTATACAACCAGATAGTTAAAAGGTTACCGTGGTGACAATAGATGATATTAGGAAATACCATAAATGGTATTGTAAATGTTCTGGAACCAGCAAGTTGACCCTGTGACCTTCACATCTGGTCAAACTGGTGGGATTAATTTCTTATTTATTTTATTTATATCGTTAGTTTAATTTACAGTCCAAGTGTCAACAAAAACATTAGGTCAGACAAAATAAAAGCAGTAAACAAAGGAAAAAAGGACATTATTCTACATGTTCCAAAAGGATAGCAGGTCAGATATAATAAACATTTATACGTGTAATAAAGCTTTTCTAATGCTGTTACTTCAAATTTGAACTTTCTCTGTTTAAACCCTTAACGTGCACGTCTGCATCATGTTTTTTAGTTATTTTTAATAATCCTGTGTGCTACAAAACATTTTCCAGCCTAAATGTACCATTTACACTGCAGTTTGGGCTCCAGGCCTGTGGGGGGGGCTGTAACAGCGCTGTAGGGATGCAGACAACTTTACATTTGTGTATCACTGAACAGGTTTCTAAAAGCAGCTTTTAAATAGAAAACTGTAGAAAAGTTGAGTCCAAAGCTCTGCATAGGATAAAAGTAAAAACTTTGTCTTTCAGACCTCCGGCCACCAGAGTCAGCGACAAAGTTATGATCCCTCAAGATGAATACCCGGAAATCAACTTTGTTGGTCTGCTTATCGGGCCTCGGTGAGTCCAACTGGATTCAGTGTTCGCAGCGTTGTTCTCGTCCAACCCAGTGAATGAATAACTGAAGCTTCCTTTTCATGCTCCCAGTGGGAACACGCTGAAGAACATCGAGAAGGAATGCTGCGCTAAGATTATGATTCGAGGGAAAGGCTCTGTGAAGGAAGGGAAAGTTGGCCGCAAGGACGGCCAGATGCTGCCGGGGGAGGACGAGCCCCTGCATGCTCTGGTCACCGCCAACACCATGGAGAATGTGAAGAAGGCCGTGGAGCAGGTCAGGTCCCTGCAGCGCATCAGCTGCGGTGGTTTGTAGCTCGTACTGACGCCGAAACGTGTGTCCACAGATACGCAACATCCTGAAACAAGGAATCGAGACGCCCGAGGACCAGAACGACCTGCGGAAGATGCAGCTAAGGGAGCTGGCCAGGCTGAACGGGACACTGAGGGAGGACGACAACAGGTCTGAGCAGAAAGGGACAAAAAGATGTTTTCATAACGTTTCATCATGTGGTCCAACAATCAGCTGATGTTTGAGTGAAAGTCTAAGCGGTCACCATGAGCTTCCACATTGGACGGAACGCTGCGGACTGAAATGAACACGTCTGACTGAAACTGCTTCTGTGATAAAGCTTGTTCCGCATGTGGTTGTTCTGCAGGATCCTGCGGCCCTGGCAGAACTCGGAGCCTCGCAGCATCACCAACACCACCCTCTGCACCAAATGTGGGGGGGCGGGCCACATCTCCTCCGACTGCAAGTACACCAGGTAAGCATCGCCGCACGCTGGTTTAAACGCACCTTCCTGCTGTTCTAACAGCCGGGGGGGTTCTTCCCGCAGCACATTCTCCACCCACAGAGCGACCGGAGCAGAACCCCCCCAGTCGGCCCAGGACAAGGCCCGTATGGACAAGGAGTACCTGTCCCTGATGGCAGAGCTGGGGGAGGCTCCGGTCCCCACCTCTGGAGGAGGACACTCCAGCACTCAGGCAGGAGCACCTCGAGCCTCTGGCCCCAACAACAACCAGCCCCCACCGGTCAGCCGCTAGCACGCACTACCCACATGCCGTTTCCATGGAGACGGGTTTTAACACAGCTGTTTTCCACAGAACCGCCCCCCCTGGATGAGTTCCGGTCCCACAGAGAACAGGAGCTTCCACAGCATGCACGGGGGGCCCACCGGACCCGGGGGACCCCACAACTTCCCTCCCCCCATGACCAACATGGGAGGTCCACCCATGCCCCCAAACCCCAACGGGATGCCCCCACCCTGGATGCAGCCCCCTCCTCCTCCAATGGGTCAGGGACCTGGACCCCACGGACACCCCATGGGTAAGAGCTGCCCCCCCCTGGAGGTTTTTTATTTCCTGCTTTGCCTCGTTTGCTTTAATAGTTTTCTTCACGTTTTATCTTTAATCTTTAGTTTGAACAAACTTTATTAACACAAAGATTTCCCAAAATGCATCATTTCAAAGATAGTTTGTCACAAACATGTAAAGTTTCACAAGCGGATGAAAAAAAGTGTCTCCATTTCGTAGTGATTTGTTTTGTGTAGTGATGCAACTTCCTGAACGACCTGCAGTCTTTACATTAGCGGCTGAATCTTATTCGTACCACAATCCCTGCACATCGACTGGAAGTGTTTAGTTTCCCGCTCGCGTTCTGCTGTCTTTATTAATGGTGATGCTGGTTTTTACACACTGTCAGACTGGGAAAAATCTAATAATCACGTAATCCACTAACTGCATTAATCAGATTCACAGTAAACTTTTCAAAGTAAAATTTCCTGCATTGTTTCTCTTCTAATAATCCCAGTTTGTGTTGTGATGAACTAAATAAATGTTGTGTGACCAGAAGAAGGAACAAAGGTCATAATTATTCATCTTGGAAAAACGTTCCTTTTACTTCAGCTTCAGTGTGTCGCACATTAAAGCAGCTGCAGTAACATCTGCTTTCAGGTGTGTTCTTCAAATAGAAACGTTTCCAGTGAAAGGTCATTAAAAAGCAAACACAGATGACACGACATGTTTCTAAATAAAACTAATTAAAACAAGAAAAATTCCACCACAGAAGAAGAAGTGATATTACTGTAAAGATGATGGGACATAGTTGTGGGTCCCAGATTCCTCAGGAAGGATCTTGCTGACCTTTGACCTTGTGATGCTTTTAGTTTCTGACCAAGATGGCTGAACGTTTGGCACATTTTCCACTTTAACCATTTTAATTTCTTTTCAGGTCTGCTTCCTCCTCCCATGAGTATGATGCCACCTCCACCACCTCCTCCCAGCAGCCAGCCCCCACCACCTCCTTCTGGTCCCTTACCTCCATGGCAACAGCAGGCTCCGCCTCCTCCCCCTACCAGCAGCATGGCGACAAGTACAGCACTGCCCTGGCAGCAGAGTAAGACCTGGTCCTGATGTGTGCCTCTTTTCTGGGATTATCTTATTATTCTCACCATATCACACATTTTATTTTTAATAATAATAATAAAATATTTTTAATAAAATATCTGAGAAAATGAATTTGATGTGATGTCTACAGAAAATATAGTATGTAAAACAAGGAATGCTGGGAAAAAATCCAAATCCAACCAGCAGCACCACCCACTAAAGTTTTAAATACCAATCTGTTGAAATGTCCTTTTACCAGTAACACCATGCTAAACAGAAATGTGGGGGGGGGGGGAACGGCTCCATCCAAAATAAGGGGGGGTGTCACGGACGTGTTGTCAAAAGCTAAAAAACTACATCGAACTACAAACATGGCTTCTGGGATGCTCGGGACAAGCTGGTGTAGCTGGTACTGAATGATTTGTGACCAGTATAGATTTAACATGGCTCCCTCTGCCTCCCCCCACCACAGATACCACCACCACCACCACCACCAGTCCCGGGTCCGGCTCCCTGCCGCCATGGCAGCAACCCCAGCAGCCTGCAGCCTCTGCAGCTCAGCCCCCCCTTCCCATGGGAACGCCTTCCATGGTGCCACCTCCCCCTGGAGTTCAGCCCCCACTGCCGCCGGGCGCCCCCCCGCCTCCTCCTCCACCACCGCCAGGCTCAACTGGCATGATGTATGCCCCCCCTCCACCCCCGCCTCCCATGGACCCTTCTAACTTTGTCACCATGATGGGGATGGGGGTACCGGGCATGCCTCCTTTCAGCATGCCTCCCGCCCCCCCTCCTCCCCCACCACAGAATTAAGCAGACACCATCAGACTGCTCCCAGGAAACCAGTATAACCAGTGCTTTACTTTTTACCACTGATGCTTGTTAGTTCAGAGCTGTAACGTAATCAGTGTGTTTTTAAATTGTGCACACACACTGATCCGCCGCGTGTGTGTGTGTGTAAACAATCCATCTCTTTACTTTCTCATCAATAATCTGATGCTTTTAATCTGTTCAAACTACGTTTTCATTTCTGGTTTTTTGGCTGAATAAGATGAATATTTTTGTAAGAAGTGCTGTATTTTGGTTCTGTAGCTCCACTTCTGCGTCTCTGTGCTACGATAACACACCGTGTGCAGTGTTTGTGTTGCTTCCGCAGACGACGGGAATCTGACTTTATTAGACACAAGTAGTTAGTTTTTTCTGTGTTTCGGACCTGAATGAATAGCTGTTGAAATCCTGCTTGGTTTAGTAATAAACTGATCCAGTTCACCTCTCGGCCTCGTCTGGTTTGTCCTCCAAGTCTTTAATCTCCTCTTAGGGTCCGTCGCAGCTTCAGTCACATTACATAACATGTTTTCCTCCAACACAGCTTCTTTCTACGATTCATTTAGTTTTAACCCCTAAAACTATCAGACGTCTCACAGGTTCAGGTTCTGTGTTCGGTTCCACTGAGTGGGACCAGAAAATAGAAATATTTAAAGCCCCACATGTTCAGTACAAATATATTATCAAGTTAATGAACGGGACATTTGTGGAGATTGTAATTATATTTGCCTGTTGCATACTAATTAACTTTTTTTTTTTTTTTGCAAGTATGTAGATTTTGTCATTTAATCTCACATGACATTTTTCTGTGCTGATGTTAATGACGTTTTGCTTAATATCATTAAAAGCTCAGCAATATGCCCCCCCCCCTCCACCTGCAAAAGAAAAAAATAGCAACTGATATTAAAGATTAAACTTTGATTAATTTTTGTTCATTTAGTAGCACGTGCGCTCAGTCCAAAGATTTTGTCTAACCAGTTAAGCGTTTAACACCGGAAGCTACAACACCTAATATTTAACAAAATAAAGGAAAGCACTTCCGCATTTCCACACTCTTGTATTTGATGTAAATAATCTGGAGAAATATGTGAGGAGTCAATTACTTGTGCGTTATATTCATAAATTAAACTTTATTTTCGTGAATAATATTGCAGCTAATGAGAAGAAGCGCTTGTAAGGAGGCGCGTGACGCAGTTAAAAATCTGCACGACCAGTCGTGTCTTATTGTGAAAGTGTAACGGAAGCGCTTGTGGTTTTGTCTGTAACTTGACGCTGTGATGTGATAAAAAGAAGCGGAGCGTCGCTTTGGAGGGGCGGGTTGCGCTTTGCAGAGGGGCAGAAGAGTCGCGACAGGCCGCTGGAGTACATCCAGCTTCACATCCAGGAAAAAACATTTATAACACCAACTTCCGGTGATGGCCAAACCACTAACGGACCAGGACAGGAGGAAGCAGATCTCGGTTCGGGGACTCGCCGGGGTGGAAAACGTCGCCGACCTAAAGACCAATTTCAACAGGCATCTCCATTTCACCCTGGTGAAGGACCGGAATGTGGCCACGAAGCGGGACTACTACTTCGCGCTGGCGAACACGGTCCGGGACCACCTGGTGGGCCGCTGGATCCGGACCCAGCAGCACTACTACGACAAAGACCCCAAAGTAAGCCGCGCGGGGGGATGCCGCAGTCCGGCACGTTCACACAGCTGACCGGTGGAAGGGCCGCGCGCTCTGCAGCACGGTCACAGCGTCGCGGACGCGCATGCAGCATGTCAGCCGTCACGTTTACTTCACATCCATTTATAGTTACGTTCCGGGTTCGGTCCGCACTGACAGGAGCACGTGCACCCGTCTGGGTCACCTTCACGCGCTCCTCCCTCCACAGCACGGGCACGCGCGTTAGTGTCTAAATGTTCACGCAGAAAATATTACGTAACAACCCCCCCCCGCCCCCCCCCCCTTCCCAGTTCACCGCAAACCGCATCACAAAATGGCCTCACGCGCTCGGTGGACAACCTGTATTTTAAAGACGTGCACGAGCCTCGCTCATACCTGATCGTGTATGAGCGTGAAACCGGAAGCGGAATGATTATGCGCAATTAAAGATTGCGCTGAGTAGAACCGCAGCAGTTTGCACGTTTCTGTTCCGTCCTCTTCATCATCTACACCCACCATCCTCTTCATCAGTCCGCTTCAGACTGACTGCATGAAAAAACTGGCCAAGTAGAAAAAGTAGAAACATTAATTTTATTAAACAAGTAGAAAAAGTAGAAACATTAATTTTCTTAAACAAGTAGAAAAAGTAGAAACATTAATTTTATTAAACAAGTAGACAAAGTAGAAACATTAATTTTATTAAACAAGTAGAAAAAGTAGAAACATTAATTTTATTAAACAAGTAGAAAAAGTAGAAACATTAATTTTCTTAAACAAGTAGAAAAAGTAGAAACATTAATTTTATTAAACAAGTAGAAAAAGTAGAAACATTAATTTTCTTAAACAAGTAGAAAAAGTAGAAACATTAATTTTCTTAATCAGGTCAGTAAAGACATAAAATATAAGATTATAATAAAGTTTATGGATTCAGTAATATGTTAAAACTTTCCTCATGTGTCCGTCACGGGATGTTACTGTGCTCATAAAGGGATGGACATGGTCCGCAACAGTATGGTTCTACTGGACCCCCCCTCCCACCATTCCAGTAGAGCCCCAACCAACCGAACCAGCTGGTTCCTGTCAGTGTGACACCAGTAGCGCCGCTTCGAGCCACCAAACCGTTTTCCGGTGGACAAAATGGAGGCCAGAAATAGTTTGGAAAGGTTTTATAATGGAAGCACGCAAAATGGTAAACCCGACTGTACCAGACCGACCCGGACCGAACCGGACCGCTCCAGCGGAAACGGGTTAAATGTGGGGAAATATCCTGCGGTCAGTACCACAGGCTTCCAGCAGGGGGCGTGTAACGACGTAAACACCACAATAAACGTATCTGTAAAGCTGCGATATGGAAGGAACTAAACTGCAGCTTCTATATGTGGTTTAACGTTTCAGCCCCCCCCCCCGACCCCCCCATCTTTAAATGCCTTTACTGCTTTTCATTATAACCACTGTAGTACAATCTGGCATCATGGGTCTGCTATACAAACCTCCTCATCGTCTTTCATCTGACCTCTGGCTCCGACAGCTGCAGGCGGTTCAGACCGGGGGGGGGGGGGCAGGTTATTGTTAATCCATGTGATCATTTAGATGTGTCCAAACGTTTCCATCTTTCTGACTTCAGTACGTATGATGAGGCGAGTCGCTTCAGGTACACGGCTTACTACACATCTGGAGAAGTTACTCTGACCAAATACTGGAATTCTTTTCCTTCCAGATACCTGGAATGAAATGTTTACTGGATTTCCGCTGATCTGGAATCAGATTTCTGCTTGGTTTCAGCTTCCTGCTGCAGATATTTTCCAGTTTGTAGAAGAAGAAACTGTTTTCAGCTTGTTTCTGTTCCGCTGCAGCGGGTCTACTACCTGTCCCTGGAGTTCTACATGGGTCGGACTCTGCAGAACACCATGGTGAACTTGGCCTTGGAGAACGCCTGTGATGAAGCCATATATCAGGTAAAGCTGGTCTTTACTGGTTTTACTGACTGCTTGCTCCTGCTGGGAGGAAAACCAGTTAAAGCTGCCTAATTATGAAGGCTAAGCTGTAGCAAACTGGGACAAAGCAGACTGGGGGGGGCTCATCAGACACACAGAGAAGTGAAATACTATATTATATTCTATAATAAAGTCCATACAGGGATTCTCTGCACACGTATGAAGCGTTGCTGGTGAAGAATAACGCAAAATGGCACAAAGCAGTAAAAAATCAAGCCTGCCTAAAAAAACAAAGACTTCCAGGATGAATGTTAACATTTCTGTAAAAAATATTTTATTAATATAATTTTATAGTTTTATCAAATATATTTTATAATTATTAATAATATTTCTGAATTTATAATATTTAAAAAGATATATAATTTAAGTGTTTTTAATAGACATATGTTTTCATTTTATATTAACGTAAATTATAATATTAAAAATGATGATTTGTGGAATTTTTTTTTAAATTCTTTTTTAAAAAATGTATTTATTTTTCATATATATTTAAAAATGATAGTTCATACAATTTTAATAATTTTTATAAATGAATTTTTATTTAAATTTCTTTACTGAAATGGTGATTTTACAGGTATTTAAATGAATACTTTTTATGGACAACATGACGCTCTGTTAATAACAACGTATGGGGGTGTTCTCAGCTGGGCCTGGACATGGAGGAGCTGCAGGACATGGAGGAAGATGCCGGCTTGGGCAACGGCGGTCTGGGTCGCCTTGCAGGTGAGCATCTGATTGGCTGCTGATGATGACAGAACCTTCCCGCTCCTCTTCATCCTGCTGTTTCTTTAGCCTGTTTCCTGGACTCCATGGCCTCTCTGGGTCTGGCTGCTTACGGCTACGGCATCCGCTACGAGTTTGGCATCTTCAATCAGAAAATTGTCAACGGTTGGCAGGTGGGTTCGTCCTCCTTTTTAACCCTGGTGTCACACACAACTTGTTTGCGCTTTTTTAGGCCTTATAAAACAAAGATAGCAGTTTTTAAACTTATTTCCCACCTTCAGGCAACAACAGAAACTTTAGTTTAACTAACTTTAAGCTGAACAAAGAATAAGGATTCATGACTGTGAAGGTTCATGTTAATCTATGGACATTTTAGACATTTAGCTTAAATTAACAGTAATGTCCAATCAGGAGCAGCTAATGATCAACATGTGATCAGAAAAGCAGAAAAATATTGATCCTCTATAGACGCTGAGTTGGTTTGGTGAGAATAGTAGATAAAAAGAAGCAGAAATAAGAAAGTGTAAATATGTAAATAGTAACTGTGGTGTGTTTGTTTCTATTTTTCTCTTGAAAGCCAAAAAATTGACAGAATGATGTGCAGATGTTGATCTGTGTGTTATCTCTACATAAATCTATAATTGTTTTCTTTTTAATTGGACTTAATGTCATCATTTCTACTCATTATATTCATTTTACATCATTTTATCCAACTGAAAATATGACATCTGCATGCTGACTGGGATGAAAAGCTTTTTTTATATATAAAATATCAACAGATGGACCAAAAATAGTAACAAATATCTTTGAGATTTTAGGCAAAATATATTTTTTGGTGTTTCCAGGTGGAGGAAGCTGATGACTGGCTGCGTTATGGTAACCCCTGGGAGAAAGCCCGTCCTGAGTACATGCGGCCGGTCCACTTCTACGGCCGGGTGGAGCACACTGCTGACGGAGTGAAGTGGGTCGACACCCAGGTCCGTAGATCCTCATATAAAATACTGGACACTCATTTAAAACATGTGTTAAAACATGCAAACATGATAGTTTGTGCACAAACGTGTTGCAGCGTATTTACCAGTGACTGTATAAATACTGGACAGCGCGTACGTTACGTGACCCATAGCGTTCTGAAGAGTGTATTTGAAGCCAATAGGCGGGTCCTACCGTCGCCATCTTGGTGTTTCGTCATTACCGGAAAATCCCAAAATGGATGAA
>JBAMHX010000006.1:15785762-15799326 GCA_037177515.1 Pseudomugil tenellus | reverse complement strand
TGTGAAATCATTTTAACATGGGAGTCTATGGGCATTGCTCTCTATTGCAGCCTCTAGTGGTGGAGGGGTGAACTGCAGGTATTTCCATTTCCGTATTGGCGTCACCATCGGCAACCAGAGTTTACCGCCTGGTATTTACTAAGCAGTTACAATGAGAATTTCTGCTGTTAAATGGAAGAAAGCACCAAATTCTGCACATTTCTCTTGAATAAATATGCGATATGGGCATTTCTGTTAGAACATGCTAAATACTGGGAGGAGTGGATGCAAATAAATCAGATTTACCAAACGTGGAAATGATAGCAGTGGCTGTTCCTTTCTTTTGTTCTAATATATCGCTTTCCATCCTTCATTCTGGTGACATTAGCGCGTTTTAGCTGGAGCTCGGCTACGTTTCGGCTTCTTCCACTAATATTTTCATCTCCATTAGTTTGAATTTAGTTTTAACTTTGTGACTTCTTTACTCTCCGTCTACAAACTCCATGACAATAATAATGGATGGATGTTTAACTCACACAAACACAACAGGTGCAATTCATTCGCATCCCCTGAGGTGATGTTAAATGATGTTAAATTCAGCTTTTATTCCATGATGTGTTGAGACAAATGAGCACACGACAGCAGCCGGGTGTTGTATGAAGTGATATGACATGTCAGAAACAGAGAAGCATGGTATAGGTGTAGAGAAGCTCCACCGACGAGTCATTCTGCTTGTTTGCTGTTGTGATTCAGGTGGTTCTGGCTCTTCCGTACGACACCCCGGTTCCCGGCTACAGAAACAACATCGTCAACACCATGAGACTGTGGTCAGCCAAGGCTCCCTGTGACTTTAACCTCAAAGACTGTGAGTGTTGTTTCATAAACATCCAGCTTTAAAAGTCCGAGCTGCTCATCTTTCTGCTGTTCTTCCATCACAGTTAACGTTGGCGGCTACATCCAAGCCGTCCTGGATAGAAACCTGGCGGAGAACATTTCCAGGGTCCTCTACCCCAACGACAACGTGAGTGAATGTCATCCAGCTGCAAACCTTTTGTACCAACTTTTCCTGGAAGTGATCGTTTTAAGAACATTCACTTCCCAGGAATGTTTTTAGGGATAAAATGAATAAAACTGATGCTGTGGTTTAGTTTTTCCAGCAGGAACTATATTCCTGGAGGAATGTGCTTTTTCAAGCTATCTTCTCACCAAACTGCCTCCTATTAATTAAATTTAGGTTAACTTAATTATTCTTTTTTTTATTACATTGATTTGTTTATTTTCTCTTATTTATATATATTTTCAGTTTTTTTTAAAAAAATACATTATTTAGTTTAATTTATTTTTACTTAATTTATTGACTTTCTTTTATTTTTTAAATCTACTTCTGTTTTTATCTATATTTATTTATTTGTATTTTTATATTGGTATTCAGCTGCAGTTACATTTTTCAGTTTGTTTCTTTCTTTTACTGAATTATTTCTGCTTTTTTAAATAGTTATTGTAAACACATTCGGGTATTTGTCATAAATAGAGGCATAAACCCTTTTTTTCTCTTCTCTTTTTGGCTGTAAATGAGCCTTAGATTATCTTTTCACCTGCATTAGGTTTACTCAAGCTTCTGCTCTTTAGATTCTCATTATAAATGATCTGCTGCTTTTTAGACGTACGGTACTTGATGCATAATATATTGTGGTGTTGTGCACATGAGGCCTGGTTGGCTGGAATGTGCAGAAATATTTTGCTCCGCAGGTGGAAACTATCTCTGGTTGTGTTAAAGCTGAAAAACAGGCCGGTGTATCTGCTGCAGCTTTTCCTACAGATAATTTCAGCGATGTTGTACAAATACTATAACCTACTATATACTATAACCTACAATCATTAAATAAAATTGGGGTTTTTATTGAGGCTGTTAAATTAACATGTTACTGCAAAGAGATTCATACATTGTATTAACGGATTCATTTCTTTAAACATTTTAATGGATGAAGTTATTTACAAAACTACCGGCAGTTATCTTTCCTCAAATTTAGCAGTTTTGCCTGTTTAACAAACCCCCGGTCCCCCCCTCTTTGCTTTTTTTTCCAAAGCTGCCCATTGTTTTAACAGCTGTATATGATGAACCTTTAGTCTGTCTGGATCTCTGCTGCGTCTCAGAAACATAAAACCAGTAAAATAATACCAGTTTCTGGCCCCAGAACCACTCTGCATGATTAGATGGTGGAATAATTAAACATTTGTATCGGAACAGCTGATAAAAATGTGACGCTATCTTTTTTGTTCTTCAGTTCTTTGAAGGGAAGGAGCTGCGACTAAAGCAGGAGTACTTTGTTGTGGCAGCAACTCTTCAAGACATCATCCGTCGATTCAAAGCTTCCAAGTTTGGCTCCACAGAGTTTGTGCGATTGGATCTTTCCAACCTGCCAGACAAGGTGACCACTTCAGGACATATGTACTAGTACCAGTAACATATGTTACAAGTCTGGTTGCAGGAACAGAGGGATTGTTCTCCCTCTATCTACGATTGATTTGAGAATCTATAGATACAGATCATATTAGCATATCTGTAAGTGGAAATCAAAAAGTTAGGAAATGTAATGATTAGCTTAAACCAGATAGGAAAATGTTTATGTTCAGCTCATAATACAAAATGTAGTTATGAACACACATCACATCAGATGTTTGTAAGTATAATAATAAATAAATACAAATCTGAAACTAAAGAGCACAATTAGCATGAGTTGCTAACTGGTTAACATTTCAGACAGTAAGAAATCTGGTTGTAAACACAGAGGGTTCATCATTCTCTCTATCTGTAATTGGTTAGAGATGTTGATTGAATTTACGAATGCAAATTAAAACTATATATTTGTGTGTGTCAGCAACACAGTTTTGATTATAAAAAAAACATGATTAGCATGACTAAATAGCTAGCTAATATTTCACACAATACTAAGTTTGGTTGCAGATGCACAAAGCTCACCCTCCTTTGTGTGACAGATAGTGATCAAATCCAAAACTGCAAATCAATTTTATAGACTTTTAGGTTCATACAGATTAAAAATACAAAACATGATTAGCTTGCCTAGCAAACTAGCTTTCTAGCTAATGTTACAGTGCAGTGAGTTTGGTTGCAGAATCACAAACTCGTAGATCTTTTTTCCACATGCAGTTTTATTTTTGGTGTGTGCTTCTAAATTCAGTTATTAAATGTGTCTTTACACGGTTTTCTGTTATTATTTTCTGCAGGTGGCCATCCAGCTGAACGACACTCACCCTGCTCTGGCTATCCCTGAGTTGATGAGGATTCTAATGGACATTGAGAAACTCACCTGGGAGAAAGTAGACAGCATTTCACACTTAAAAACCTGCCATTTCAGAACTATAACGGTTAATTTGACCAAAGTGTACTTAAACCCTCCGTCATTTTTTTTTTGTCCAGGCCTGGGACATTGTGGTTCGCACCTGTGCCTACACCAACCACACTGTCCTGCCCGAGGCGCTGGAGCGCTGGCCTGTCGACCTCTTCCAAAACCTGCTGCCACGACACTTGGATATCATCTATGAGATCAATAGAAGGCACCTGGAGGTATGAGGGGCCTTTCTAATTGACGGAATTGATAATTCCTGGTGTATTAAAATGCGGATAGTCCTATGGCGTTTATTTCTAATAAGGACTGCTCGAAAAGGTGAACGCAAATGGACTGCTCGGTGGTGTGGTTAGCACTGCCGCTTCACAGCGAGGACGTCGCTGGGTTAAAGTTATCTGTCTCTGTTGGTCCTGTCATGGAATGGTGATCTGTTCAGGGTGTACCCTGCATCTCGCCCGTATATACAGTCAATGATCTCGCCTGATGATTGCTGGGATAGGCTCCTGTTACCCTCAAGCCTGGATGGGATTAAGCGGTATGGAAAATGAAGTAATTATAAGGCACCCAGAGACAAACTTGGACCAAACAGGATATTTTTTTGCTTCATGCAAATTAAACACTTAGAACAATTGTAGAGTATGAAATTCATAGATGCACATGTACACACAAGAAACTGTTATTGAACCAGAGTGAAAACGGTTCGGTCTGAACACAGATGGGAGGTCAGGAATGAGCAGGATAGGAAGAGCAGGGTCTGAAATAATGGAACGCGTTATTGGAAAGATACGACGGATGACGGGAACAAACAAATACACTACAAAAACTGACTCTAAAAAACAAAAAAACATACAAAAAGTACGGGCTAGGTTAATTTTCCTTGAAATAAGATAAAAAATTTCTTGTTCTGTTGGCAGATAATTTATCTTATTTCAAGGAACATTAACATGTAAAGAAGTAAAAAAAATCTTTAAAAAAAACCTAAGTAAGAATAAATATCTTACGTTTATAAAAATAAGCATATGTGTGCTTGATTTGAGATGTTTCATCTTACTTAGATTTTAGTTGTAAAAGATAAAGTACAGACAAAAAAATCTCTATACCGGGACGGATGGCCTATTTATGTGTTGTGGAATTGCAGAACAGCCGGCAGCTGTCTGCAACATGAGGGTAGAATAGCTGCAGTACCACCTGTTTACTCCTATTGAGATGATCTAAGGCCTGTGGCAATGTTTGCAATGCATGTCCACATTTATGTTCGTAAGGGAGCAGAAATGGACCTTTACTTAACAAACATGATAATATTGTAGCCAAACATTACTTCTTTATGTCAAGTTGCAGTTGAGACAGGGCTTAAAGTCAATCGTAGTGATAAGCTACAGATGTAGGTTTTTCTTTGTAGAGTTTTATTCAACACCTTATCAATGAAAGACAAAGAACACGACATCTGTGTGCAGTTATTGACTGACTAAAGGTTGCGAAATAAGACCGCCATAGGCAGGAACTGGGAAGAAAAGGGTAAATACATAGCGACACACCTCTGGTAGGTCCTAGCTGATGGCTGAGACGGTTTCAACTTCTACTGTAAAGACCTCTGATACTATCCAGAGAATTATTTCCCCAAAAAGTTGATTTTTTTCCCTTCATCAGGGCTGGGTTGCTAATGCAGTTGGCTAATAACTATCCTTTTTTCATCCCACCAGCGCATCTCTAAACTTTACCCTGGGGATGTTGACCGTCTCCGCAGAATGTCCCTGATTGAGGAAGGCAAGGTCAAGAAAATCAATATGGCTCACCTGTGCATTGTGGGGTCTCACGCAGTCAACGGAGTAGCGCGCATCCACTCTGAAATCATCAAAAACACTGTGTAAGAAAAGCTTGTTATCTCTCTTTTCTTAAAACTTTCTTCTTTTTAATTTGATGTTTGATTAGGACTCTTTTAAATCACAACTTCTCCAGGTTCAAAGATTTCTATGATGTCGACCCTAACAAGTTCCAGAACAAGACCAATGGCATCACGCCTAGGCGCTGGCTAGTCATGTGCAACCCAGGCCTCGCTGAGGTCATTGCGGAGGTGCGTGAGGCTGGATGATAGAGTTGTAAAGTAGGATTTTGTATCATTTTGGTTGAACCACAGTGTCAGTTGAGTTAATGTTATATGGCTTTGATGTGATGGATGAAATTTGGAGTTTGCCTGCTTCACCTACCGGTTAACTTGCAGAGGATTGGAGAGGATTATATCCGCGACCTGGACCAGCTGAAGAAGCTTTTGGACTTTGTTGACGACGATGCCTTTATTAGAGATGTTGCTAAAATCAAACAAGTGAGATCTTTAAAGTCATAAAGATTTATTGTATTTTCCTTCCCTGTTTGGTTATTAATCACATCATTCTGCTAAAATCCAAGGAAAACAAATTGAAGTTTGCTGCCCACCTTGAACAACACTATAAGGTGAAGATCAATCCCAACTCCATGTTTGACGTCCAAGTGAAGCGGATACATGAGTACAAGAGGCAGCTTCTCAACTGCCTTCACATCATCACTCTGTACAATCGTAAGTGTTATTTATTTTTCTGCTATATATGGATTTAGAGTTATGAATGAATATTTTCATTTTTACCCCTAAATTAGGTATCAAGATTGAACCCCATAAGTCATGGACTCCAAGGACTATCATGATTGGAGGAAAGGTGGGTAACAGCTGAATGCTGATGTTTTTCTAAATGATTACACACATTATTATTCAAAGCTGAGTAAAAAAAGTTAGATATCAGTTACATCTTGATGTTTAGGCATTAAATGGAAATCCTGTCTAATGTCAAGATATTTAGCCTGCTGCTAGCTCATCTCACTGGACTAAATACAAACCCGAATTTATTTTAATGCTAGTCTAGAACATTTTAGCTTAATTTTAATATCACAATATTCAGCACAATATTACTATTATGTAATATTTTTTAGCCTAATATTAGCCCATAAAACTGTGTGAAACGTAAAGGTCTAAATGTTAGCATGATCTTAGTCCATGTCATTGGGTTAAACTTGTTGCTAAAAATATTTGACCAAATTTAAGCCCTGAACATTTATGCCAATTTTAGCCCATAATGTTTGACTTAATTTTCAGCTTTTAATGTTTAGTTTATTTTTAGCTCACAAAATTTATCCTGATGTAAGCCCTATAGCCCCAACATTTAGCTTTATGTTAGCACATAACATTTAGCTTAATATCCATGTCATTGGGATAAATTTCAAGCTCTCCACATTAACTTAGTGTTAGCCCATAGATACGGCTAAATGCTTGCTAGCCCGCGGCATTTAACCTAACATTAACCCATCTCATTTGACTAAATGTTATGTCACATTTAGTCCAATGTTGTCCAATAATATTTAACCTAATCTCTATAACGTTAAGCTAAACATAATGGGCTAATTAGCAAAAATAAAAATTTCCTTTCCTTCTGCTTAAATTTTTTTTAAAAAATTAGAAACTTATTTGTACTTTTGTTCTAGCTTGTTTTTTTTATTTCACTTTAATTTTCCCTTGTTTTACTTTGTTTTTTTGTTTTTTTTACATGGATTTCCACTTTAGCTATATGGATTGCTTAAGCTGTTATTTTAAGCTAAAATAGAAAAAGATGTCCTAAGTTTTTAGTAAATCGGATGACTCCTGAATATCGCTACATAATAAACTCATTGCAGCTTGATTTAAAAAAAATTGAATTAAATAAGTTATAAAACTTATCTGATTTAGTTAAAGAGAAATGACAAAATTAGATAAGTTCTAAAACTGTATTGCTTTTAAAGCTGACACACACAACTTCAGGTTCTTTCTTAATGTTTGTGGTTCATAATGCTTATAGCAATATTAGCTTTGTTTATGCTGAAGCTTTGTTATCTGCCTTCTTATATAGAAAGTTACAAAAGTTTTTCAGATAGAAAAAAGAGAATTAAATTTTGACAGTCAGTTGACAGGTTCCCAAATTACGCGAAATGGACTTTTATGACCTTTTAACCTTGTATTAGTGTTAATTGTACCTTTTAAAACAATCCCCAAAGTATTTTTTTTTCCATTCATGCGTTTTGTAGCTTTATTTCTTTTTTTAAAAAAAAAGTGTGTGGCTTAGGCAGCGCAAACGGCTGACTCCACTCCGCCGCACCTTCCGTAAAACATTTCGTGCGCCATCTCCCCCAGAAAGTGTGCATGTCGCTGCTGCTGCGCTCTTGTCAACAGACACGCCGACTACACGGCACTTCTCTTGCTGCTCAATGTGGGCGAGAGCAGCTGGGAGCAAGGCATTTACAGCTCTGGGTAGAGATCTCACAGCAAGAAATGATGGTGGTTTGGCAAAACTATAGTACGGTGCACATGGCAAAATGCATAATATTATTCTAAATGTGATAGACTGTAAAAGGGCAAATATAGCAAAACATGGGACCTTTAAAGATTTCATGAAGATTTGATCTACATGGGAAAATTGTGTGTAGTATTGTATATATTCCTTTATATTGAGTGTTTTCTAGCATGTGGATCCTCTGTGTTTCCAGGCAGCTCCTGGATACCACACTGCCAAGATGATTATCAAGCTGATCACATCAATTGGTGATGTAGTAAATAATGACCCTGTGGTGGGAGACCGCCTTAAAGTAATCTTTCTGGAGAACTACAGAGTCACTCTGGCTGAAAAGAGTAAGCACTATTTAACTGTTACAGTCTTAAACGTGAGCGTTTTCTCTTAGTTAACCTGTTTTCCCCCTTTGCAGTCATCCCTGCCTCTGACCTGTCGGAACAGATCTCCACTGCAGGCACCGAGGCCTCTGGCACCGGTAACATGAAATTCATGCTGAACGGGGCCCTCACCATCGGCACCATGGACGGAGCCAATGTGGAGATGGCCGAAGAGGCTGGGGAGGAAAACCTCTTCATCTTTGGCATGCGTGTGGATGATGTGGAGGCTCTGGACAGGAAGGGGTGAGCCTCAGAGCTTTTTAAATTCATAAATGTGCATTAAATAAAATAAAATTTAATTTAATTTAATTTAATTTAATTTAATTTAATGAGTAAATTATATGTAAATTAAATTTCATTAATTAAATGTGCTTTTTCTGTTTTTGCATGATTTATATTGAATATAAAAAATAATACTTTTGCAAAATGTATTGTTTACTTAATACAGTTTGATTTGAAAGCATCATTCCTGATTCGATGGCTGTCTGTTGCCCCTCAGCTACGACGCTGTGTCGTACTACAACCGCATTCCAGAGCTGAAGCAGGCCATAGATCAGATATCCGGAGGCTTCTTCAGCCCCAGCCAGCCCGGCCTTTTTAAAGACCTTGTCAACATGCTGATGCATCATGACAGGTGAGAACTCACTAATGCTGAAACAATGCTGTGCCGACCTGCATTCACCCACATCAAACCAGAACAAACCGGCCATAAAGGTTACCAGTCGGCTCATGCAAAGTAATTTATCATGAACGTTATCTGAACTAGACCTTCAGACGGTCAGCAATGTGTTGTGGACTTTGTTAAGAGTTTTTCACTGATTTGTGTGTGTGTGTGGTGTTGTGTTGCAGGTTCAAGGTGTTTGCAGACTATGAAGATTACATCACATGTCAGGATAAAGTCAGTGCTCTTTACAAGGTCAGTGTGTGACAGGAAGCTTTAAAACGAATGAAGCACATGAAAGAAAGCAGAAAGGAGAAAAACCCGAACTTCTAGAACAGGAAAAGCTTTTCTATTGACATGTTCGTCTAACAGCTACCTGCAAACCTGCGCAGTAGCCTCGTGTCAGAATTTAAGGCTGCCGCATCGAACATCTAACATTTAAATTTTTGTCCCTTTACAGTCAAAGAGAATTAAAAATATAAACATTTTTCTTAAAAAGGAGAAAAAATCAGAAGAGAAGTTATTCAATAAAACAGAAGCAATAAATGATTGTCGTAAATAAATAAACAAATAAATTGCTCATTTTTTCTGTCGCCATCAAAGCAACAGAAACAGGTTTTCAGTCTTTTAGGACAGCCCCCCCCCCACACACACACACACCCCAACCCTCTGTAGCCTGTTTAACAGCTCCATCCAAAGCCTGCAAGGTAAGCTGGCCTGGTTTATCTGACAAAACTGCATCTAAGGATGTTTTAGATGGTATTTACGGTTATTTACAATAATCTTTGGTCATTTTTAATGATTCTCTCCTCGTTAGTATTTATATAAAAACATTTCAGCCAAACTTGAAATGAATCTTCGTTCAACAAGAACGTACAATGAAGATAAACTCTTCTCTCTGGAAGATGAACGAGCATGAGAGACTTCTGCAGAAATAAGGGAAACAGAGCAAACACGGTGCTGTTTGACCAACATGGAAATATATATTTAACTTTATATCACCAACCAGAAAAATAAGAATTAATAAAAAATAAGGTTAAATTTTGATCAAAATATGCTAAAATTTACAGAAGTAACTGCTTCATGTCAACCTAGATTTTAATTAAACTTGTTTTAATTTAAATTTTAGGATGAATTATAATTCTGTAATTAGCTTCCTGAAGCGGATTCAGTTTCACATCAGTTACCATGGAGATTTAGCCAAACCAGGTTGACACCAAGGTTTAGTTAATGCTGCAGAAATGAGCAGTTTTATCATTTATAATCATCCTCCATGATTACATATTCAGACATGTTTGCTCAAGATGAAGGATTAAGATCAGCTGATCAGTTTATTTTCAAGATCCAGTAAATAACTTTTATTTGTATGTGGGAAGTTTTTGTTTCTGTTTGTTTTAATTTGCTCCAAGTCCTGTTTAAGCTACAGTTTGAGACATTTTAAATCATTTTATGCTTAAAATGATTATCCTCAAAACACTGTTTAACACTGATACTTGTCTTCTGGCCTCCATGTGACACATTTTACATTTTTACAATAATTTGAACAAAATGGTCATAAACTGTAACTGTGCAAACTTATCAGGCTATTTCTTTCACATCGCACAAAAAAATCAGGGTAAAAAATTAAATTGACGTCTCATTTTTTCTTGGCTTTGACTTTAAAGGGTTTTAAACTGTAAATAAATATGCTTTATTTCCACAAGTCTAGTCATGATTATCTGGGATAAAAACACATAAAGTATCCAGTTTGTTATGTCCAGTTTCAGGATTTATAACACCTGCAGGATTGAACTGTTAATGCAACACAAGTGTCTTTGCGGCTCTTTTCACCCAGAAATATCAGATTTAATTGACTGTTTAATGTAAAACGAGAAAAACCAGCTGTAATAAACTTAATTTTAGCTAAATTAGCAAAGTGCTTATTAAATTACGTGGATTATTTCTTCCTGTGTACCAGAACCCCAAAGAGTGGACCAAGAAGGTGATCCACAACATCGCTGGCTGTGGTAAATTCTCCAGCGACCGGACCATTTCCCAGTATGCCAGGGAGATCTGGGGAATGGAGCCCAGTCTGGAGAAGATTGGTGCTCCTGATGATCCTCGCTAAGCTGCAGCACCTGCCTCCTCCTCTTCCTCACCCAGCACTCCAGCAAGCAGCCCTGTAGCTTTTTCACTTTGCACTGATCATTCATTTGTCCACAGTACTGATCTCTGCACGAGCTCCGCTTTATCTCATATAAACGTAGAGGTTTGTTTAATACGGATTACACTGAAAACATTAAAGAGTTTAACTGCATTCCCATTTTAACAGAAAACCAGCACAGCTCAACCTCAGCATTGTTTTATTTCATTGGGCGTAAATCCTCGACTCTTTTTGCTGAATGTATCCATGAGTGTGTGTCCTTACCATTAGATATGAATTGACGTGTCATCCTTAGCGTGTTTGTGTGCGTTTGCTTGTTCTTAAAAGTAAGCTGTGATAGAAAATAATATTTTTCTGCTTAAAACGTGTCTGACGTGAGTGAAGTCGTATTATCTGCTGTTTATGTGGATCATAGAGACACCGCTGTAACATCATCCATGATTGTAACGTCATCCTTGCACAGTAATGTCGTCCTTATGTGCTTCTGCTGCTGATCAACACAGAATATAACCTTGTTTTTGTCAGTAGTTTTTATTTTAGTCAATAAACGAAAATAAAAATAGACTCTCGTATTAAAACACATGAATTCAAAGAAACTGTCCAAAAAGTGAAGACTAATTAGAAATTTCACAATGAGAGCTCAGAGGGGTCAACGAGTTATCTTTATAAAGTAACCAAAGTTTCAGCTTTTAAAGGCACATTTAACTTCAGTCCATTTATAATCCAGTTATATGCAAGTTTATTTGTAGCACTTTTCAACAACAGGGATTCAAAGTCTTAACAAACATTACAATTAAGAAGCATGATTAAAATGAGAGAGAAAGGAAGTAAAATGTGTTTAAAACATTTAAAATCATGATTCCATCTTAAAGAAACATTTGGCAAATTTGGTCTTTAAATAAACGTAAAATAACATCAAATAAAAACTATTGCAATGCAGCTGAGAACAGAAGGATGTTTCAGCTGATCTGAGGCTTTCTGGGAGTTTGTTCCAGACATGTGGAATATAGAAGCTGAATGCAAATCTGCTAAAAGACCAGAACCAGGTGACCTGAGGGGTTCTGCTGGGTTCATACTGGGTTAAGAGGTCTCTGATGTATTTTGGACCTAAACCATTAAGAGCTTCACCAACAGAAAACGTGCATTTCCATCACTATCGTGTTCAGAACGGGACACGACACGCAGAAAGGAGAGGCTGCAACCTCGACACACCTCCTCTGGGATCAGCTCTCATCTGAGAAAAAAAAAATAAAAAGCTTTTTAAAATACTGCACACGCAGAGGCAGAAACAGTTCCTCCCTCCGTGGTGCCAGAAAATAAAAACAGAATAAAACGAGCAAACAACCACAAAAAAATAAAAGAAAAAAGAAAGTTGTGTTTTCCCTGACAGGTCGCTGCTGATTTCCTCCAAACTGGATCCGTACTGGAGCATAACCAGCAGCATAAACTCCACCATCCAGGATGAACTGGTCTCCCATTAAGTAGCCCCAGAACCTTCCCACCCTGTAATGAAATCATCAACAATAGACCAACGACTTCATTTCGCCCAGGAGTCTAAAGCCAGTCAGGACGCTTCAGCACCACGCTGTGTGCACACGCTGCTTTTTATACCAGTCACATATATTTATACCAGTTACCGTAGCAACGCAGATGGCACAGGTTTACATTACAGCTGTCAGTCTGGCTCAGGATGACCAATAGCAGCATGAACCCGGCCTGCAGTTTTCACTCCGATAGCAAAAAAACATGAGCAAAAAGTTTGGAGAGAAGAAATTTCTGTGAAAGCAAAAAAGTAAATAATTTAGAGTAAAAAAAAATTTCAGATTCTTTTTTAAAAGAAATATATATTTATTTTAAAAGTCAAATATTTTTTCTATATTCTGTGATATTTGATCTCAAACCTTATTTTTTACTTTATAATAATTATTATAAATATTATTTTTGTTGACTATTAAATATATATTTTTCCTTCCAAAAATTTTTTCCTCTCAGATTGTATATAAAGACAAAATAAAGACAAATGTGATTCCATAGAGGTCCTGTAGGATGTTAGTAAATGCCTGGATATGTCTAAACTTTCTTCCGCTAAACAAAAACCAAACTGAGGGGATTGTTTTTTGAGCCAAAGAGAAACGATTAGAGGTCGTCGCAGAATTTCACTCTATAAACCTAAAAACCACCAACCAGACCAGAAATCTGGGCGCAGTGATGGACTCAGACCTACATGTAGAAAAACACATAAAAGGAAAATAAAATCAGCTACTGTCACATTTAGAATATATGAAGGTTAGACGATGTGGAAAAACTCGTCCATGTTTTCATCTGTAGTCGGTTTTATTACTGTAACAGAGTCTTTACACGTCTTCCTAACTAACCAATGAGACACTCTGCTGCTAGAGTCCTCAGTAAGACCAGTAAAGTGGACCAAACCAGTTCTGATGTCGTACTGGCTGCCTGTCAGTCAGAGGACAGACGTCAAAGTTTCTTACTGGTTTATAAACCTCTGAATGGTTTAGGTCCCAGTATGACCCCAGCAGACACCTCAGGTCATCTGGATCTGGTCTTTTATCAGTTCCCAGAGTCAGAAGGAGACGTGGAGACGATGCGTTCAGCTTCTATATTCCACATGTCTACATTCAGCTTCTACGTTCCACATGTCTACATTCAGCTTCTACGTTCCACATGTCTAC
>JBAMHX010000006.1:15747817-15758785 GCA_037177515.1 Pseudomugil tenellus | reverse complement strand
GGGTGACTTCTTGTGGAGTATAAATGCCATGCCGAACAAGAACTTTTTTTTTGTTCTTGCGACCTCAAGAACAAAAACAAATTTCTCGCTGCTCGTGGAGTATGTAACAAGCTTAAGGCTTACTGAGCACTGACACTAGTAATCATGTCTGTGTTTTGGTTCATGTAAACTCGGCACTGGGTCACATGCAGATTTCCAGCTTGTTTTACTAAACAGATATCTTCCCAAAACCCTGATTTTTATGTGCATGTCTTCATTCTCTTCTCATGAAATCTTATAAGCAAGATTAATTTTTATAAAGAATCTTTCAATCTTTGAGGTTGAGATGTCCAACTTATCCAACACATATCTGCAACACTGAATACAGCTAAATGCATCCTTTTATTTTACATAATACAAATAAAACAAAACTTTTGATTTTAGAAAACTGAACAATTGAGGCTCCTGTGCAGTATATGATTCTGTACTGTTCTGTTTGATTATTTGTTAGAATGCCACAAGCCTTGTCCTCATTACAATTGATGTAAAGTGCAACTAAACCCCCTGAAAGAGGCTAACCCCACCCTCAGACTGGATGGGGTGTCATTGCTCCTGATAGTCACAGGGTGTGTCCGAACGTGCACCCTATGCCTTACATAGCGTCCTATATAGTGCTCACAGCATTTTGTAGGGGTGTCCGAAATGGAATTTGGAAAAAAAAAGTAGACTGTGTCCAAATGTGGACCTTATGCCCTGACCCATCATTCACTACATATGTCTACATTACATAGCACACTATATAGTGCCCTCAATATGTGATTCAGACACGAAGCTCACTACTTTCTCCCTGTTATCACGTGACGACCAGCTGTGACTATAGCAACCACAACTGACTTGAAGGAGACGTTGCAAATCCAACCTAATTGTCTTATTTATAAAATGTCTTATTTATTTAGATTGCATTTTATTCTCGCTTTGTATCATATTCATTCAGTAGATAAGGGACTAAAATTATGCTTTACATTTTTTTTGTCAATCATTTCTGATATTCAAAACATTTCCGCCATTGTAAGGTCCGGCCCGCAATGCATTGTGATCTATATTGACCTGTCTAGTGACCATCGCTGCTCAATACTTTTCAAGATGCATGGTGGGTAATTTTGAGTGCCAGAATAAAATACAATATAACTAAATAAGACATTTCCACACTAAATTAGATTGGATTTGTAATGTCTCCTTCAAGTCTGTTGTGGTTGCTATAGTTACAGCTGGTAGTCACATGATGTGCGACAGGGAAAAAGTAGTAAGCATCGTGTCCAAATCGCCAGCAGATTGAGGGCACTATAAAGTGCGCTACGTAGTGTAGCCCTGTGTAGTGAATGAGGGGTTAGGGCATATAGTGCACATTTTGGAGATAGCTACAGTGTCAGTTAGCAAAATTTGAAACATGGAGAGTTGACGGTAGATTAGACGGAGCCCAGTGGGCCTGAGCCGCTGGCTCAACACGCTGCATAGACAATGCCCAAAGCCGGCGTAGCAGAGGCATTGCAGGACAGGATAGGTCCTGTTGCTCATGGTAAAGTGATGCTAGCACCATCATTACTAATACAGGCTTCAGAAAGTGCAAATTTAAATGTAGATGAAACAATGTCTAGTAAAGCATATTAATTAAAAGCTGTAAAGCATAAAACTATTCTGTCTCCACTGGTGCACCTGTGGTCACTGCAGCTCTCTGTCTCCCGTAGAGAACGTTACTTGCAGATACCCAAGGTAGAATAATAGTAAAAACCTGTGGCTGTCAAATCTTTTATGTGAGGTGGACTGACCTAAACTGGGACAATATTAGAAATAAACACAAAATGAACTAGGTTTAAATCATGTGCAGTGTTATAATTTATAAACAGCAGCCCCTATTATCTCTACACTGTTTCTAACCCTCACTATTCTACATAGTATGAATATTTTAGATTTCCAAAGATTCAGATGTTGGCCCTGGGCCTTCACGCTACCCACCCTGTGTGCCGTGGACATCCGGCAGGGTTCGCAATTGCTGACCTGGGCCCACCAGAGTCCGTCTCCCCGGTCTTGCCTCCTGGGTGGATACTGAGCCGGCTCCAGGATAAGGGTGGCTGGGGTCCTTCTTTGGGACAGGCTGCCTTCTGCCCTGGTCTCGGGATTGTCCTGGCCTGCCTCTGACCTTTTGAGTAGAGGGGGTTGCCTGAGCATGTTCACTTTTCTGCAAATACTTTCATCTCGTACATTCTGCATGATGACACAGTCATTAAGATCTCTTTTAGATTATTGAGTTGCAGCCATTCTTCCATATTCCTATTCGTTTCCTTTGATCATGAGATCCCTTTTTTCCCCTTAGTTTCTGTACAGGTGTGACGGATGGCAAAGTATGGGTGGTGTGTTTCTGTCTCTTCTTTATGTTCTGTTTGAGTTCTCTTTCCTTTTCTATAGTTTTCTTATCCTTTTTCTGTCCTCTCCGGTCGTGTCCAGCAATACATGGAAACTCTGTCGGACTAAGATGTAACTAAAATAAATAAAGAGTGCAGATTATCAAGAGGAACTTTGTATATACATATTTACATATAGTTCCTCTTGACAAAATAAATTTGACACAGCAGACAGATCACCTTTCTGCCTGGCTTTATGCTGGACAAGACAAGTAAAAAAAAAAGAGAGATCCAGATGTTTTCCGGAACTACATTTCAAGTTTGCCTAGGTTGTCCCACCTCACACAACCCACATATATATGTCAATTTTACAAATACATATTAAACCTGCCTTAACATATAAATTAAAGCTCAAGTTGAAATTCACCTTTGCTTCTTCTGGGAGGTTTCAGATTGAACTGGACACCAGCACCTTTTCTGATGACTGGACCAGTCTTGCAGCCAATTTCTCTGGTTTATGTAGGCTAAAACTTAAAATGATCTTTAATAAATGAATTAATAATGAAACATAAGAACACAGCAATGCTGCTGTTCACCAGTTATGTGTTGTACATGTGAACAGATTGCATGTGTTTTTAATAAATTATGCATAATATTCAACCTGGGGATTGTGTCTAGCTCCAAGCACACAATCCACAGTGTGGGAGAAGGAAGCTTGCATTAAAAAAGTTTATAATCAGCGCAGCCATCCATCTTCTACCGCTTATTCCCAAACAGGGTCGCGGGGGGGCTGGAGCCAATCCCAGCAGCCAACGGGCGAGAGGCGGGGTACGCCCTGGACCGGTCGCCAATCCATCACACATCGACAAACAAACATGCACACACACACACAGATGAGTAATTTAACACCAATCAGCCTATCCCCAAGCTGCATGTCTTTGGACTGTGGGAGGAAGCCGGAGAACCCGGAGAGAACCCACGCTAACACGTGGAGAACATGCAAACTCCACACAGACTGGCCACCGTTAAAGCCGAGGATCAAACCGGCAACCTGCTTGCAAAACATGAAAACTCTAAATTTATCTGCGTCGGCAGCAGAGGGAGGCTGGAACCATCGTATCCTGATACTCTGGGATATAATAGGAGACAGTGATGATGGCAGGCATGTAATGAGGGAACTGTCTCAGTGCTTTTCCCCTGATGTATTACACACCCGCAGCCAACAGATGGGGGTCTGTGACCAAGTCAAATCAGATTTAAGTGGATGCTTCATGAGGTCTTGCTTTCACCATCCCTTGTGGAGCTTCTTATACAGAGCTGAGCCCTAAATTGGCCTGTTCCATTTTGTTAGGAGGGAAGAATAGATGCATTTAGCTTTATATGGAGATTTTAGATATTTTTGATTCTTTTCCTTTCCTTTGTTTAAGGTCCGTTAGGGATAAGAAAGCACACACAGTGCTGTTTTCATCATGGTCACAGTTTGAATATTATAGTTTTCCGGAAAATATGCCATAATATGGTGAATTAGATGTCTGGTGGCGGACAGAAGTGATCATGTGATCATTTAATTGAGTGAGAAAGTCTGAATCGAGGGCTCATCCACTGCAACGCCTCACTGCTTTTTCTGAGTCATACATTTTGCAATAATAACAGGGAATCAATCATAGGAAGATGAAATATCATTTCATTGAAGCAACCTCAGAGTTAGTGAGTTTCATTCAAAATAATCTGATGATGTAGAAGCACAGCAACACTTAAAAATAACATTATTAGAGAACAAAACTTTCACAAGTATCAGTTATGAATGTTAAATTATTATAATGATATTAAATTATTTTAATTCGTTTTCTGTGTTTTTGTTGTTGTTTCATTTATAGAATATTATAAAATTTGACTCTGGATGAGTAGGAGATGTTTAATGATGTGTCTGAGAAGTCTGGTTAAAAGACCACCGCAGTGATCTGGTCTATGGGAGATGAGTCCTCCTCTTCGTTCTGGGAGATTAAACGTGATGTTTCTGAGTTGGTAAAAAGTTGCTTGATGGCAGTTTTGATATGGATGTTCACAATCACCATGAGTACCAAGCAGGTTGGTGGATTTAAGGACCTGCTTCTGATGATGTTCACTGAAGCTGAACGTCTTTATTTCGCCACCACACAGAAAATAAATCAGTTTTATTTTATTTATTCTTAAAAATTCAACCAGTTTATTTGCTCCAGACTGCATCTTCATTTCATAATTCATGTTTGCAAACTTTCTGATTAATATCCAGCTTTACAGAAAAATATTCAGAACATTTGACACAGCACAAAAGACACAAAGACGTGTAGAAATATAAGTCTTTATTCTCAGAGGAAGTTTCAATTTGACACAGCTGCTTTCACACACAGGCACAAACCATCATGTTACTTTCATTTCATGGTGGTTTGGGTTGATTAGACCACCATTTCAGAGATCTGCCTCCGGACTTTCTGCAATCAGATTTCCTTTAGCTTCTCTCTGAAGCTTTCCCTTTTTCCCTTTCATATGTTAACCTCATCTGAGCACCTAAAGACTCCGAAGCTGAAGAGAAACAACAGATGAGCTGGCAAAGATAACACCGTATGAGAACTTGACAGTGGATTATGTACAGCCTGTTCCTGCTTGTACCCACCCCATTTCACTCATTCCAGATAGCGGACATGTTTGGGCCAAATCTGAGTCCCTTCTGGCTCTGTCATGGCCTGATGCGGGAAGCCGTCCTCATGGAGGTCTCCTCAGGTAGACCAAAGTCTCATTTGGATCAAATATTTTTGCTATTTGGGAGACTGCATGAAAACAAGGGAGCGAATGCATCTAAAAATGTCAAACTATTCTTTAAAAAGAGCACAGCTTAAAGAAAGGAGGAGGAACTTTATACATTCAAATTGTTTTAAAGTTTTGTACTTGCTGATTGCGTTTAGAAGAAGGAAACCAACACGGAACCATTAAGACGGGTCAGATTCTGGTGTTGAAGTGCATGAAAAAAGTCCCTTCTTGTCACTTTTTGTGCCCTTATTAATGTCAAGTCATATCCAATAGTGCACAATCTTTACTTTAAAATAGGAAATTAAAAAAAAGCAGAGTATTATTTTATATTTTTAAAAGCAAATGCTTTATGTAAAAAATGCAAAATGTTCTCATCTGGAACTGTACTCAGTGCAACTATTAATACATTCCCTTTTAAACTGCCTTCTTCATTTGTCTAAATGAGAAATCAAATATATTTTTAGCACAATCACCTGTACAGGTAATGATTAGATAAGCTTTTTAACAAAATATCAAATTTAGAAGACACAAAATGTGATTATCATAAAAAAGCTACCATACATCCAGTATTTTATCATAAAACAACCTTTTAAGTGAATTATTTGAGTTAATTCACACTTTAACAGAACATATAATCAATTTTTACTGTCACTACACTGGTTCATGATGGGCAGGCTGATAAAAGGAACCAATTCAAAGCAAACATTTAACTTTGGCTGGTCAGTTATTCATGGCAGTGTCAGTTTATACATATCACAACATCCCGAAACCCAAATGTCCCCTCAGGCTTGGTTATCCTGATGAAAGTTTACCGTCAAAGCCTGTTAAGTTTGTGTCATTTTTGTACATGAAAATTAACCTAAATAATGGACACTGACATCAAACAATGATAAAAAAATCAGTTTAAAACTAATCTTTATGGATTCTTAGATGTGCTATGCAGACACTAGATTTAGCATTTTGGAATCAGAGTATTAATCTTTTCATCTCAGATAAACTGGGTCAAGTTTCAGTTTGGTGTGTTAACTGAAACAGGTTGAGGACTATCTATGTTGACACAAGCGGGTCTAATTATGCAAATATCATTAATGCAAATAAAATTTTACAATTCAGGGTCAAAGTCTGGTAAACGCAGTGGTTACAGTCAGCCAGTCTGTTGGACTTTGGATTAATCTGAATTTGTTTACTCATTGATTGCACTTAAGCTCTTCAGCTCACTGCAGCCTCCACATGCAGGAAAACATGGGATAAAACATCTCTAATAACAGGAAACACAGGTTCAGAAGAATGGCAGCTTCACTGGAAGTGTTATTTACAACCTCTCTGATGGAGTATAGACCTGTAACTGACCCCCCCGTCCGCTCACAGAGACTGGTAGCCGTCGCTCCTCTTTTTGCGGCCCAGCAGGTAGACCACCAACACCACCAAAATCAGCACCAGCAGTGTCACACCAACGGCGATGGCAACCCGGTAATCAGGCTTATCAGCAGGACAGGGGTCAGCTAGAAAATACACAAGTGGGACAGTTAACCAATACCATGTCAATAAATCAATCACTTCTCTAATTTCTCTAATTTCGGTAGTTCAACAGTTTAACAAGCGAAATGAATAAACACTGTGGTTCAGTTCAGCTTATTACTGCCATACAGGCAACACAGAGCTGAACTGAGTTTTTCATACATGTGTAAAAATGTCATCAAAAAGCAGGTTAAACTGGTTCATACTGGTCTGCAGGTAAGTCAGGTGGATTAATGGCAGACTACATGAGTCTCTGTACACACTGTTGATGTGCAGCAGATACCACATCCATAGGGGTCCAAGATTCTTAGTTTTCCTTTTCATTGTGCATCAATTAAACGAAATATAGTTTATCCACTAGTTGCTACAATTCAATAGCAAAATCAATCATGTAATCAAATAAAAAATAATGAGCAACATAACTGACTATAAACATAAATAAAATCAGATAAACAATGTTATCGGCTAAATTAAATCACCCAAACTGGTTTATAATGGTAAATTATAATATGATGACAGTTTATTCATTCACAGTAACGGCTTTTCCCCAAATACATGTTCTGGTAGTTCATAAAACTTTAAAAGACGCTCATGCTCAAAGATCAATTAGTTTCAAGTAAAATATATGATCAATTAACTGAAACTCACTATTTCCATCTTGATCATTGTGGATTTACCATAATGAGTCTGATTAAACATTACAAGTTGTGTCTGAACAAGGTTGAACACTGGAAAATGATTTATCTGTATCCAGCCAACAAACTCGCAGTTAATTTAACAAATATAATTTTACAGTGTAGATACAGCGTGACATGCTACATAAAATAGCAGAAGAATTTGCTGTTCATGCCAACAAGGAAGTGCGTTCTTTTTATCGGCATTGTGGTTGGTATGAACCGCACTGTCATGTGCTGCTTCTTCATCTTTCTTTTCCAAAAGGAAAAACAGTCTTTAAGGTTTCTGTTTAACGCATTTATTAAATCATAACTTTTATCTACGAAATCCTGTAAAACCCGCATATTTACTTTTATACCTCAAATAATCTCCCAGATGCTACTGGTGCTAACAATATATTTGTCACATCTATGATGGGTAGTATTCCTTCATGAGGACACTTACAAGGGCCAAAGTCTGTGCCAGTAATATTGAAGGCCTGCATCCTGTCTTGGACGACGTCTAAGTACAGTCCACTCCCCATGTAGACCGATTCCATCTTGCAGGAGTAAGCATGTCCAATCTTTGCAGAGAACAGATGCAGCGAATTGTTGGTGGGGTTGTATGGCTCTGCAACAGAATTAATGTTAACAATTACACAATATTCAATAGGAAGAAAAAAACCTAAAAAGATTACAAACTTGTTTGACAGCATTGCGCTGAAAGTAGCGTTGCTTGCTGACAAGATAACAGATTGAATCTATTCTTAGCTGAACAGGGTGAATACACAAGGAAGCTTCAGCCTTTAAAACACTTTTGTTGTTTATATTTACCAGAAATGTGAAACAGTAGTATACAGCTGCAATATATTGCATACCCCAATGCAGCGACCCCCTTTTAGAAGAGTCTAAAGTTGAATAAGTACGGAAGATGGACTTACCTCCATTTGCGAGGGGGTGGGACAGTTTGAAAGACAGGGTATGAACGTAGACGTCGTTATCATGAACGCTCTGAGGAAACAGACAACAGTTCAACTCAAAGCTGTTGTGCATTTATGACCACAATCTCATAGACTTCCTTGACAACACAGAGCTGGTTGGCAACACATACACTAGTAAAAATTTTATGTCGGATTGTGTGAGAGAAAAAAGGAAGCTGCCTAAATAGTTGTTAAACTGTTGAACGTGTGCGATAAAAACCTTCTTGGTAATAGTTAGCTTATAAAGACCTCATCAGAAAATTCTTAGCTATCATGATGTTTCTGTAAAAAATGTTTTCATTTCCAGTTTAAGCACATTTTTTGGCTTACTATGGGGAGGTGTTAAAATGTTTTTCCCCATGTGATGGAACTTGTCTTCATATGTGTCTCTGTCGCAATTTTCCAAAATAAAAGCTACATTTTTCGTTTTTTGATAATTACAATTGCGATTCGCTGATATTTCCACTGAATGCTGTTAAGTGCATTAGCTCCAATGCTTTGTGGCTTCAGACAAGTAGCTAAGTAGCTTTGTCTTATGGTTTTCCTTTTCTAAAAGGATTCTAAATGGCTTTTTAAAGCCTTTCTCTCAAATTTCTCTTTTTAAATTCTCGTTAAACACTACATGTAGTTTAACATGTTTTTTTTTTTATTTTAACTCTTCAATTTCTAATGAAAGTGATTCATAACAATTTAGATACCTACTTTGATTAACAAGGCCTTTGCTGTCATAAGTGATGGCTAGGGGTATATGCCCCCAATCCTCAAATAGACACAATGCAGTAATATAAAGCCACAAATGTTCAGTCACAAAGCTCCACCTGATGTTGAAACTTTGACATCAGGACAGGATGCATCCTGAGGTCATGACCTTTTAATTACACTTGATTTGAAGTCAATGAGACACATAGTTCCAGAGATATAGCCAAAAATGTGATTTTTCATGCAGGTGCCTTTCCACCTGGTGGGGAAACCATAAATCCAAATATCATGACATTCGATACAGGTCGTCTCCATGGTAATCTACGCAGGTATACAGTGTATCAAAATGAAATTGTAAATAGCTCCAGAGATATAGTCAAAAATGTAATTTTTCATGCATAAAGTGCGACCTGGAAAAATACACTCCACATTCAGGAATGTACATTCCCGAAAGTGGAGTGTCGGGGATATTATGGTTTCGCCATGACCACATCTGCCGCAGGATATCCTTTGCGTGAGCACGATAACTCAAAAAATTTTTTTACAATTGAATTTTGTACATATATACTCCGTATACCTTTTTAAGTCCTCAAGGGGTCGACATGTTTCGAATGTCATTTTTTGGTTCTCCCCTAACATCAGTGAAGCTGTTCCTTTGTGGTTGTTGCCTCCATCATTTGGAACAACCACCACCTTTCATATCAGGGCTGCTACAAACATTTTACATTCTGTGTTGTTGTACTTTTGTTTATGTTTTGCTTTACATATCATGTTGTGTATGCCCTTGTGGAGTTTTGTCCAGCACGCTGGTCAACAGGTTTCTGTTTTTAAGATCCGCTTTATAAATAAAGTTGCCTTGCCTTGTGCCCTAAGAGTGCATAGATTGTTACTTAGAAAACTATCAAATGAATCACAGTGGGATATTTTAGCAAAACAGTTTCATTTAGTTTGACAGTCACATGATCTGAAAACAGACAAGACGAATACACTTCTCCTTTTCTAAACCTCCTCTTTGGTTCCAGTTCCACAGATTGTTGAGTCATAATCAAAAGATTGAACATTAATGTCACAGAAGCTGCACGAGGATCAGTTATTAACGAAAATACTTAAACTAAAAAAGGAAATCAAAAGTACCTTGTTGAACAGGAACGTGATGAAGCCTTCAGTAAAGGTGATGGTAAGGTTAGCAGCAGTTTCATTGCATCCACCTACTGCTTCGCTCTTACTTGGCTGAATAATGAAGCTTCCATTGCTCTGAAAAGAAAGGAACTAAATCACAATTGTCTCTTTTTTTAGCTTTAAATACTTTTTTGCTCTGTCATTCAGGATTAGCAATAGCCTCATGACAGAGAATGACCAGTTTAACCTGTTAAAGTAATCAAAATGAGGAATCAAAACTTGCATCTTCCCAATTCTTGAAGTTTGGGTGCTGGAAACTAAACTTACTGAAATCTGTGTCAGGGGTAACGACAAGGTCTTTGTTTATGATGTTTGAAGAGGTTAGCTTCTCCGTCTTCTCAAGTACCACCTTCATGACTGTCGCTAAATTCCAGTTTACCAAAGATCAGCCATTTTCCACCAAGTTTCAGAGAAGCACATCATTTCTATATTAAAGTATTATTTATTGTTGAGTGATGTCCTTTTTCTTAGGTACCCATGCAGTAACATACTGAAAGCTGAGGGGTCTGAGATATTTTGATTGTTTGAATACTTTTGAATTTGCCTTAATGTGTCATATAAATATACGTAGTATAGTCATGTTTGACATCTCTGTTCTTGTCCCAGCACAACCCAAATTACAGACTTTTTACAGTCATGACAGATTTTTTTCAGGTGGCAATCTCTGGCTGCTGATTGTGAGGCTAATAAGGAAGTTGAAATACTTGCAGTTCCCCCCTCCACCACTAGAGGCTGCAATAGAGAGCAATGCCCATAGACTCCCATGTTAAAATG
>JBAMHX010000006.1:15736429-15747717 GCA_037177515.1 Pseudomugil tenellus | reverse complement strand
GTTTAGGAGCCTTATGGTCGGACCTTTCAGCTACACATTAATTAAGAGCAAAGTAATTAAACTAATATATGAAATTCCTCTACATGACTATTTTTATTTATTACTTAGTGTGCACCCCCACCCCCTGTCACAGCTTAAAGCATTAGAAAAAAAGGAAAAACAGAAGTGAGATGTAAACTTTGGTGTTGGAAAATGGCTTGATGATGTCATTTCCTGTATGTCCCATGACAGTGTTCTGCTTCCTCTAAAAGGATAAGTAGTTTCTGTGGACAGGGGGACACATGTTGGGGACAAGTTCAGTGTATTACTAGCAGTCTGCAAGACTGGGTCAGCATGTCTTCAGGACTGGTTCTGTTCTTCTGTCAAGCTACTGAAATTTGATGACCCTACACTCATCTGCTTCATCTCTACTGGAAACCTACATGGCTGAGACAGACGTTCTGCTGGTGCATGAACAACCTGGAGCTCAACACACAGGACTGGAGATGAAGGAGGACTTCAGAAAGGCACCTTTCTCCTCCATCATTCACTATCTGCAACACTCTGGTGACCTCCCGGTAAAGCTGAAGTGAACTTCTACGCAGCCATCGCTGAATCCATCCTCACGTCCTTCAGAACGTCTGGTTTCCTCATGTTGTCATCCACTTTGCTGAGAACCTCTCCAGGAACTGAACTTCTTCAGGAACCAGAGATGTGCAACCAAAAGCCAGCTGATCCATCTTGTCCTGCAGACTTTAGTCCCTCCAGAAGAGATTTTTTCAGCCGCTGTCAGCCTGCTGAACAATATGAGACCCAAATTACAAAGAGTTCAAATGTAGACAAATAAAACAACATTAACAGGGTTTAAAAGAAACACGCAAAAAAACCAAAACAAAATAAACAGAACAAACCAAAGAGATACAAAATAAAAACAGAATTTCACAGGAAAGCATCTTTTATCTTTTTTCCCACCAAAGTTAATATCTTATCAACTATTTTTTGTCCCTACCCTTAATTTTCCTGTATAAATGTAAAAAGAAGGGGCCCATTTTTCACAAAATGACTCGTGTTTGTCGAGCGTTTTGAAGGTTTTCTGTTTTTAATTGGCCATTTTAATCACTTCCTCCTACCATTCATGATAAGACATACCATTTAAAAATGTCCTCTGGCACGTGACAATGCTGCACCGCTGAATCTGTTCACCTGATAACTGCGGATCTTTGTTTTATACCCACGAAGATCATTTGCTCCTTAAATATTTATATGTATAGCTTTACCTATTTATACTTTACCTATAGTGAATCAACAATGAACCTTAGAAAGGGGCAGGATTTAACAAGTCATTTTACATCTTCCTACTCCTTTTAGAACAAATAAATAGCTTTCTTTCTATTTGTCATCCTTTTCTTTGATTGTCTCTTTAATTTTGTTCTTGAATTGGATTTGCTGCTTTAACCACTTCAATTAATTGATCAATTAATCAAATTTACAACATATAAGCAGAAGTGAACGATTTTATGTGTCAAGATGTTCTGAATTATTATAAATGTTTATATAAATATTTATTTCTATAAAGACACATATTTTGTTGATTTAATCAGAATATGCTTGCTGTGCTATGTTTTACGGATGTTTGCTGTTTTATAAAGTCTGGGGTCAAATCTGGGTCCGTTAAAGACCAGTCTTATCAAATATCCCCATTGGCTAAATTTCCCGGGAAAATATGATAATGAGACCTCTCTCCACCAATAGTGAAGGTCGAAACCCCGCAGACTCCGCCTTTGTTGACGACAAACGATAGAAAATCTTATGTTTCCATATAAGGAAAATACACCCGCATGCGCACTAGGGCGAGTTTTGTTTGAAGTGAATTGCTGCTTGGAACTGCCCTACAAGCTGCAAAGTCGCCAAGCATTTGCTTTTTAAAAGAATATTACTTTAATTTCCTTCACATTAATTCGTTTCTCTATGCATCGTAGATACGATGTTAGGCCACCATTATCAAAATGTCGACAAGTCGCAACAACTGGTCAACTATGTGGAGGATTACCTGGAATGTGTGGAGTCCTTGCCTTTGGACATACAAAGAAATGTTTCTCTGCTTCGAGAAATTGATGCAAAGTATCAAGGTATTTTGTTTACACGTTTTTATCCGTAACTAGAAGTACGTGTGTGTAAAATGGACAAACCCTGACGGCAGTATTGAATGGTGTGGTGATAATACTGAAGGCGCGAGCACTGTTCCCATTTTGTAAAAGAAAAAAACTTGTTGTTCTTGTTTCTTCCTACTTTGCTGAAGGTTAATGTGAGTGAGTAAGATGTGGGCATCCAAAGTGACAAGCTGAATGTTGAACAAACAAGTTAGAAATCTCTCAGTTAACATAGTCCGGTAACGATACATCCTGGATTGTGCAATACCAAACTCCATGTACAGATTGAAGCGTTTAAAGTTCCCCTTCCACGGTGGAAATATGCGTACATAATTATATTAAACAATAGCTATTTCGAGTAATTAGCAATGGGTAGTCAGATCGGCGTAATCATAATCCAAAAATGAAAAATGTGTAATAGTAAAAATATCAACTTTTCTGGTACTGGTGCGTTCTGCTACCCGGTGCTGTTACGGTAAGGATTATCATTCATACGGCGGTAAACCTGCGCGTTTATCAGAAATGCCCTCAATTTAGGCCATTTTAGTTTATGCCGAAGCAAAATACAGCTAACAAAGATGTGTAATATCCCGCTAATTGCGTTTTCTCCAGTGTGAACCCTGTCAAAGGTTAACATTTACAATGCGCTGTTGTTTTCGTTATGTAATCTGGTGCGGCTTTTGCCTTTCTGCTCCGATTAATGTGCGGCTTGCTGTGAGGATTTTTTTCTTCTAAATATAACAATAATGAGGCTGGTGTCATCTCTGAACCAACCGGCCTGCTTTGTAGCAGCTCGAAAAAAGGCTTTACTCGGAAATGGTGTTAAATGGTCGTTTTCGTTCATGCTGTTGGAGCAGCGGCTTGAAAGCAGCTTCCGGTTCTTTCACCAAGTGTCCCATTCGGACATATATGTATTGGTTTCACCATAGGTTGTAGATATTGTGGGCTTGTAGGGGGTCTACCTACTGCTTGTGTCTTGGAGTGTAAACTGCAGAGCCGGATCCTCTCCTGTCCTGAACAGCCCCCTTCAGGATCTGACTGCCGTCATTTCCTGTAGGCAGGAGTTAACCGCAGCTCGGTCCTCCTCTTCCTCCCCCTCCTGCTATTTCCAGGTTCCACTACTGCTTCTCATGGTTTCTTCTCCACTTTCACACCAGTCAAGAGATGGTGACACTGCAGCCTCATGAAACACTGAGCAAGTTTGACACAAATGGCTGGAAATGACCCACTGTGTTAGAAACATTTAACACATCAAAATGGCTCCATCTGCTGGATGTGGGCGTCTGATGCATCAGAGCGACGCATTGATCAGTGCACATCTGTCATTCCTGTCTTCTGACTGAGCGTTCAATAAAATTATACATTTTCTACTGATTCTTTCTTAATATAAATAATAAAATGACTGTTAGGCAACATGGTTTAGAGCAGGGGTCCCCATCCGCCGGGCCGGTGACCGGTACTGATCCGTGGCGCATTTGGTACCAGTCCGCACAGAAATGATAATTAATAAACAACCACATTCTGGCCGAATTAACTTTGGCCTGTACCGCTTGACGTACCAATACGCCTGTCTACTTTTGTTTTCATTAAAACGTTGGGGTTTTTGTCACGCCACCAAGCTGTGGCCGTGAATTGACACTCTGTCAATGACTGTGTTTAAAAACAAACAAACAAATAGGCTATGTATAATTTTATACATAATCAAAAACTCCTCCGTCACCCTGACATATTTTTGATCCGGAGTGTAGACTGTGTGTGAAATACAGCAACTCCAGAACATAAACTTGATAAAAAAAAAATTGACAATCGCTTGAGCTTTTCTCATGATGCAGCCTCACAAGCAGCGTGAACCTAGTGGAGCTGCTGTCACCTCTTTACGCTAATGTCGCTCCATTCTATTCATACATCGACCCTACATATGTATGGAATAAATATTTATAAAATGTACGCTATATTTCTATGTGAATCTCCTCTCAAAAAAAACACAATCTCCTTCGCGTTCCAACCATTTTTAAAGACGCAGAGATTGACAAACCCACCCCATCAAAATTCCCAGTGAGCAGCTTGTGCTGCTTGATACACACTGATGACGTAACGAGGTCTCAGCTGGTGTGATCACGTGACTTTTGGCATGCTGAACGTTGCTCGTATCACTTCCGTGTCACATGTTCAACATGTGCTCGAGCATACCATCTCTACACCAGTGTTCCTCTGATCCACAGCCCAGTTTCTTTAACAAACCAACAAAACAACTTGTCTGCGTTTGAACCGGAAGACTCATGTACGATATGCAGCTTTGAAATGATTGAGAAGGTCCTGAATGTACATTGTACACATTTAACCAGACTTATCCTTTATGAGCGGTCCTGAACCAATCCCACCCGACCTGTAGGCCAACCCACTTGCGTATGACCTGTACCGACTCATCTCGTACACACCGCCCCTTACCAATAATTTTTTTACCGACCTGTCTGGCATTGACTCGCTCCGTACTGACCGGTCTTGCACCAACCTGTTCTGTGCTGATTTGTACCAGCCTGTCGAACACCGACCCATCCTGTACGGACTGTCATTGGCGTTTGATGTCTTACATGTCAAATCGGTGGGTTTCATGATAAAGATGGCGTCCAAAGACATGTTGTAACCATGAGGGGTAATTTCTGTGTTTTTCAGAGGTGCTGAAGGAAGTGGATGAAGTGTTTGAGAAATACAAAGGTGAACAGGACTCTGCTCAGAGGAAGCGCCTGCAGATCCAGCTGCAGAGAGCACTAATCATCAGCCAGGAGCTTGGCGACGAGAAGATCCATGTCGTGACCCAGATGACAGAGCTGGTGGAGAACCGCTCCCGCCAGATGGACTCCCATTCCTTGTGCCTCCAGGAGCCCAGTGAATCGGAGCGTGTCATCATGGAGCGCCGATCCAGTGTCCAGGAGTCCCCGACCACAGAGCGCGCCTCAACCCGCCGCCCAAGACGTCAACGCAACAGCGAGAGTCGTGACTCCACACACCCGTCTGCCAACGGCTCTTTGGATGACCCCGTGGAAGAGCTGTCCCTCCCTCCTCCCAGAGAAAAGAAGTCCAAGTCTTCCAAGAAGAAGAAGCGCAAAGCCAAACAGGAGAGAGACGCCTCGCCAGTCGACTTCGCCATCGACCCCAACGAGCCCACCTACTGTCTCTGCGAGCAGGTATCGTACGGTGAGATGATCGGCTGCGACAACGAGCAGTGCCCCATCGAGTGGTTTCACTTCTCCTGCGTGGGGCTCACCTACAAGCCCAAAGGAAAGTGGTACTGCCCCAAATGTAGAGGGGACAACGAAAAGACCATGGACAAAAGCCTAGACAAAAACAGAAAGGACCGGCGGTCCAGGTAGTGACTCACCTGGACATCAGGTGTTCAGACTGTACTTGTGATGTTATAAGAGCACAACTGACCACTGTCTAGCAGCGGCACTTAATCAAGGAAAAGTTTTGTGATGGTTCCCTCTGTCCTGGGAGTCCAGCTGCTGCTCCAATCATCAGCCTGAAGCTGCCATCTTAGTTTTATTTGACAAAACTATCGACGTGTTTCTGGATCTACTATACCTCCTGGAAAAAAATATTTCTGCTAACGGGTTGCTCTGTTTTCTTCAGTTTTGACCTAAAGTCTTTCCTTTTCTTCATTATTTACTTACTGATTGGATCTGAAGTCTGATTGTCCTCATGCAGAGACAGCGAGTAGAAAGTAGCCCGTACATGTGATATGTTTATAAGAGACTCATATTTAATTTAGGAGATGATCGCTGGTGGGACATTTGAAGACAAAGCCTTGTTTGTATTTTCACTCCTTTTCTTCTCACTAATGTGTACATTTCTTTTTATATTCATTAAAATGATCAATCAGGCTGTTGATTTATTGCAAATTTTATTGTGAAAGTTTTCGTGACTATCTTTCAGAGCTTTGATGGTTTCCTGGAAAAAATTGGATTTTACAAACTACAATTTAAAGCACTGTGGGTGTATTTATAATGAAAATCTATGGTACAAATGTTGTAGCTACTTAACGTTACCGAAATAACTTTATTTAGTCTGACATAGACTAATCGACATAATCACTTAATCGGAGTCAGCTGGACTTGTATTAATGATCAAAGCTAAATTTGTTCTTAGGTTATTGAATGACTTTATTCTTTCAGATGAGCCGTTAGTGGGTCAAAACTGGTCTAAAGGGTTCATTTTTAATTTTGATTTAATTAAATCAGGTCATGAAATGATATTGAACCTTTCAGGGAAAAAAAAAACATTTTCAGATGGATACTTCCAGCAGGATAATGCTCCATGTGATGAAGCTCACATCTTCAACATCATGAGGAATGCAGAACTTGGACGGTCACCATGGTGACCAGATCTCTGCGTGGTGGGTTGGGCCATTTTTCATGTTTTTTCATGTTAAACAAAATATGTTGGAAGTGGAAGAAGCTGTTTCATAATTTTTTTTTTAATTTATACCTTATTTACCTTTATTTTTACCAACTGGACCATCGTGTCCACAACATCGCCTGAACTGGCTGCACTAAAACCCTCTGACTTAGTTCCATTTCTGTCTGTCTGAGATTATTTCCATCAGTGATGTGATGGATGTTTAGAAGTACATCTGCATCGTGATGCCAGATAAATTCAGATTAATCCTGAAGGTGGTTCTAATGGACCACTGTGGATCACTATCAGCTGGCAAACCTGAAACTATTAAAAGGTTCATTTCCTTCACAGGTAACACAACATAACACCTGACCTAAGAAGAACTGGGAAGAAAAGTCAGATGTTTAAAATTTGATGTCTTTATTTAACCTTTTAACAAAATCTGAAAAAAAATCAGTTTTTGTTATATTTACTATTTATTGTAGTGTAATCTGCTTTCTGATTCACCAGGGGCCAGGAAACCAGTATCATATGGTGTTCAACTCGCTTTTAAACAAAGTTTATCACAAAGTAATGAAAATGTCTTAAACCTGTATTTATCAAATATGATACGTTAGGCTTTAAGGACTTAACACATCTCCCTTTATTATGACTAAAAATCTTGAAACAGTTCTTGTGGCTGCAGAGATGCTATGTGGGGATGATATTCTAGATCAGAGGACTAAAGATGGTCTCAGAGGGATGAAATATTCACACAACAAAATTAAGAATTTTTCTAACAGGACTACATGAAAAGAACACGTAGAAATCCAGAAACCTGTTTCAGACTTGATGCATCACATGATGAATGACGCTGGAATGAAAACGGAGGGATGGGCGACCATATGACACGCTGGAAAAATGCGGATTAAACCAGTCGAGCTCTACGAGTCCTCGTCTTCGCCGCTGCTGGACTCTCCCAACAGGTCTTCTCCGTCAGAGATGTGGCTTCCTGAGGCGGTGGATGCAACAGTAACGAGGGCAGAGCTGTGGCTCAGGCCCAGGAGGACGGACTGCCGGTGTCCAGGAAGCAGCTTCACACAGCTGATGTCTGCATCCAGAGAGAGTACGGACAGGACCAAGCACGCCTCCAGGTCCCAAAGACTCAGCTGCCCTGGAGAAGCACCCCAAAGAATCAGTTTAACTGGAGGATGGTGTGTCATGAAGATTCATTACTGGTTCCATCGTTCAGTCCAGCGTGACAGCAGCTATGGGATGTGGTGGAACGGGAGACTGTCATCATGAATGTAACTGTGTGATGCTTCGTGTCAACATATCAGATGAATGTTTCCACCTTTTTCAGTCTATCAAACCAAGAATGAAAGATGAGGTCTGTTCCGGTACTAAAAGGTGCTGATAAAGAGAACGGTAATGACGTTCATCACCTTCATCAGGACTTTCTTTAGTCTTTACTCATCATTTATTTCTTCTCAGACATATTTCAGGTGAACTGCTGATGAAAAAATGACAAACTCCTTAATCTGTCCTTCCTCAGAAACAGCAGATGTGTGAAACAAGCAGAAATCTATTATCCAACGCCTACATGTGAAGAAAAGATCCATCTACGTCCCATTAAACTTCAGTTTCTCACCTGACAGCAGGAAAGCTTTGGTTCCTCCATCGCTCATAAAAAGCTTGCTGGTCATGTCGATCCTCAGAGTCCCGTAACCACTGATGCTCCTATAGTTTCTTCTGAAGGGCTCCCAAACCATCAGTCTGTCAACAATAAGCAGGAAAAACCCAGTGAAACCAAAAGGAATGTTTGCTATTAAAACAATATTTGTATAAATGAGCAGTGAATAGTCTTCCATCGTCTTTATTGTAGATTCCCCACCATCCACTAAGTGTCACTCAAGGTTATTAATGTTACAAGTGGCTCGTTAGGAGTCAGAATGTCAAGATCGTTGGATTAATCGGCTCAACTTAATTCCTGTAAGCCTGCTTATCATGATTATTACTGTTAAACTTGGCTAAGTTCCTGCAAATCTCTTCTGTACATTTAAGGTAGTATTGCTAGCTTTAGCGTATGGCTAAAGCTAGCAAGTGGCTCCTGGTGTGGATGGATCCCTTTAAAATCTTTTCCTCACATCAACATCAGTGCCAAGCCAGATGTTTCTACATAGTTTTATTTATTTTTTTCTCATTTTAGTCAATGTTTAAATAGTTTTTTTTTAAGAGAATGGGACAGTTGGGGGTGGGGGTGGGATGGGTGTGCGAGCATGGGTGTGGGTTGGGTGGTAAGTACACCTGTATAAGCTAAAGCTATGTTATTTGTGTGTTTAAATTGAATAGATTTTAATCATGTACAGCGCTTTGTATTGCCTAGGGCATGAAAAGCACTTTTACAAATAGAAAAAGTTTGGTGCTATTGCATCAATGCAGGGCTTCCTCATCAACGTTATTAAACATATGATTCCACATGGAGGAGTGTGTTTGTTCAGTAATATTGCCAGAATGAGGAGCATACTGTCTCAGAGTGATAACTGGTCCACGGATCTGTTACTTCATGACTAGATGGTCAACCAATTTTCTGATTCTTGTTCTGAAAAATGCTGAATCCAGAACAGATCTCACATCTAAAACTCTTCATGACCAAGATCAAGTGGATGTTAAAGATCTCACATTTCCCCTTCAGACCACGAGTCTCAGACTGCAGGTTTACTACTGGTAACTTCAGGTTCTAAACAAGAACTTTCAGTTACCAGACCCTCTCTGCTACTGGATCCCAGTCTGACTTCAGGAAGAACTTCCTCCTGGGTGATCCTGATCCATCTCGGTAGTAATGCTGCGAGGGGGCTACTGGGGTGGTTTTTCTTAGCTTGGTAACTATTTTATATAAACATGGTTATTGTAAACTGGACTGATGGGATGGCTTGGACTGTGTTTGTGTAAAGCTTGTTAACTGGTTCTGTAGAAATACAATGAAACACATCATGTAAAACATATTTGTAATGTGAAACTAATCTCAATCCATATGAATCTGGATAAAAGTAACTGGATTGAACACGAAACCATTACCTTTGCTGACCAGAGATGCCAAAAACCACCTTTTCTGCATTGTCTGTGACAGCTATGCAGCAAACTCCAGGCTCATTCCTCAGTCTTTCCCTCAACTAGGGGAAGATTTGGACAAAACACAACTCAGCATCAATCAGTACATCATACTCCACATGGTTTCACGTTCAGGAATAGCTTAAGTGAGTCTAGAGCACAGAGAAAGACAGAACCCCACCGCTCCTCTGTGCAGGTCCCACAGGGTGACATAAACACTCCTTTGCTCTTCATCGTAGTTTGTTAGCACCAGATGGCTGCCAGTATGGGTGAGAGTCGCAGGGTGGAGGCTGAGCAGGGATGTTTCATCCTCCAGGGTGTGGAGGTGTTGCCGTGAAGCCACACTGAACACGTTGAGATGATGAGCAAAGTAGGAGCACACCACCACCTGAAGAACGGATCACAGTAGTAGTCAGACAGAAGTCCAGTTTCCAGGATCAGCATGGTCTCCAGTGGGTCAAACCAGTAACATTACAGACCCAGAAATATGTTCTAGTATAAGAAGTACAAGTATATTTTCATACATCTCTGTGGAAAATATAAGACATATAATTGCACATGTTTTTATCATTTTACACAAATACACAATTTTTACCGATTTTAAGAAAAAATAATGAGATCATTTTGCACAGTTAAGGCTCATTTCTGCTCCCTAACGTGTAAATGTATATGTTCACGTTGCAGCCACTGGATGTCACTACAGGTTATGAGCAGGTTAGCTAAAGGTCAGCTAGTTTGTTTCCACATGGTCATGTCAAAGTGGTGGTGAACCTGTTCGGCTTTTTTCCTCAAAGTCTGCCTATTAGTGTTATTGCCATAGATCTGGTTTAAATTCCTAATGTTCCCCATGGTTGTCATTAAAGCAACATCTAACTTTGAGGAGTGTATTCTTCAAATTTCAAATGTTGTCATATGTTGCGATTCTCTCTGTATGTCTTTTCTCTTGCCATGGTTGTTAAAGGTCCCATATTATGGAAAATGGACTTTTATGAGCTTTTAACCTTCTTTTAGTGTTAATTGTACCTTAAAAGAATTGGAAGTAGTTTTGTTATTCATCCATGTGTTTTTGTAGTTTTATTGCTTTAAAAAGAATAGTGCAGCTTACGTAGAGCAAACGGCTCAAAAGCGGCACATTGGAGACTCCCCCCTCCCCTACCTGAAAACTTTAGTGCGCCATCTGCTCCAGGAAGTGTGCATGTGGCTGCTGCGCTCTGTTAACAGACACACATGTAACTGCATGCTGACTACACACGCTCAGTGTGGGCGGGGCAGGGGAGCCGCAGAGACACGGAGGAGAGAAGGAGAGATACAGACCCAGGCGTTCACAGTTCCTGCTGGAAATCTATCAGCAACATATGAATGGTATGGCAAAACTATATTTGGTGCATGTTGCAAATACATAATATCATAGATGTGCATAGGATAGACTGTGAAACGGAAAATATAGCATAATATGGAACCTTTAAATAAATTCATTAACTAGCAGTTTAGAGTTCAGTTCCAGGTTGTGACAGCGGCTGGTAGCAGTAATGCCATAGACTGTATATATAATTGCTGGACAGAGCGCACGAGACGTCATCCTTCTGAATAGCGGATGTGAAGCCAATAGGCGGGTCCTACCGTCGCCATCTTGGTGTTTCGTCATTACCGGAAAATCCCAAAATGGATGAAAAG
>JBAMHX010000006.1:15703639-15720322 GCA_037177515.1 Pseudomugil tenellus | reverse complement strand
CTATACTTTTCACTTGTGATGCCTTATTTGACGTATTGTGTAGAAACCTGGGGAAATGCCTATAAAACAAACTTAGAACCAATCATTAAACTGCAGAAAAGGTTAATAAATGAGGCTGGATGCCGTGACTCTACAAATCAGCTTTTTAATTACCTTGACCTTAGTAAACCATCTGCAAGGCCAGCGTTTTTCCATCAGGGAAATGTTTAGATGAGACCTCCGTTTTACTTTTTACTCTGTTTCTTTTACTAGTTTGTCTGTTTGTAAAGTCAAATGAAACATATGGCCTTTTCATTGGAGTTATAAGAGGTGCTTGAATCATTCCATGTAACTTGTAAACATGTCGTTCTGGTTATGAAATAAATGTGGAGAAAAGAAAAAAAAAGACAAGATCTCCGTTTTGTTTATATCATAAGAACAGGCTCCAGACTGACGCACACAACCAAAGTCTTTAAACAAAGTTTTCTTGAATAGTTCCAGACTTCTGTGTGACGACAGATCTCCGGAAGGATTCTCCCCGGGTTCTAACCTTGTACCATGTCTGTATGTCTTAATGTATGTTTCATTTCATGTTTTAATGTCTAATGTATGTTCAACTTCTTTTATTCTTCATTATTAAATTCTTCTCAGTCTAAAGAAATCAGCCTCCTCGTCCTTGACAGGAATAACGGCGATTACAGATCAATGAGACACCTGCAGCTAATCCAGAACTCTGCTGCTAGAACCATCACCAAGACCAGTAAAGTGGACCACATCAGTCCAGTTCTGATGTCTTTACACTGGCTGCCTGTCCGTCAGAGGATAGACTTTAAAGTTCTCTTACTGGTTTATAAAACTCTGAATGGTTTGGGTCCAACATACATCAGAGACCTCTTGACCCAGTATGAACCTACCAGACACCTCAGTTCATCTGGTTCTGGTCTTTTATCAGTTCCCAGAGTCAGAACGAGACATGTAGAAGCTGCATTCACCTTCTATGCTCCTCATGTCTGGAACAAACTCCCAGAAAGCCTCGGATCAGCTGAAACACTCAGTTTATTTAAATCCAGGTTAAAGACCCTCCTGTTCTCACCTGAATTTAAAAAATATATATATAACCTTAAGCTTTTATGTTTTGCAATCTTAAATTAATTATGATTTTAATCATTTTAATGACTTTTAATTATCTTTTTTATGTACATGATTTTAATAATTTTTAATTGCCATTTTCTTTTTTTTCTTTCTTGCTATATTGTTTTAATGTTCTGTAAAGCACTTTGAATCACCCTGTGTTAAATTATGCTATATAAATAAATTTGCCATGCCTTTTTGTAACATGTAATTCTGATGAGACTCGGGTTGTCTTGATGCTGTTTAATGCTTAAAGGCATGAAGGAAAGCCGAGAGGAGATGATGTTCCAGCTACGCCATCGCATTTAGAGTAGTCAGTCGGAGCAGAGCAGTGGATAAAAAAAAAAAAAAAACAAGCAGAAATGTTTGATATTTTTCTTTATTCTGGTTATTGCTTTAACAAATGCCTAAATAATGTTACAAATAAATCTACTTAAAGATGGACAGATACAATAGGTTCAGGGGTAAATGTGAGACACTGTCAAACATCAGTCCAGATGTCCACTCTGCTGTCACTGTCTGCACATGGCAACAGGTACCAGCATACCGTAAGATGGAGCAACAGACCAAAATGGTGCTTGGACTAGTCAGGAGGCTGCTGGGGTACGTCCCATGATGCATTGGGCTCCTCTCTCTATCTGACGTTGTTCATTTCTGTTTCTCTTCTTTCTCACTAGGATTCCTGAATTAGTTATTCTGTTGGCTGATCCTCATTCTTGTCCTCTCCATCCCCAACCAACCCTGGAAGACGGACCTGCTTCCAGGTTCTGGTTCTGACTAAGGATCTGACTAAGCTGGGTCATAATGTTGTGATCTGGTTTAAATAACAGATTATAAACTGATTGGATGTAATGTTTAGCAAAGCTTTTCCTGTTTGACAGGAGGGAAACACACTGTCATCCCTCTCTTCTTATATCACCAACTAACACTGTGACCCACTTCACTGCACATCTAACATGACTTCCTGTCATGTGGAAAACTGTGACTTCTTAACTGATTGTTCTCATATGATTCAAAAAAAGCTTTAGAAAATCTTTTTATATCTCCCAGAGCATTTGGTGATGCTAAGGTGGATGACTTGATGTAGAGCTGGAGATGTGTATTTTTTAGTGGAGGATGTGTTCTCTGACAGCACTACCTCAGCACACCCAGACACGCAAGCTTCTTTTTAATAATTCAAAGCCGTCTTTTCACCCAGTTGGGACATTTGATTGACACTCTGAAGGCCTCATTTCACATTTGGCTGATGAAAGGGGACATGTGATATTATTTAACACGCTGTGGTCTGACCGAGCTTCTTTGTAAGCAGGGCTAGAAACCTGCACCTCTTAGACGATTTTCTTGTATTGATGAGCTGCTTTGTGACTGCTTGGGTATATTTGACTGTCTTAGTATTTAATATGAATAACCTTTTAGACATACTGTATACAAAAACACAAAATGTTAACTACATGCCCAGATTTCAGGTTCATAGTTTATTAGTAGTTCACGACATTTATGACAAAAAACTACCACATCAATCCCATAAAGCCAAATGTATCATATTTGATACAAACAGTGTCTGAGACATTTCTTTATGATAAAAGTTTATTCTAAACCTAGTTGTACACCTTATACTGGTCTCCTACCCCTCTCTTGAACACTTGAAAGCAGAAGATTACACTACAATATTTTTACCTATCACGTGGTAATAAATAGTAAAAATACCAATAAATAAACTGATATTTTTTTCAGATTTTATTAAAGGGTCAAATAAAAACTTCAGATTTTAAAAGTGGGATTTTTCTGCCAAGTGGTTATGTTGGCCTTTAAATGATTAAGCATCATTTTAGGCTAGTGTCAGGATGACATAGGTAGGGTGAAGGTGAATTTCATCTCTACCTCTGAGTCCGTCTCCTCTGTATTAAAGAAGCACGTTACTACTTTAATTTTTAATAAAGCTGAATTGAAATATGTTGGCTAAAAGTCCTTTCACACCCTGATTGAAGCCAATTAATTAAACATTTTAACATAAAAATAGAAAAATGTAGAACAGAAAGGACTGAAAACACAGTGTTTATCTAGTGGCAGCTTATTTATGACCACATTCATTATAGGGTTGTCATAATGTCCAACTTATCGCTAACCGCTACTCAATGACATTAGCTAGTTTGCTAATGTTGCTAAGGTTTCTAAGCTTAGGGGGTCTGAGTTAATATTATAACATTATAATGTAACAATTACTTTAGTTTATTGTCTTAGTGAAGAAAATATGTCCACAGTTCAGGCAACAGAAATAATGATTGAAGAATTGAACACCTGCAGACGCCATTTTTGTTTAGTCAAGTTTGCTGGCATTTGGTTGTCATAGACACTTGTCACTACGTCTAATGTAGCGATTAGCAATGACTTCTGTGGATGTATAACAGAAACAAGAGGGTTTGTTATTTCCCAGGGAAATTATTGGCCCCCACCCCCATATGAAAGAGGTAGGGGCGAAAACAGAAATGGGATTGAGCTTAAAACTCAGTTTCCACCAAGAGGTTTGGCAAAACAATTAATTAAAATTTCTAACATACAAATAAAGCAAAACAACAAAACTTAATAATGTTTATTAATAAAAAATAGATGTTTTTCTGTCTTCCAACCAATAGATACCAGTATATTGATACCAGTAGCTCCACCCTCACCAAACCGTACCAGTCCTCATAGACCTACAACTAAAGGGGTCCCAGAAATGACATGATTCCAGTTTGGACCCCTTTTAAAAATGAACACATGAAAAATAGCCTATGGTGCAGACTTGAACTGTGCAGCTCAGTGGGAATAAAGTTATGAATGCATGATATTAATCAGAGCTTTAAAGGTTTAAGCTCTAGGTGTTAACATCGGGGTTGTTGGGGTTCTTGACCATCTTTTTCAGATTAATAGAAAGAATGTGAAACCATTAATAAAATTCAGCATTCAAAGTGCTGCTGTCTGACCTGTAGGCGAAGAGGACGTAGTCTCTGATGGAGCTGTTGGACAACAGAATAGAGCGGTCTCTGTGGATGGCCTCTGTCTCCATGGTGATGTTAACACAGTGCAGCAGAGTGCAGGATGAGGTCAGGTCAAACACCTAATGAGAACGTATGACATAAAATCACACCGTTTTTCCAGCCTAAGCTCTGTTTTCCCTTAAAAAATAAAAATCTTTATGAATGAATGATGAATCAATGGTGATGGCTTAAGAATGAGGACCACTGCACCTCTGCTTCAGCATAATGTAGGATTTATAAATTATTTATATGCTGATAAGTTTTTATTAAATATTTAAACAAATTTAAAAAAACAAAGGATGATTTTTGTTACAAAAACATACACATTTACAATAGTTAATTATGTAACGTTAATCTTCAAATGACTATATCACAGCAAATAAATCAAACACTCATGATTGCATTTTCTGTAAGTACTTCCTGTTTAACAGGATTCCTGCAGTTCATCTGAAAACAAAACTCCAACCCAGAAATCATGACACAAGTGTTTCCTTTGGTATTCCAGCAAGTTTTAAATAAAGTGATGAGAGATTTAAAATAGAACAGAGCCCCAAAAAAGTTTATATTAAAAAATATTGTTGCTAAAGGTATGGCCGAACCTTGACTAGATGACTTCCATCATAAAAGACAACCAGTAGCTGTCCTTCACACGTTGTGGTGACAATGGGAACGTCCACTGACTCATTCTCTGAGTAAACAACTCGTCCAGATTCCACCTCTCTGACCTGAAACACAGCCAGAAATACTGGATTTCTTTATCTAATTAAATAACTACATTCGTGTCATACAGCTTAGAAACAAAGTCTCATTAAACAAACCAGTTTATTCCCATTCTCCCAGTGTTTAAAGATAATATTCAGTGTTTACTAATCTGGCCTTTGCTCAGATGCTTCACAGCAACACTGATTTCATGCTGAGACAATGTAGATTAGTTGTGAATTTCAACCTGTAGACTCTGTTTCATGCAGATTATGAGCATCTTGTCATCCAGACCAAACAGAAGACAATCTGCAACAAGTCCTCCCATTTTATCCAGACTCCGGATTATCCTCCTCTGCTCCAGATCCCAGAACCTCAGAGATCCATCTGCTTCGCAGGTGACAGCCGAGGGTCTTCTCTGGCTTCCCGTGAGAGCGGTCACACTGCTCAGGTGGCCTGGTGGGAGATCACACCATCATTCAGGCAGCAGCTTTACTATCAGTACTTACAGTCCAGCTGTAACGATCTAGATTGCATATAGTGTGTGGATGTGTTGTGCATACCTGCTAGCAGGATGGACCGAGCACCTCCGGGGGGCAGAAGGCAGGTAGAGGAAGGTAGCAGCACAGGCAGGGACGACTCGGCAAACTGAGCCAGAAAAGCATGGAGGTAGCTGAACTTCAATGGGTCACCTGGATCAGACACAACTCGCACATAATGCAGAGAATAATGCAGCAAACATGCAGGAGAATGTGTACTCACTGCACTTTCTAAAGGTTAGACTATGGCATTACTTTTTATACTTTAAAAACTGTTAAAGTTTGCAAAGAAGCATTAAGAAGATCTATATCCTACAGCTTGTATGATGGGCGTGGTTAGCAACAAAAAGCATGAAGCGGAAGGTTTTCTCTTCTGCGTGTTTGCTAATGCATGTTTGATGGATAGTTTTATTAAACACCTGATTAAGGTAAAGGGAACATAGTTTTATAACATGTTGCATTTAAAGACAAGGACCCTGCCATGTGCACAGCTTCTCCGCTGCAAGTTTCTTGTTAAATATAAAGTAACCAGGTCATTTGTTCATTGCACATAGAAACTCAGACATCCCCTGCAGTAACTGATTGCAAAAAAACTTGTTCTTGTGGCCTCAAGGAAAAGAACAAAGTTCTCCCTCCCTATAGGAGAATGCATCAGGCTTTAGTCACATGACTAGTGGTACAACAAACCAAAATAAGTCATGATGTTCAGGAAGAAGAGAGTCTCTGTCTGAAAAGGCCGATTTCCACATTTTAGATGTGGTTTCAGCTGTAGATACCTTGACAAGTTGCTCCATATAATGTGAAAGTGTCACAGTCTGCTCCAGCCCATGGATTCAGTAGTTTTCCACTGCCCGGCTCTTACCACACCTACTCATGGATCTCCACACCTTCCCTCTCTTGCTAATCACACACCTACAGGCACGTTGATTGTTGTTGTTTACATGTGGTTAATCCCGGTCATGCGCACTAGTTGTCAGCAGAAGACACGCCGTAACCGGCATAACTCGTACTGTTTACATGATGGCAAATACAATTGCAAAGAAGCAAAAATCAAGTCGCTTAAAAGCAAAACAGAACCATTTTGAACATTTATCAAACAGGGATGGTGAAAAATACAAACAGAAGTTGTATGTGCGTGGTGTTTCGTTGCCTGATCCGTTTGAAATGGACTAAAAGCAGTGGGATAATATGTCAAAGTGGCCACTTGTGCGGTATGGCGATATCTGGAACTATTTATAAACACTCCTGGGTTGTTCACAGCCGATGACTTGAAAGCTTACAAATCGCTGGATGGATATGTTTTTTCCTTTGTGGACATGTTCATGAAGTTTTACACTACAGTGCAAATGACTCGCTCTGCTTCCTACGGAGTTACTTCTTCCGTCCGCATCTCTTAAGTTCCTGCTAAAGGACTATAATGGAAGTAAAGGCTTGACTCTTTGGGTGAGTTTAAAGAATGTATGTGTATATAAAACATAAGTTGTATATTTGTTCTTTTTTGGAGAACTGATCAGAAGCCTGTTTGGACATTTGAGGCTGAAACTAGCTGACTACCAGCGTGTGTGTCGGACTGCTGCGCGTTCACAACACACACGCTGCATTTATGCAAAGTGGCATCCTTAAATAAAAGGAAAAAGTTTTTCACTTATATTTTATATGATTATTACATTTCATACAGTCTTACTGTGTCGAATCATGATTCAAATGCAGACCCCATCACTTCTTACCTTTAGCAACAGGACGATCCTCAGAAACCATTTGTCCCAGTCGACCCATAAGCTGGGAGGCCAGCTGACAAGGGTCCAGCTGCAGCACCTCCTGGGACAATTCTAAAGCAGCTGAGAGCACCTCCACATCCACTAACAACCTGGGGGGAGGGAATATACATGCTATGATAAGCAGGAGAGGTATAACAGCATGAATCGATGCCTCAGATGTAAATACATCCTGAACAAATTACCAATCAGAACCGCTGCTGTCAGAGCAGCATGAAAACTGCATAACAGGATAACTCCTCCACATTATAATGACAAGACAATGCAAGTTTTCTGCATCAATGTGAAGGTCAAAGGTCAGACTAGCCTTTTCTGAGTCATTGTGCAGGACTTGATTGGCTGTTAAATCAATCTGGTGTGATGAATCAGGAAAACTCCTGATCTGGCCGGGCTGAACTGAGTATACCCTATGTAGACACTTTTAAGCCTCTCATGCTTTTTTTTTCAAGTCATGAGCTTAAAATAATGCAGTGTCCATATGGGGGCTCTGCCTGCAGTTACCAGGGTGATCGCCTGTGTCTGGCATGCTAAGCAAACTACATAATATTGTAGCCCTACAACTGTGCCGTTGACCCCTAACCTGCCATCATCTGGGTGGTCTCTAGTAAAGGCACCACCTGTAGTCATTTGTAGGCTGGGTTCCCCAGTGTGGAATGACCACAAAATATTATTTCCACACAAGCAGCATCAAGCCAGATGTTTGTTACCATAGTGAAATTTAGATCAAAAGAAAGAAATAAGAGATTACAGTGAAAATGTGCACCCTTGTGGAACCCTTCGGTAGCAGGAGTACACCAGTAAATACAGCCCCAATTCCTTGGAGTGGTTCAATTCGGCCCAGTACAATTCTAGTACAGTCCAGCCAGTTCAGGTAAGCGTTCCCACCGCAAATCGGACCGCCACTGTGCGTGTGGGGTTTAGATCAAATGTGACCTAGTGTGGTATCGCACTAGTACGACAGCAACTAATGTGGTGCAACAAACAACAACTTGGACTACCAAGTTTGTAGTTCTGTAGTTGACCAGAGCTTAGCATTGCCTGCACACATCTTTTTCCTTTCATATTTCCAACAGATGCTGTGTTTCCATCACGGCTTTTGAAAAATCAGTGATATTTTAAACATTTTAAGAGCCTACAGTTCTGATTTGCAGGTGTTTCCATTAAATGGCATTTAGTCCATAAGCCACAGTTCCGGTAAAATCTTGTCCTGCACATGAGATCTTTTGGCAGGTAGATCTTTTTACAGGGATTTCAACCTTTCTAATTTCTTGTAAAACTGCATTTATTCGTAAGTCATTTGTAAAAAGATTTCATTAACCTCCAATGTTCATACATGCCGCTGCAACTTTACCTAAAATAAACTAGTCACGTGACCTTCATACTTCACGTCCAGGCACGCGATCATTACATTTCTGCGATATAGGCTACTTCAATATGGACACGTCTGAAAAAACACTCTGAAGAGCCTATAACCTGTTTGGAAATATTTGAGAGGTCTTTTGAAAAGTAGGTGTTTTCATTACCAGTTTTCTGTTGCGATATTTAAGTTTTGCGGACTTCTAGTGGTAGAACTTTTGACTAAACAGTGCAGCTGTTGAATTGTGAATTGACTTCCAACATGTTTGTTTTGTGCTTGCTTTTGTTGCAAACAGGGACAATCAATGGATTGTATCATATGATGTTAGTAGCTCCACCCTAAATGTACCATTTTCCTGTGGACCTACATTTGAAAGGAGGTCCAGAAATGGCACGGTTGATTCAGTTGGTTTCATAATGGACAAACACTAAATAGCGTACTGTGCTGGCCTGAACAGAACCACTTTGTGGAACTATGGCATTAGTGAATAATTACTGAGCCGGGTTAATAGGTGAACATAAAAAAGCAGGTTTAACTCAACCTAAGAGGACATCATTCTGGATGTCCTTTAGTTGTACCTACTTGTCTGGAAGCACAGCTTTCTTCAGGTCCTCCTTTATGTCCAGGACAGACAGGCCCCAGGCCTTATGAAGCAGAAACTCATAGTTAAATATGCACTCAGACAGAAAGGGAAGGATTTGGCCCGAGCGAACAAGATGGAAGGGTAATCCATGAAGCTTTCTCACATTAAAATGGAAACCTTTAGCCAAACCATCATCTAACATCCATGCCAGTGGCTGGAATATGTCCGCATGATGTGACGTGTCCAGGTAGTAGTCAGCGTAGTCGGCATGGAGAGCCATGCACAAGTCTTCTGTTTTTAAATAGTGATTTATGCACACGTGGTTGAGCTTGGAGTGTGTCCAACGATAGACCCACGTCTCATCTGTCCTGACCTCAGAGAGGTGATGACTGAGGTTGCTTTTCAGTCGAGCCCACAGGATGTATGGTATCCTGGTAGGGCTAGAGGAGGAGGGGTGAGATAAGGCCACTTCCTGGAGAACCTTCTTATCCTTGGCCAGGAGATGCAGCAACTCCTAATGACATATGTAAATACAATCAAACATTTTTAGACTTAATGAGTGCAATGATTGGCTGAATATTGCATGTATACGTTGTGTTTAACTAAATGTTTGGGACTAAATGTTTAAGAATTCAAACTCAAACAGCTTAAATACAAATTCTTCAACATGATAAATTTGCATGTTTGATTGAAAGGAATCAATGTATCATCAATATAGTTTATAAAAGTTTATTTCAAAACCCTTAAAGACTCTAAAATCCATTAAAACTACATATCAGTAATCCTGAGACTCTCTTAGATACCCTTAGTTTTTGCCATGGCAGTAGTACTGCACTGAAACACCTCTGGTCAAAGTGTTAAAGGTTTAAAACTAATTCTGGTCGGATATAAGTCCTGGTTCTGGTGGATCTCAGCACTGTGTTTTATACATTAGATCACAAAATTAAATTTTGGAGGCTGGAAAATTGGGTTGGACTTTCTGGAGTGGTCATTAACTGGTTCAGGTCTTTTTTTAGAAGGCCAGAATAATTTTGTTACGAACTGTAGCTATGAATCTAAGCTAGTGGCCATGACTTGTGGAGTCAGAAAGAAAAAACTTAGATAATTCTGTTTGGTAGCAAAGAGAAGACAGTCAGCATCAGTAAACACATGGAGACTCAGGCTCTTAAAACCAGTGATCAATTCTGTAACGATGGTCTAAGATCTGTGATCAAAGCTGTGACTAAGAAGCTTTTTGCCAACTCAGAAACATCATCAGAACTAGAAAAGCACTTATAAAACACAGACCTCTGCTAAGCATGACCCCCCCTGTTACAATTCCCACTAAAAGAACAGTCCTGTATATATTTTATGTACTCTATTAGATTTGTTGACCATTAAAACATCGCCTTATACTTTGGAATGAAGGTTTCATTATTACTATTAGTTAAAAGGTTATTAGGTGTAAACCATTTTCCGCTAACTATTGAAGATACGTGAAATCCACTGACATACTGCCGATTTGCCTAGAACTCAGCTACAATTTGGTTCTCATTACATGTCTTTAGATCAATTCATGTCTATTACATGTCCAACCCTGGCAAAAACATAACCTCCTTGGCCGACCATAGACTTGCTGACATGGAAGGATCCGTTTTGTTTAACCCCACATGACTGTTTTATCCAATCAGAGAGTGAAAACGCTTTGTTTGAGTTTGGATCCAGTGATCTGGATCGCCACCAAAATCTAATTTGTTGATCTCCTCATTATCAACATGCTTTAATGCTTTCTTTCCAGCATCCCACAGCAGGGTTCAGATCCTGTCCAGCACTTCAGAGCTCAACATTACCTGTGTCTCAATCCAGGTGTCTAAGCACCTTTAGCTTGCACCTGGGTCCAGACCTCCACAGAAAGTAATGACAGCACAAGATGCAGCTTTTGTACAATATAAAGACAATAATTACTAGATATCACCTGTTCAAAATACCTTCATTATTAACCCCAAACTGTCCAGATTGTGAATGTTTAGTGAAACTTGAAGTAAAATGTAGAAGTATATAAACGAATGAAACAACAAGAAGGGATGTCTTATAATGTTTAGCTCGTTGCAGATTATAGTTATTCATACCTCTTCAGTAACTCCCCACCGTGAAACGGAGATAAGACATGCAGCTCGTCTCACCAGCTCGCTCCCCAGATCCCTCTCCAGGCGATCCAACAGATTGAGATAAAGGCCCTCCAGGCTGTCTGGGAGGCTGCAGGAGGAGCTGGAGGTCCAGAGCAGGCTTTCAGAGTAAGCTGCTTCCAGGTAGAGAGGAAAAGGACAGGATAGGCAGCCCTGCACCAACAGGTGCCTCTGCTGGTCCTGCAGACATCGCCGATCAGCATGGAGTTTGGTATTTATTGCTGCTTTGATTTCATTAGTTTTCAGAGGAGGGAGCGTCAGGACAGTCAGCGGGGTGGACTGCAAAGAGACCTCCAACTATGTTTATCATTGACCATTGATTGATGGATCATCCTAACTTACTCTTATTGATCGTCTTTAAACCACCATCAACACTGACCTGAAAACTGGGAGTGTTTGGGGAGTCGTTGGTCATTGAAAGGATGAGGTGGACATTTGGAGGTAGAGGGGATGATAGCCAAGAGAGATCTGGACCATGTTCCTCAGACAGTTCATCTAATCCATCCAGCATCACCACGAGGGACCTGTCTGCTCCCACCAGGCCCAGCAGAGAGTAAAACTCATTGACCAGCTGAGGTAAGTCCTGAAAAACAAGTGTTTTGTACCTGTAAACAGGTCTGAGAATCATGTGCGACAGGATGAAGCTGTGATTGTTCAGTACCTCTGACAGCTGGATATAAGGACAGTAGGATTCAGACAGCTGAAAACACAAACTCTGTACGACTAGACGGATGTTCCTGCTCTCTCCAGTCAAGCCCATGAAGTTCACCAACACTTTCACAGCTCTGAAGCAGTAAAACAAACTAAATGGAGTCCATACAAGCATGTTCACTGATTTTCCAATCTCTTTTAAATAATGTTTATCCATGTAGGACGGGTGCGCCCAGGTTCAATCCTCAGTTTCTACCATCCTGCTACTTTTCCATGCAACCCTTGTCTATCACACCTGAACCAAACGAATGGCTTGTTACCAGGCAGAGCTGGATGACATGTAGATGAGGAAATTCAGCTATTTGATTCAGGTTGGCTGGAGAATGACTGCATGTAAAAGTTGCAGGATGGTAGATCTCAAGAACTGGATCTGGGCACTCCTGATGTAAGGAATTCTGTAAGCATCATACCCTGGTAGCCAAGAGGGGACCAGCTGTGCAACAGCAGCAATGGTGGTGCTCTTTCCCCATCCTGCTGGCCCAAGCAGGAGGACTGGTCCAGTGTCTGACCGCTCCATCACCCTCCGTACATCCGTTAGGAAAGCCTGTCTCATTGAAAAGCTTTTGGCCCTGAAGGAAAGAGAGAAATCTCTCCATTAAACTGGCAAACAGAAGACAGAAAAGGATGGATTGTTATGTCTGAAAAGTTCAGTTGTGTGAATTTAAAGGTAAATATTATTCTATATTTACCATCTCACAGTCTATCCTATACACATCTATGATAATCTGATGAATTTGGGAACTCGCACCAAACTATGGCTTTCATTTGTTGCCGAGAGATTTCTAGCTGTAAACTCCTGGGTCTGTATCTCTCCTGCTTGCTCTCTGCTCCATTAACCCGCCTGCACTGAACAACCAGAGAGGCGCTGTGTGTAGTCAGCATTCAGTTACATGTGTGTCTGTTCACAGAGTGCAGCAGCAGCCACATGCACACTTCCGGGAGGAGATAGCGCTAAAGTTTTCAGGTAGGGGCGGGGGGAGTCTTGTGGTGTCAGCCTTTTGCTCTGCTTAAGCTGCACTTTTCTTTTTAAAGCGATAAAACTACAAAAGCGCATGGATGAAAAATAAAACTGCTTCTGGGATCGTTTTAAGGTACAATTGGCTTTATGCACAGATACACTACTTCCTGAACTTATACCAACTCCTTTGTTTCCCGTCTGTTATTACTGGATTAATTGATTTATCCAGGTGTGTCTGACCATTGCCATTGGGGGACTTGTGCATTAAGCCAATTGACAGCTCATAAAAGTCCAGTTAGCATAATATGGGACCTTTAATGCCCCTGTAAGAATAAAAAGTTAACACCTGTCTAAAAGTCGGTTGTCTGTAGAGTGTAGCTAATCTAACATTCATTTTAATGCAGTAAGACAAACCAAGTATATAACATTTTACACAGTTCCTTAGATCCATTAAATCACATTATGGTAAAAAACTTGACTAAAAACCATTTATGCTGAAGCATAACTTCACCCCTGGTCAATGACACTGAACTACAACAATCACACAGTAATAAATTTGACCCATTTGTGCATCATTGTCTCCTTTTTACAATGTGGTAAATGAACAAATAAAGACTGAAAGGTATTTAACTTTTCTGAACAGCTATTCTGATAAAAATCTTGGTAAGTTTGAAGAAACAAATGAACTTGCCTATTATTCCTGATTACTGATCTCATTGACTATTCAAGGAGCATTTCGCACTTAGTTTTGACAAATAGGAAAGTTAAACTGATTTGGATAATTTTTTCTAGGTCTTTGTGACAATTCAGCTGTAATAACACTGGGAACAAATGGGGAATAATCTGTTCCTCTAGGACTACATGCAACACCTGTGCCTAACTTTTCTTGCTTGTGCTGTTCTTATTCTCAGACGTAAATCGCTTTGGAGAAAAGCGTTTCCTAAATGACTGTAGAATAGAATAGAATCGTCTTTTCATTAAAAAAAGAAAAGAAAATGACTTATATACAGCATCATGATGAATCTGGCATTTTGTTCATGACGTTATCCATCAGAGTTGCAACTCAGATGGAGAAACTAAGTTCTGCACTTTCAACCATGGAGCTCTGTGGGATGTGAGAACAAATAGCTTTTTCTTCACATTCAAGTGTTCATAGTGTCTCTTTGAGGCACAAAAACACTTGAATTCACTTTCTCACTTCCTGGTTGGGATTATACAAAAGAAACATGATCCAACTAAACAGTAACGATTTGATCTTCAATACATTATTTTTACAATGCAATTATGACCTTTATAAATGGCATTTTACTGATGCTTACTTGAAAATGCATTATAACCTGGCTGACTTCAGACTGTATGATAGCCGTCTGATTAGCTGATTAGATATGTGTAAAAAGGAAGTTGAACAGTTGGACGCTGGGTAAATAAAATCTCACTAACTGACAATCACACATAGTATGAAAATAAGCTGAAAGCTGCCTTTCTACACACACCTGCTTTAGGACAAGATCTCCTTGAACTTGAACCTGAAGCAACTAAATGCCTAACAATGAGGAGAGGATCCAATAAACAAAACCTGAGCCACTGTAATCTAAGATAAGGTGTGGTGTTTGGTAACAGATATGAAAGTCAGCCAAGCGCTTACAGGACGAAGCCATAGTTAACATGACGCTGGATCTCCTCTTGAATCCGGACTCTGACAACTTCCCGCCTCACTACATCCAAGGACCCAGCGGGTTTGGTGATCCCTATCAGTCTAGAAAAGTAAAGCAAACCATTGTTTTAGAAAATCACAGACATATTTCTAATAAAAAAAATCCTTTAGATGTCTCCTGTACTTGCTGATGGAGGTGACGACAGTCTGGTGGAGGTGGGAGGAGATGCGCTTTGTGTAGAAATGGTTGTGTTCAGGATGCAGGCCGTCTCGTCCCCACATCACATCACGCTCATAGATGTTGGTGTGACGCAACTGTACAGTACGCAGACATAAATGCATGAAAGTACCTCTAACAGCAACTACATGATTGTTTAAATAAAACTATAATACCTTTTAAATATAATACTATAATACCTTTTTATGGAGACGGTGCATGAAACGTTGTTGTGCCGTGTTGAGCATTGGGTCAAGTTCAGCTTGTCCCTGCTGGAGATCAATGTACTGAGAAGCATCTTCATTGTTCAGGTTATTAAAAATGTCTGGAATTATTTTCTTATAGCAGTGGCAGTGATTCTCTACTGGAGCTCCATGTAATGGTTGCAGACCAGTCTCCATCTCCCAGTCAAGAACTACAAAAAAACAACAACAAAAAAAAAAAGTGGCGTTATTGTTTCCAGTAAAAATCTTCCCAAACTTATACAAATGCTCAGGTGAATGTAAAACAGATTCACACCATTAAATGTGATCTTGTTCTTGTCCTCCTGTTTGTCTGGTTTTTTGTTTTTACATACATGCATTTAAAAAGTATCAATAGATGTAGCATAAAGGTCAACCAGAGAAAACCCCAGAAGTTACAAGTCAGAAAGTTTGTTTATTACCTTCACCAAGAAGGTTATGCTTTCAGAGTTTGTTTGTTTGTCAGCAAGATGACTCAAAAAGGTATCGATCGATTTTCATTACATTTTTCAGGAAAACTTTCGAAATGGGACAAGGAACATGTTTACATCTTGAAGGTGATCTGTCTGGATCATTGACAGTATAAATTACTGGACAGCGCGTACGTCACGTGACCCATAAGTTTCTGAAGAGTGAAGATGAAGCCAATAGGCGGTTAAAACAGTCACCATCTTGGTGTTTCGTCATTATTGGAAAGTCCAAAAATGGATGAAAAGGTAGAGCTGAGAGGCTCCGTCACGGTGGAGCCAGCAGGAAGTACGCAGCTGTAACTAGTGATAGCGCTCTAACACACATCAATCACAAGGACACGCCTCTACATTTAAGATTAAAATAACATAAAAACCAAAGCTTTAGAAAAAAATTTGCATGTTAAACATGTTTATTTCAGCTGTGAAATCGGACATTTTAACATGGGAGTCTATGGGCATTGCTCTCTATTGGTGGCAGTCATGTAGCGGTGAGATGTGAACCGCAATTAATCCGACTTCCGCGTTAGCGTCACCATCGGCAGCCAGAGATTGCCGCCTTGTCTGGATCCAGGAATGTTTTGAAGGATTCTTCAACATTGCCATATAGGAACATATAGTCACAATATGAGGGAGAACTGTGAGCTTAGCGAAGGTTTGCGCTCTGAGTACTTTTCTATTTTTTACAATTAAATTCTACTTGAAAGACAGAATTACTTCTGTTAGCTGGTAATTAAAAATTCTACTAATGATGACATGTGGACCTCCTCAAGGCTCCATGTTTGGTCCCCTGGTCTTAAGGATCTACATGCTGCTACTGACTCAGATCAACAAACAAGTAAAATATCTGATCATAATTATTTGATCTTCAGGGCTCCATGATAGCGTAGTGGTTAGCACGGTGGCCTCACAGCAAGAAGCCTTGTTGGGCCTTTCTGTATGGAGTTCTCCCCAAGGAGTTCTCTCCAGGTGCTCCAGCTTCCTCCCAACATCCAAAAACACGCATGTTAGGTTAATTTGTCTAAACCAGGGATGTCCAAAGTTGGTCCTCGAAGGCTGCTGTCCTGCAATGTATCCCTGTTTCAATGCACCTGGTTGGATCCAGCAGCCAATTGGTAAATGGACTTGTACTTATATAGCGCTTTTCCAGTCATGTTGACCGCTCAAAGCGCTTTACACTACATAGTTC
>JBAMHX010000006.1:15686099-15703539 GCA_037177515.1 Pseudomugil tenellus | reverse complement strand
CCCATTCACACACACACTCACACCCTGATAGGCACATCAGGGGGCAGCTTAGGGTTCAGTGTCTTGCCCAAGGACACCTGGAATCGATCTCACAACTTTCCGGTTGAAAGACGACTGCTCTTCCACCTGAGCTACAGCCGCCCTGTATTAAGTTCTGCACAATGACTGACTGATTTGACTCAGGTATATTGGAACAGGGATACATAGAAAAGTTGCAGGATTGTGGCCCCAAGGACTGGAGCTGGACACCCCTGGTCTAAACTTTCCCCATTAATGAGTGGAAGTGTGAATGGTTGATTGTCTCTCTGTATTGGTCCTATGATGGACTGCAAAATATGCAAAATATGAAAAATCAAAACTGAATATTGTTCAAGTTATCGCGTTAACACAAAGGATCTGAGGGACAATGCAGACGCTGCAGAGGGCCACCAGTCGCTCTTCCCTGAACAACATGTCCAAATATCCTCTTTTCTCCTCTTCTGACTTCTACATTTGACTAAAATCTGTTTCACTGTTAGTCCCTGAAGCCTTTGTAGAGTATCTTATTTGCCAACTCTACCTGTCCTGAGCAACTGTGATGCCTCTTCTTGTCCAAGAGCCTCAGCTGCTCTGTGTTGTAGAACACTCCAGAGAGTAAGGCAGCTGGAACTCCAGTCTTTCCTGGCTCGCTTCCTTCGTTCTGGATTCGTGCTTAGAAAGTCTGGATAATGAGTGCTAAAAGCATGGACAGATAAACTTTGAATGTTTTGTCAAATACATGGTGATGATCCGAGCTGTGTGTCTGAGATAACAGAAGATACAGAACCATGTTCAATGTTTGTTACCTTATGGGAAGCAGGCGGTAAACAGGAGGAAAGACATTCTCATCCAGCTTGTACCACATCTGGAGCAGTGTTAAGTCGTCCAAACCTGAAATCTGAATTCCTCGTGGACTGAGTTTGGTCTCCTCATCTAAAAATGTGTCACCAGAACTCAGTAATGATGAATTTGTGTCCTGTTTCACTACATTTATATGTTTTCTGATAGATCCAGGGCTTAAGGCAGGAATGTCCTCCACTAGTTTGGCCTTAGATATCCTTTCTGGGTTTCTGGTCGCAGCCATCGCCATGGTATCGAAAGCCTCTCTGGTGATGGTAGAAGGAAGACTTCGGACCTCGTGCTTCTGTCCTGCAAACAGCTGATCAATGCAGGTAAAATAAGTGTTTGCAGGGAACATGAACAAACAGAAGAGGGGTGATATCTTACGATGAAGTTAAAACCCAGGCTTCTCCGACACTGCTCCAGATTCTCCAGATGCAGCTGAACGGTGTCGTGGTGTTCAGCTGCGGGGTCGCTACTTCCCCAGCGGAGGTCAACCATCCTGAAGTCAAGTCCTCGCTGCTTGCAGTACAGATACAGTTTGGGATACTCATTCTCTATGACTGTACGCCTCTCTGCAGCTGTGTCTGTCACACAAACAAATAAAATTCAAATAAATACAAATAATTTAAGACTAGATATTTATTTAGAAATACATTTACTGTCCATTTTATCAGGTTAACACACATATGTAACCAGCCAATCAGATAGCAGCATGCAGTCACGTAGGCATGAGTCGTGTCCCAAGTCAGGTTCTGTGTACTTCAGAGTGCGCAGCCTAATAGTATTTCTGTCCCAGCTTGTCTGTCCATGGTGTCAAATGTAACTTTTGAAAACTTCACTTACCTCAAAGAAATGACCCATAGTCTAGTTATAAAACAGATCTATGCTGCCCTTTCATTGCTTTCTGGATGCTAGATTAATTATAAAGCTAGTTAAAAACTCCTCAATCAAGTTGAATTTCAAATACACACATATAAAATCTGTCCTCTGTGCTTAACTGACACACCTCGAAGTTTGTAAACCCTGAATTGAGACAGTAACTGTGAAGAAGACTTTCTAGAATTAACTAAGTTCAAACTGAGAATTAGGATAAGAAAGAAATAAGATTTAAGGTTGTTGGTCTGAGAAATTACATCTCCAACTACTTATTCCATTTCATTACTGTATTCCATTGATCTCAAAAGTCAGACAGTCCCAGGGTCATGGGGAAGTTGGAGCCTAACCCAGCAGTCATTGGGCAAGAGGTGGGGAACACCCTGGACAGGTCGCCTGTCCATTACAGGCTTCGAAAGTCAACAAATCTTAATATGATGGAGCTGCTTTAAGATGAGGTGGAACGGGAGATTCTCATTATGGATGTGCAGCAACTGTGTCAGGCTTAATACAACATGAAACCAATATCTGAGGAATATATCTATCACACCAAAGCAGTTCTGGAAAAAACTAGAGTTCAATTCAATACAATATACCGGACAAAATGGACGATGAGACTGAATCTCATCATTCCTACCTTTGTATCCACCACATATATAGACCATGAATCTCTTCTCTTGAAGAACAGGTTGAGCTTCCATCGTTTTCAGACCATCCCTTTTATTAACAATCCAACTGGCTGTCTCTTTGTCCTCTTCTTGGACCGTTCCCCCCATAAATGTCCCCATATTCTTCAGTAACTTTGTCGAGTTGCTTTTCTTTTTTTCACATTCTTGCAAACGTGGTAAAGACTCAGCAGACTTGACAGGGCAAAAATAATGAAACCATTAATAAATCATAAGATGAAGAACGTTTCATTAAGGGATCAAATCAGCAGAAATTAAAAACTTACTCTGACGTCATCTGAACTTCTGAACTCTTTACAAGGTCTGGCCTTGTGTCCCTTTGTCCTCTACAAGAACATAAAGGAAGATGAGACCGCTGTGATTGTTTATGAAGCACGCTGCTTGTAGGAACAGGTTATATCTAAAATTACTTGCTGCTTCGAACCAGCTTCCACTGGTACCAAATTCTACTTCCTGGTGTGTGGATGGTGGAAACAGTCAAGTTTAAGACATTTCATAACCCAATCCTGCTTTAGGATTGGTCAAACTCCTGGTGGCTAAAGGCAAAAGCATTAGCTTGAGTTAAAACTAGATTCACTCATTGTAGTTTCACTCAAGCTAATATTCTTCTTCTTCTGGTGGTTTTGGACAGTTTTTAACAGATTTATAGCCATGCATCACTGTCACCAATCAGTGTCAGAATGTAGAGGGAACTCTGGGCACAACACTGTTGACTAGTGGGTGAATTAACCTAAGAGATGAATATATATGTCATGCCTTGCCTTTGCCACACGCCAGCTCCCGCCTAATCAGCTCTATCACCTTGACCTGCCACAGGAATCATTACACCTGATCTTCCTGGTCCTGCTTCCCTTCCCTGGCTCAAACTCAAAACGTTATGGATGGAATTGCAGGAAATTTTCAGGTCATATCCAGAACGGGAAGATGAACAAGTGATTAAATTTTGGAGGTGATCCGGATCACTGTCTGGATCCAGGAAGGATTTTACAGATTCTTTAACATTGTGAGATAGGCACTCATGATAGCAGCTGTAGCCTCCTACAGGCCGTTTCTATCTGCTGTTTTTCACTCTGACGAAGATCATGTGTGCCTGAGCTCTGACAGATCTATCACCCTAAAATAAGTCTAAATAATAAGCCTGGCGGAGGTCTGTGCTCTCCGATTGCATTTCTAGTTTATGATGATTCTTACAGTTTCCAAGCATCATGTTTAAAGGTTCCATATTATGTAAAATCAACTTTTATGAGCTTTTAATGTTCTAATAGTGTTCATTGCTTTTTAAAACGATCCTGGAAGTAGATTTTTTTTCAACCATGTGTTTTTTTGCTTTATTGCTTTGAAAAGAAGAGTGCAGCTTAGGTAGAGCAAATGCGTGACCCCTTCACTCCAACGTGGCATGATAGAGACTCTCCCACCCCTACCTGAAAACTTTAGCCTGCTATCTCACCCAGGAAGTGTGCATGTAGCTGCTGCTGTGTTCTAGTCAACAGACACGCCCTCCATTGCTCCCAGCTCTTCTGAGTGAGCTAGGAGCAAACAGAAAGAAAGCAGAATGAGCTGTTCCCAGTTCCGGGTAAGAGACCTTGCAGCAAACAATGAATGTATGGCAAAACTGTAGTTTGGTGCATGTATCATAGATGTGCCTGGATAGACAGTGGAATGGCAAATATAGCAAAATATAGGACCTCTGAGTATTGATGTAATCACACTGGTATCAATAGATATTAACGTCAATGTTGGGATCGATATTACAGATATTTAGGTCGATCAGCATGTAAGGTGTTTTGTCACAGCAGGTAACTGAGTTGCCCCTACAACACTATTTATTATCTTCATTCATGACATTTCTTGTTTTACATGATTTACATGTAAAATTTGTATTATCAGGTGTCCAGAAACAGTTATTAGTCATCCCATTTTAAGAAAAAAAGAAATGTGAATTTGATATTTTTTAACCCAACAAAGATGATGGAAAATGTGGTGTACTTTAATAACAGTGCACATGTTTTAACCACTTTTATCTCTGTCTTATAAACTGAACAGCATTTTTAGACAGAGTACATACTTTTTCATTTGGGGGAGGGGGGGTGACATGCACAGTAGGACTAATAACTAGGTTTGGCAAGCTAGTAATGTCAAACTGTACAGAATTGACCTCTGCATTAATACACCACATTACCTCCCCCATTAAATCAGAAGCAGGACTCCTACGGTGCATTAACGGCACAATACAAACACAAACAAAGGAAAAACAAATGCCTTTTGTTAATATGACTTCCTTTCATCATGGACTCTTTTTTCAACTTAACTACATACTAAATTACCTTCCTTCTGGTACCACATAATAACTCTTTATAACTCCAACAATTTTTACAACAAAAACATTACCCAGTATCACATCTAGTCGAATCGGCAGTCGTGTCGTGGGTGCTGAGCGTCTCAAATTCACAGTCTTGGGTCAGACAGCTCAGACTGACCTGGCTCACCAGCCGGAGGTCCAGGCGTTGCAGAACCTGGTTCTCCAAGGTCACAATTAAGCCATGGTCACTGTACTCCTTGTTCAGGTTGTGGATCAGAAGTATTCTGAGTTTGGTGATGTATAGGCGTCTCCGTGACACCTATACATTTGGTCAGTTGTCTCACCTTGGACTCGGTAAGACACAGGACCAGTCTGTAGTGTCACTACTCCAGGGATAAATCTGGGGTTTTCTCCTGCTGTATTGCGCAGATACACAGGTTCATCCAAATCAAACTGCCTCTCAGCAGCCTGCCTGTCATGCTCCTCCATCCATCCATTATCTACTGCTCATTCCCAAACGGGGTCGCGGGGTGGTTGGAGCCAGTCCCAGCTAACATAGGGCGAGAGATGGGGTCCACGCTGGACAGGTCGCAAGTCCATCACAGGACAACACACACAAACAACCACGCACACACACACTCCTACGGGAAATTCAGAGTTCCCAATCAAGTACCCAGAGAGAACATGCGAACTCCACAGAGAAAGGCCATCGTCCGAGCCAAGGATCGAACCGGCAACCAGCTTCCTGTGAGGCGACAACTACCGTGCCACTTCTTGCAGATCTTTTCCACATCCAGGTCTACATTTGACCACCAGACATACTGCCGTGCAATTGTTTTCATCTTTACGATGTCAGGATGACCACTGTGGTTCTCTAGCACCGTTCCTTTTAGTTTCTTAGGAACGACAACTCTTGTCCCCCGCAGAACACACCCCTGCTCTCTCTTTTTGTAGTACACTTTCAGCTCTTTAGGTATTTCTTTTGGCCATCCTTCCCTGATGTACCTGTATACTGTGAGAGCTCTGAATCCTTGCATGTTGCCCCGGAAACCTGCTGCGCACTCAACGGCGCCTCACCAAGGTGTTCACGTATCAGTGCATTTATGGAAGCTGTAATTGCTCCTATTTCAGTGTCCCAAGTCTCAGGGAGTGGGACACGAGAAAGTCCATCTACATTGCTATGCTCTTCTGATTAACGATAAGTTATTCAGTAATCATACGCAGACAGTATGATGGCCCAGTTTCTTTCCATTTATGCAGAAGGTGGTGTTGTATGTCTACCAGCCAGCACCACTCCCATTGAACACAGAAAACATGGAGACTTCATTTTCTATTTCATCAGCTTGTACATAGCCCATCAGTTTTCTTCACCTTTAATTCCCCTTTTTCTCTGGCTTCCCTCATATCGGACCCACAGCCCTCCATGCTTTTGAATGTGTAACATTTTATCACATTTATGGCACTTTCCTCCATTATTTTGTGTACCGGTGCGGCGACTTCCTCACTTTTCCTCAGTTGCTGCGCGTAACGATGGGCTGTTTCCATGTTGGCCATTAGCTCCACAGCCCTAGCAAAAGTCAGTCCATCCTCCGAAAGCAATTTCCGTTGGCATGCTTCAGAACTGACTCCGCCGACAAACCCCTCAGAAAAGTTTAATCCAGTCGGTCCCGAATTCACACTTTACAGCAAGCTGACGCAACTCAGCAAAGTATTCCACAGCTGACTGGTTGCTTTGCTGGACACATTTACGGGAACTTTCTTGTCATCCCTCACCTTGCGTGCTTCAAACAGTAGCTCCACGCGCTCCACATAGGCAGACCACCATTCTGGCTTGAATTCATCCGGTCTTTGGGAAAGGTACGCCATTTCCGCTACTTACTCCAATATCAAAACCTTTGTACTCGTCGTCAATTATGTGGTGTACTTTAATAACGAAGCGTTTCACACGTTTTTACCACTTTATAAACTGGACAGGATGTTGACACTTTTACACAGTATACATACTTTTTCCCTTGAGGGGGGTGACATGCGCAGTAAGACTAAATAACTAGGTATGGCAAGCTAGTAAGGTCAAACCGTACAGAATCAACCACTGCATTAATACACCACAGAAAAACATTCATCTCCTCATCCTGTTGGAAAATTTATGGTAGAATTGGAATTCTTTCTAACTCCATGAGGAACCCTGAAGTGTTTTTTTTTCTCTTTCTTTCTCTTTCTCTAGTAGGGATTAAAATATTTTTACAGGTAGAATCCCTGCAATAGCTGACCTTCAATGGGAGACTGTACATATAGCATCATCAGATACAACTCTACAAACAATCTCTCCAATGTGGGGGGTCAAAGACTGGCACTGGCCCACCCACCCCCCTAGAAACCCTTATACTTGGATACATTAGTACAACCAGTGTTTCTGAGTAAAAAGAGTGAGTTCAGCTTGATGTAAGTATTGATCTGAAATGTTAATGTCAGTAATAATTGCTGTCTAACAACACTCATCAGGTTATTGGAAAGATTTTAGAGGTCACTCCAACATATTTGATATTCACATTTTTTCTCGTGAGATTAAAATTATACAATTTGCATGGTAGAACCGAAATATACAGTTTGAAACTTTTTTCACCTGACATGGTGATGTTAAGCTGTTGGTTATTGCAGGAAGTGTTAGAGCTTCTTTAACCTCCTGCAAGACAAAAATAAAAACAAACAAAAAAGACAACACAATATCTCATTAATTATTTACTTCCTAAACTTTTCTAATCAATTTAAAAAACACACTCAATGTCCTAAACATTTGCAGTTTCCTGGTTGGCTTGAAAGACCATTTATGCTGGATGCAGATGATGGATAAGCAGACGGATGGACAGATTTATCCAACTTCTGTGTCATATAATCTCTTCCATTTTCAAGAAGCTTAAATATCTGTCACTTAACACAGAAACCACCACTGGAAACCACTGGTGTTGAGTTGCATAGTTGACACACAACCAGAGAAAAGAACAAACTGGAGAAGAGGAGGAGGAACAGGGAGAAGACGACTCAGAAAACGTCAAATAAAAAGCACCAGAAGAAGTTGAGGAGAACGGGACAAAATGGCTGTGTCCAAATATGCGCCGTGTATAGTGGTCGTGCTGTTCTGTACAGGTATTCGAACGTCGAAAGAGAAAAAATATTGCATTCAAAATTACCCACAATGATCGTCACTAGACGGGTCAATATAGACCACAATGCATTGTGGGCCATAGATTAAAATGGCGGAAATGACACAAACAAGTCAGGGGCAGCAGTCCCTTCAACCACAGCTTGTGAAGCTTTGAGTTTACATTTCGAATAAAAGATGTATATGTCATCATTTATTCTCATTTCTTAATTCCGACATGATGGCAGAAGTGACGCAGCAAATCTCTCCCTGTTTGTAGCGTTAGCGGCTAAATGGAAAATAATATAATATAAACTGTTTTAGCTTCAATTTTGATTCAATTTTTGAGGTACTAGCTTGTCACAATTATATGACTTCACTTCACTGAACAGCTGAGGAGGAGAAGAAAAATAGACGGACCGAATATATTAAAGACGAGAGGCGAACTTTTTTTAAAAAAAAACTTTATTGCACTTAACAAACAAGACGGGAGGCAGAAGACTGCGCATGCGCGCCATAACAGCAGAAAAGGTAAGCATGCGCAGAACGACCGGAATTAACCACGAGAGGAATTAAGGGTTTACATCAGACAGGAATAATTTAATTCTGCTTTAAAATGAGAATAAACCAGTTAATTCTGAATAAAGTTTAATTTTGAATGAACAAATTCACTCGGAAATGAACATGGTTACATGGTTAATTTTGGTCTGTTTAAAGCAGAATTAACTTTTATTTGGAATTACAAAGGAATTAAAAGTCCCATATAAACTGGGCCAGTGAGGAAGCAGAAATGGGTCTTTAGGCTTTAACATCTTTTGGTGAAGATCAGCAACTAACAACAATCAAAGTTAAAATACATTATTTTTACAAGACGATAAAGGCCTATCACCCTCACATGCACTTCCTCTTATGACGTATGACCACTAGAAGCTGTGCATTGTAAGAGCATAATTACAGGATATTTCTTAATGGGATGTGCAAAGGCTGCTGGGAGGTGCTGGTCTCCCACCACCATTAGATAGTAGACCAAACCTGATAACCTTACTCTCAGGATCCAGTCCAGTCTGGTTGTTAATTATCAGCTGTTATTACATTACACCTCTAGTATCATCATTTCTACATCATCCTACATTGAACAAATAGCGTTTACTTTTTAAATGCATCAATTTTATATTTTTCTACATGTTTGTTTATTTTCTGAACTGTGTGAATGAGTAAATAAAATCAGATAAAACCAAAATAACATACCCTTTTCTTCTTTGGGGAGGAAAGTCTGTTTTGGTAAGGTGTCCACATTCTGTCTCCTTCCTCACAAACTCATTTCACACCTGATGAGTCAAGTCTGCGAGTGAAGGAAGCCACTTCCTGTCTGCATGTCAGAATAAAAGCATCTGCTGCTGTTTGACTGGAGCAGAAGTTTTCACAAGTAAACAGGAATTAACCATTTTTACCTCCACACATCATCCTAAAACTCCAGCAGATGCTCACAAACATAAAAGTGAATTTAACCATCTTATCATGTTAATATTCGCTGCTTAACTTGATAAAAACCTCTAATGATGTTATTTTTTTACCCGATGTCTCAGATCCACAAACCACAACATTCATCCCTTTCACTAAATCATTTGTCTCCTGTGACACGCTCATTTTTTTATTCTAGTTTTAGTTTACATGGAGATAATTCTACTTTCTGGTGATGTAATGCATAACAGGAGGCAGTAAAGACACCATACAGAAGTTTCTAAAAAAGGTCACCAGCATAGACCAACCAGGGTTTACTTCACCTGTTCTACTGTTTGTTAACCAGCTAATAACACAATAGCATGTATACATAATGCACATAATGTAGACAAGTTGGTGCAAAACAAACTAAGCACCAGAATGAGGAACAATGATGATGTAAGTCGATTGGTTTGAATATTTATTGGGATTTTCACACAAAACCATCTTCTGTTTGAGATTTATTTTCTGATAAGACTGTGACCGGTGAGGGTGGCAGGATGTGATATATATATATATATATATAAGGTGTACCCCAAAATTTCTTAATTAAATGCAGAACACATACAACCTTCAAGCAGATGGTCTATAAACAGCAGCGGATCACTTAAGGCGCCACTCCTGCAGCTAAAAACAGGAAACTGGGCTGTTATTCATACAAATTCACCACTACTGGACAACAGAAAATGGAAAATTAGTCTCCATTTCAGCTCCACATTAAGGTTGTAGGATCAGAATTTGGTGAAAATATGAATCCATCCATTGTCTTGTTCCGCTTTGGGTCCTTTAGCACCAACATACGATGGTTTATCCACCACAGCCTACCAGAGTAATGCTGCTGACCACGTTCACCCCTTTATGACCACAGTGTAGCATCTTCTGATGGAAACTCCCAGCACTCTGTTCAGTCATGCGAAGAATGAAGACAAGAGTCCAATCCATAACTAGAAGGTTAATAATGCTTAATAATGCTTATTCACAACAGAGGTGGTTGTAATGAACCAGTCGCTGCTGTTTGTCAATAAAACCTGATGTGAAGAAAAGAATCAGTCTCTCAACAAGGGTTTGACAAAAATCAAACTTTATTTTTATATAAAACTTCTAGATTTTAACTGGGAAAATGTCACATTTATGATGGAGCAAAGTTTCTGTCATTAAAAATGTCACGTGGTACTTTTATGTAACAGCAGGAGCTCCGTCTGTCTAAACCTGACAGACTGTAAAACATGGCAGTCTCCGGCTAATTTCACAAGCGCTCAACCTCCTTTTTACCTGGTTGTAATGCACAAATACCACCGGCTCAAACATTATTGAGCTCCTCACCAGCCTGCTTTGGTTTTCAAGGAGAAACACACTGGTCTGAGCTGCATGTGAAGGCATCACTGAGGGTCCTTGCAGGAGTCAGGCCTAGTTATCATCCTTCCCACCTGTTTTACTCAACTAAAACAGAAAGCAAATGTGGGAGAGGGGTCAGGATATATCAAATAAAATCAATAATAATAATAAACTTGTAGTTTTGTACTTACATGCTGGAAGGTGGGCAGTAGAAGCGGACAATGTGGCGGGAAAAGAAAAGAAAGGTTAATACAGACAGAATAGAGACCAAGCCTGCCATCTTGTGGAGGAAGGAGGAACTGCACCTACCTTGATAACATCCACCCAGTTCCATCCTCGGGGCAGCTCTCCTTTATTGTCTGGAAGCAGATATTACTCTGTTAAGTGCCAATGAGGAGGAAAAAACTAATAATGCTGATAAACAGCAAAAAGAAAGTCTGGATGATGTGAAAAAATTAGTTTCTTTTTAGCCATGAGTTCAATTTGAACAAGTTAAGGTTTCAGAGGGGTTGGAATGAAGAAAACAACAGATATGTTATCAGGTCTGAATCTGTACATCTGTTTTATATTAACCCTTAAAACTCTACCTCTCATCTACAGAGCTTTTTCTACGCATTTATGTCGCGTCCAGGAAGTGACATTTTGGCATTAAAGCAAACACACAACAGAAACTAATCCCATATTTACACCTTTTCCTCATTTCCAGTTATTTCTGATACCATTTACCTTCTATCCTCACCAAACCAACTCCAACTCAGATGCATCAGAAACATCTTCTTTGCTTTATTCCAGACATAGAGGATCATTATTTGTTGATCTTTAGCTGCTCCTGATTGGACATTACCCTCAATTTAAGCTCTGATTGGAGGAATATTTGACAGGAAGTGTCATCATCATCATGTCCAGGTGAAAATAGAGGTCTCTTAGCAACATAGTAGTGATGAAAATGTGATAAATAATGGTGTTATTATGGATTTCTAAAAGATCTTCTAACTTCTAAAGATCCCCTAAAGATAATCATCACAGAGTTCCACACTACCGTTCCTGCTGGTAGAAGAGGAAGACCTCATGGAGGTTTAAAATCAGTTTTCTTTTTCTCACTTGAAACAAAAATAAACTCATTTGTTTAGATTCTGTTTCATTTTGTGAGGCGGAACAAAGAAAACGGGAAGCTCGTGAAAAATAGAGGCAACCAAAAGAAGACATGACGGCATCAGACGAGTAAGTTTGCTGGAAAATGGAAACTTTAGAGTCGGTGTTTGTGCAGGAGATGCTGCGACGGGAAGCAGCAAACATGCAGAGAAACAGAAACCGGCTGCGATTGGATGAAAGACGCATACGGGGATGAATAAATCTGCTCCTGGCGCGTTTGCTGCAGACACACCTTTTCAAACAGATTGAAGTTCTGCTGATGTCATTTTTCAGGACTATAATGCAGCTTTCGCACCAGCCGGGAGACGTTTCTGTCTTCCATCTGATTTAATTGCATATATTTAATGTGAACGCTCAGATTTAACTCTAATTTAATTTACTTTTCCTCACAAACGACACATGTTACGGCTGGAGTGCAAACCTCCTGGACCCAAAGGGTCAGACCTTCATCTCAGAGTTGCACACTCCTGTTGTTGAGACGCCGAATGTCTAACAGAGTTTTAAGCTTCACCTTTTCAGGGTCCAGCAAAAACATCTGGATCGATATAAAGCCCTGATTCTGTACCGGTTCTGTTAATCATCCTCCTCTTCTGCGCTTTAGTCAGCTGCTCCTTCTTCTCCTTCTTCTTCGCCGTGGAGGACGTGCTCATCGGCTCGCTGGGTGTCAGCGTCTGCAGAACACACGTGAACAGAAAGTGTTGTTGGCTTCAAATCCAACCGCAAAGTCTCTGAACATGCGGAAACAGGACTCATCCACAGACCACGGCAGTAACTACAGGCTTGTGGTTCTCCATCAGAACCTCCTGGTTCTCCTTGGCCCACTCAAACAAGGTGAACATCATTGCCGTTCCCAAGTTGGCCTCCACCTGCTCCTCCAGCTTTGACAGGATCTCCTGCTTCGTCTCAGGCGCGCTGTCATTAAAAAAACAAATCAAAGGGTTTTAGAGCGAGTTCTGGTTTCATTTGCAAACGGGCCGCGTGCAGCTTACATCCTGTTGTTGAAAAAAGCATCGAGGGAGATTTGAGGAGCCGTCTCAGGGTAAGTCTCCGGCCACGTAAAGTCCAGGATGAATGCTTTGGTGTCCTCGAGGTCTCCTATCTGATGTACGGTAGTCACAAAGAAGGCAAAACGTTATGAAACGGCTGGTAGAAATGATGGAAGGCAGCGTACCGCTGTTTCTTTTGTCGGTGCAGTGGACAATACTCACCCGAAACTGGAAGGAAACTGGGCTGACCTCCTTGAAACAGTCATCTCCTTCATAGATGGAGCGAAGAGCTTCCAGCTCCATCTGTGGATAGAGGAGGACACTTAACATCTGACCACCAGCTACCACCAGGAATGATAATATGGTGACGTAGTGTTGCTGCTTAACACACACTGAATATATTTACAGAAAGTAAACAGTGTAAAAAAAGAAGCTATTCCTTCACTTATGTGTGAGATTTACATACGTTTTTAACAACTTTTAGCAGCAATTTGATAAAGTATTTTCCACATGACAACAACATGAGGTAAACCCCTTCCTTACATGACTGCTGGAGGTTAACATAGAATCAAAGCTGACTAGTTTGCTGTTTACACCAGAAAACGGGCAACAGATGTAAGCTAGCAGAGTTAGCCGCTGTTAGCAGCTAGCATGTAGGTACAAACCTCTTGATCTTCATTAGCTGTCATGATTTCCCCTCCACTTTATATCATACGTGTAAATATCCGGACTGAAATGATCCACCGAACAGCCCACTTCCAATGTTACGACGTAAACATGTTAATAATGACACAACTTCGCGAGCCGGTACATTCAGGACCAACATGACCGAACACGCATGCGCGGTTGAAGCATGAGGCTGGAGGATGGATAGATGGGAGATGTAGTTTTATCAAGATGAAACGCGGGCGAACCTCGTTTTTAGGGAACATTTATGAAGTGGTCACATGTTTGATATTTCTTACCAACCTACTGTCATAGATTTTCTGTTCTTTTATGAAAATTCTCTAGAATTTGTAATTTACTTTTTCACTTTACATGCAAATTTGTTTCTCCATAAACAAAATGGCAACAAGTTAAACCATCTTTTTTTAGCTTTTATGACGATAGCAACACACTTTGTCCTCACCTCTTTTCACTTGATAAAAAATATTCTCTGTCCTCCACAGTTTTATAGAAATACGTTTCATTCCTCTTCATTAGCAAATTAAATCCCCCATGTTTGTCTGTATATGTACATTTACTTCTATGTCTTTCTGGTATTTTTTTTGTAGCAACATAAAGGACACAAAACAATATTTTAATTCCTAGTTATGTTTTTATGTTTATGAATATTGTGTATCATCTATGCCATTATTGTCAAGGTCATAATCCATGTATACATTGTGTCCCATGAACTGTTATAATAATTTAATTAAAAAAAAGGGTTTTATCAGGATGTTTTATTAGGATGTTCCAAAGGAACAGTTGTGCAAGTAAAAGCAGACAAACAAGCAACAGGTGCCTTTATGTGCATAATTTGCTTGTTTTCCCAGTGTATGCGTGAATTCTCTTCTACTTTTTCTTTCTGTGCTTAGTAACCCTAAAAGACCCAACACATAAAAAGATGTTAAGACATTTTTTATGTCAGGTCTGTTCGTCCCTTTAACGTAATAAAAAAAAAAACCATTTAGTACCATGTGATATCAAAATGATTATAGTGTAATCTTCTGCTTTGTGGAGTACATTCAGGACAGAAAACAGAAATCGGATTATGTTTAACAGGATTTTAAGCAAAGTTTTTACCATAAAGTGATGCGTAATGTATCAGAAACTGCATGTATCATATGTGCCATGCTGGGCTCTTATAGGTTAAATTGCTTTTCTGAATTTATTTGTAATCTTCAGATTTAAGATTTATTCCAAACGATATGTCTTTAGTGAATTAACATGAAGTCGAGTCCAAACCATCCTAATTTACTGTTGTCATGATATGACTATGAACAAACCTTTTTCAAAGCAGAGGCGCAACATGCAACCCGGGGACCAAAACCAGGCGGACCAATCTGCAGGATAAATCTGGTAAATATGAAATTAACAATAAAGTTACAAACTGTAATACTGTTTTAAAATGAACTCATATAAAAATGAAAGTAATTGTGGTGATCTAGATTAAATAGTCATTTTGTTTTTTTTTTGTTGTCTAACCAGTTCATACAGAAACATGTTGCCATGGTTTCAGGATTTTGGTGTGGGGTTGTGTCATCTTGTCATGTTTACTCCTGCTATTTTGCAGATTTTCTCTCCTGTGTGTTATGTTTTGGGACGTCTGTTTCATTTCAACACAGACTGGTATTAATCAGCTTAAAAGGAATATTAACTCATTTAAGAAGATTTATGGGAAAATATTGGTAAATGTTTTTTGTTTGTTTCTATGTTCTTTATTTTATTTAAGCATCCAGTATTTTGTTCTAGCTGGATATTAACCTCTTGCAACACATGAGGGCGCTTTGAGCTTGGTTTTAGTCCGAACCTCTTCTTCCTGGACTGTTTTAATCTCATCCTGCACTGGATCAGAGAGAATGAAAGCAGCAGATCCCTGAAGGAAATTAGTTTCGGAAGCAAAACAGTTTGCAAAATTTCCAATTTATTTTAGCAATAAACTTATAATAGCTTCTTTTTTTCCACCTGAGCTTCTCTTAGATGCTTTAATTAAAAATAAGTGCAATAATTATTGATATGCTGGGAAATAAATAGGCTTTTTGTACCCGACTAAGCCTTCTCACACTCATTATTGATCTTAGAAACCTCTGTGGATTGGTGAAGCCTGTAATGCTATTTCTAAGATGACAAATGATTCATCGTGTTTATTTAAGTAAACATTAAGATCAGTGTGGGGTTTTGTGGACTGCTGCTGACCACAAACTGCCCACATTACATGGCAATGATTGGATATTGACCTAAAACAACCCAAAAAATATAGCCGAGTGGTCAGAAATTGGAGTTTGCGGAGGAGATTTATAATATTAGAAACACCCTGAACCTGCTAATTGCAACGCTGTAGCACTAAACATGTGGAAATGTTTTGTTGTGTCTGATTTCAGTGCCTGTAAATGAAGATTTCTGATGTTTAAAAGTTACATCTGAGAAAAACCTCTTTAATCTCAATAATGCCTCAGACATCATCACCCACAAAAAGAAAATAAAGAAATGCAGCTTTAACATGTTACTGCAAACATTTAACGAAGTTCAGGTTGAATATGACGAAGTTTAGTTTCAACCAGCTGAAGCCACAAAGCAGTAAAGTATCACACTGTTTAGAAATGTAGCTGCAAAGAGGATTTAAATATGTAGGGAGGAAAAGGGAAAAGTAAATAGTCTCCTCTGTAAAGAAAAAAAGGAAAAGTGACAGATTTTTAAAATTAGTTTCAAATAATATTTACCGGTAGCAGTCTACATTTTTATTTCAGAATGAATAAGGCTACTTCTCGTTAAAATGCTGGATAGCTTTTTAAAAAACTTGGCCCTTCATCATAAGCTACCAGTCCAGTCAGATTAAAACAGGACACTAAGGCTAAAACCAAGCTGCAACCTCCAAAGTGAAGCCAAAAGCTGCAGTTCTCCCCTCATCCACTAGGGGCTCTAAAACAGAGCAAATCTTCATCAACTCATGTTAAAAAGACCAACTTCACAGCAGAAATAATCATGTTTACAGCCTGGTACAAAAAAGATTTGATCATGAGAACTGGGGGGCTTTTTTATATTTATAATGTATTAATTTAGATGATCTATAATCTTTAAATTCTGCATAATTAGGGGCGTGTCCTTTTGATTGACAGGTATCCAATGTGTGGTGGGAAGAGGGCAGTTTAGCAAAAATACTTTTTAAACTAGCTAACAGTGTGTTTTAGTGTGTTTCCATTAGCCCATTAGATCCCATTAGCTCTGATTTAGCTTAGTTAGCTCTTAGCTACAAGCAGCTTGAAGCCAATCATCCAGCCCCATGCTCACAACCCCCCCTCACAGCTCCTCCTCTTTGCCAACGTTTGTATGCTGCCAAGTTGGCGCTTGGGGATACTGCCCAATGAACCTTACTTCAATTCATTAGAAACCATACTGTTGTTATCATGGAACCTTCGTTCATCTCTTCAAAAACGGTGTATGATCAAGACTCACACAGACTCACGGAAACTAGAAAGTCTAAAATTTTGTAACTGACTCACATGAGATCCATGATGCATGTAACTACAAGAAGAACAAATAGCCTGGATGTTAATGTAAATGTCCACAGAGAGTCTTCAACAGAAAAATGAGAACAATGCCAGAGTTGTTGGGTGTTTGACTCTTCCAGACGAAGAGGGGAGAAGTCAAATAAACGTAGGAATGCTCCAGTCTGTCTGCCCGAGCATGCGAGAGCATTTGACATGTAAATGTCATGACTATATATATATATATATATATATATATATATATATATATATATATATGCAGGAACAGACAGGAAGCAGCAAGAGGGCAGGGCTACTTAACACACAATAACTACAACTACTAACAAATAATGAACACAACTAGTGATCCAGCAGAAACAGTAAATCATGGAGTTTAAGTACACAAGAACTAAACAAGAAAT
>JBAMHX010000006.1:15631152-15651635 GCA_037177515.1 Pseudomugil tenellus | reverse complement strand
CCTGGATGGGCCTGGTAGTGCCTAGCGGTGGCTGGCAGGGTCTTTTGGGGCCTGGTGGATCCTGGATGGGCCTGGTAGTGCCTAGCGGTGGCTGGCAGGGTCTTTTGGGGCCTGGTGGATCCTGGATGGGCCTGGTATCGCCTAGCAGTGGCTGGCAGGGTCTTTTGGGGCTTGGTGGATCCTGGAGGGGCCTGGCAGTGCCTAGTAAGGCCTAGGATAACTGGTGTAGCCCAGTGGGGTTGGTGAAAATCTGTATTTGGAAACTGCTCACTGTGTGAGGACACAGTGAGCGGTTTAGTCTAGAGGTTGTTTACCACCTGCAGATGAAGTTTTTGTTTCATCTGTTTGTTGTTTTTCATGTTTGTCTCCTGATGGTTCTCTGATTTTCTTTGCTGTTTCCAGCTGCGTTACTTTTCTTCACAGATGTAAAGAACAGCTGGCCGTCTGTTTTTTTTTTTCCTTGTCTTTTGTTTTCAGCTTCTTTTTCTTCCTTTTCTCCTTCGGTCTTCGAAGGATTCAAATGAAAAGATGAAGAATGAAAGTCCAGCGAGATGAAATCAGCATGTGGTATTGTCTCGCATTGATCACGGGGTCCTGAATTTAAACTGTTTCATGGCTGAAATGGGAAAGGCCTCAAACGTGGAGTCGATATGACAGAAAAGCTGAAAGCTTTTTGAAAGTTTCCTGATATCAGACTGAAGTGTTTGCACTTCACAAACCCAGAGGTTGAGTAAATCTGCTTTGTTGGAGCAAAGCCCTGCAAATTGAAACAGAGGAAGTAAATTGGTAGCTGACAGCGGCTGACAAACCTTCTGCTCTTTGCATTGCAAATGAGCCAAGCTGCACAACACAAGCATCCATACTCTAACGTGAAGAGATTTTTCTGTGTGGAAAATGTGCAAAAGAAGAAGAGTGACACCTGTTTTTCAAAGTGAAGCTACGCGTGATGAACGTCATGCTACAGGATTTGTTATTGTCTTCTCCGTAATCCTTCGTTCCATCCTTCTGATATAATTGGCTCTTGTTCCTTCTGCCTTGAGTCAACTTTCAGCTTTGTTTTGAGTGTAAGCGTGTCTCTCTTCAGGGCGCCATGGCAACAGGAGACGGAGCCTTTGTGTACGCTGTGTGACATGCGAGCAACAACAAAGTCCCGTCTCTGGATGTGCAGTGATTTCTGAGTATTACGCCCACATCGCTGATTGGTGAAGATGTGACTATTAAGGCCTGGTGGACGAGCTTCTGGACTACAGATAATTAACAATTTCTTCAACATTCATCGGACAGGCCTCACAACTGTCTGATTTTAATTCATTTAGTTATTTTAACTGTGTCTATTTTACTCCCATATGTTTACCTTTATAATTTGTTCTGCTAGTTATGCCTTTACCCATCATTTTGTACAGCATCCTGGCTGTCGGGAAGTCTGAGTGTGAAGGGAAATGGTGGGAGTACAGTTCCCTGTGGTGCTCCGGTGCTGCTGACCACCATCTCAGATTTAGATTTATCCTCCAGATTTAACAATATACAACTCTAGCAGATCAGTGTCTCAGGAACAGCAACTCTGTGATGAATATCTGACCATTAAGGGGAAGTTTTTTTAGCATTTATATCCGTCCAGGAGGTTTACAATCAAGACACAACACAAAGTGCTGATATCATTTTGATAAATCCATAATGATCCATGATAACACCATTATTTATCACATTTTCATCACCATCACTACTATGTTGCTAAGAGATGTCCATTTTCCCCTGGACATGATGATAAAGACACTTCCAATCAAACTTTTCACTATTCAGAAAGCTTAAATTGACAATAATGTCCAAAAAAATAAAAAATAATGATGGTCTATGGCTGGAATAAAACCAAGACGATGTTTCTGATGCAGCTGAGTTGCAGCTGGTTTGGTGAATAGTAGTAGCAGAAATTAATGGAAATTAGGAAAAAGTGTAAATTGTTTCTTTTGTGTGTTTGTTTCAATGCCAGTAATTTTGTCCTGAAAGCCAAGACTTGAGATAATGATGTGCAGATGAGGAAAGGTTTGGTCACTGTTGATCTGTGTGTTATTTTTACACAGTATTGTTCATAATACATTTAGTTGGACTTTATGCTGATGTATCCATTGATGAATCCATTTTACTTCATTTGGTCTCATAATCTGGCAACGAGGCTGTCTGCACGCTGACTGGGACTAAAAGCTTCAGATTGTATGTAAAAAACCTGATCAATGAAGCGATCTTTGGATGTAGACTGACACACTGAGAACCCCTCACATTGTGGCACATCACGCCTCCGTAAACACTGCTGATACTGAACCAGCTCTGATGCAGGAAGACAGGAGCATCTCTGCAGAACTTCATTCTCCAAACTCTGTGTTTGGTGATAGTGGAGAATGACTCTGGATGCAAATATCAGGCTATAAGTATTCTGTTTAGTGGCAGCGATGAACTACAAGTAACTGATGAAGCCATCAGTCACAACCAACTGTTACGTTAACCCGAAACCAGGATGTGGGTTGTTTAGAAGTTTTCAGGCTTAAAATATTAATATACACCCTTAAAACTGGCCGCTCATTGACTATGAAGCATTTTAGAGCTTCAAACTCGTATACATTATCTACTGCAGATACACCGCACTGCTTCACGGAGCCGCGTCTCTGTCTCTGATGTAAAATCTTCATACTTCAAAGTAGAAAATGAAAATCTGTTCTAAATCTGGGTCTGGGGAACTCGCATAATGCTGATTCAGCTAATCTGAAGACTTTACCATTGTATATTTTACAGTATAAGTTCTTTTCACGACTGTAAGGTTAAAAACAGAGCACGGAGTCCAAGCCATCATACAAGATTAAAAATTTTAAAGAATCTGTTCGCTCTGCAGAGTCCTTATCTACTTTCAAAAGCAGGTTAAAGACGCAGCTCTATAAGCAACATTTCTGCACTAAGTTGTGATCAATAGGAAATTATACTAACTTGAGAAATTTGTTCTAGTTCTTTGCAGAAACTCAGATCTAACTAACATAGGGGAAAAAAAACAGTGCACCTAGCACTACAGGCAACACCTGTGCCCAAATACACTACAGCAGTCCGACTGCACTTATCTACGATGTCCTCTATTGTTTGATTCTGTGCTTGTGTTGTTCTTATTCTCAGATGTAAGTCGCTTTGGAGAAAAGCGTCTGCTAAATGACTGTAATGTAAGATGCTGCTGCAGGAAATGAGAGAAAAATATCATAACACGTTGCTCACATCTGGTTCTCCACAGTCGCACTCTTCACCATCCTCCACAAAGCCGTTTCCACACTTCTTGCCCCCCACCAGGTCCTTCATGTTGGGCATGTTATAGAGACACATGCCACCTCCCTTCTGGAAGTAGCTGTCCAGGTCCCGTTTGCTGCAGCGGCTGAAGACTCGAGGAAATGGATGCCTGGTTACACACAACATGCTTTTGTTTCAGTCACTTAGTAAATAAAACTGATTAACTTTGAATGTTTTCAGTTTTATTGATTCCTTTATTCAGAACCAGAAAATAATAACCAGAATATTTGATCATAACATTTCATGCTGTGTGAAACTGCTGAGTATTAGAGGGTGATCCTGACAAAGAGGATGATTAACAGAGTGGGTACCTTGCTGAGATGAAGTGGTTTTCATTGTGTATATGTGATACTTAAGGCATTAGTTATGTTTCCATTATCACTAGAACCTAAACATCACAATAAAAATAGCTCATTTAAACACCTACATTTGAAAAACCTCTCAAATATCCCTAAAAGGTTCCTACACCCTCATAAAGTAGTTTTTCGGACGTGTCCATGCAGAAGTTCATTACAATTGTCATGGAAACACTTTTTCACATTTATATGTCACTGAATATGACATGCGGGTCACATGACCAGTTTTAGAGTTTTACGTGCAGATTTTTAAGGAATTAGGAAGACAAATGACGGATAAGGACTTTGAAAAGCTTTGGGAAATCATGCACAGCAAGAATAATACCCTGAAACACCCTGGATACGTTGGCTACAACACCAGTCATGGTGGTGAATGTGCTCTGCACAATTTCACTTTTAGGAAACTTTAGAAATATCGCTTTTATTTTGTAATGCTAGAAACACAGCTAGTGGTTCTCAGACTGATCATCGGAACCCTTTTGGAGGTCATGAGATCATTTCAGGATTCAGCAGATCATTGTATAAAATGCATATCCAACATTTATCAAATACATCTGAATGTGAAACAACTAAAGCAGAAATCATCAAGCATGACATTAACATGTTATCTCTCCTAAGTTGGTTCTCGAAGGCTACAATCCTGTGGGTTTGCAATATATTCCTGCTCCAACACAGCTAACTCTGGACCAAACAAGGCATAAAGATCTGTACAATCATTTGAATCAGGTGTGTTGGAGCAGGGAGACATGAAAAACCAGCAGGATTGTGGCCCTTGAGGCTGGAGATAGACACCTCTGGACTGAGTTACTCTATATGTCCCATTAAAAATCCGAATCTGACGTTATCTCTGCAAGCTTTTCATTGGAAACCAACGTTTTCAGGTTTTATTCTCAATTCCTATAAATATAAAACCTCGTCCCACAGATGACTCACAGTAAATAAAGAAGTAAGTGATAGTTATAATAAAAAAGCAGAATTGTTGGTGAAATGAAGCGTGATGGATTCTATCAGGAATCCAGAAAAACGTGAAAATTCACCCGGTGGCTGCAGCCATCATGCAGCCCCCCTGGTCGGCGGTGGCCTCCACGCAGCAGCCCTCGTGGTCGTGGCTCATACCAAAGTTGTGTCCGATTTCGTGGGCCATGGTGGCGGCGGCGCCGATGGAGAGCTCTGAGTGGTCCTGCGGAGGAGAATCACATGAAACCATCATTTAGGTGACCAGATAAACGCGCAGCAGCAATAGGTGTGTGAAAAGAAACCCCCTGCTGAGGCTTTTCATCCATTTAAAATGAGAAATTTGTCTTTAAAGGGAAGATTTGAAAATGTCTTGTGATTATTGTACACAACATGCTTCACCAGACAGCTTAAAAAATGTCAATTTGATGAAATTCAGGAATTTTTGTTTAACAGAAAGTAAAATACAGCAGAATAAAAACTCCAAAGAAGCGTTTGGGTTTGGGTTGATCTAATTTGACTTTTATTTTGTAGTCTCTAGCATTCTGCTTTATTTCCGCTTCATTATCTCATCTGGCTTTGTTTGCTAGCCCTCTCAACCCGCACCTCATTTATTTTACCATTATATACCCCTTATTTACAGTCACTGTAAATTAGTTGTTGATAAAATTATGACTGACTTAATAATTGACTAATCTTTCATTTTTATTTTACTCTCAAAGCTTTTGCTGTACCTTCTGCTGCCGTCCTGTTCTAGACACACGTGCAGAAATGGCAATCGGGTCAGCCGTGACGTTATCAGAAAAGCTCCGCAAACATCATGATAAGCTGCCACCGAAGTTCGCAAGACCATGATATAGACCCACCACTAGGTTCCAAACGTTAGGGAAATGTGTGTTTGTGTGCAAATGCTCAAATAAATTGCCCTTAATGGGAATATTAAAGATCTACACACCTTTTAATGAATTCAGCATCAATGTTCACATCTTTCTAATGTTGGCTGCTGCAGGAAACTCAATGCGTCCAATAAAATGTACAGTGTTCAGTACCTATATCTGTCAAATGTTTCAATGTATTTTTCTGGAGTGGTGAAAATAGAGAAATTCTCAGTCTCTCTGTAATGATGCTAACTGGTTTGTTACTGAACATCCTTCCATTTAAAACTTTTGAGCTCTGCTTATTGATCTATTTTCATTTGATAAAGGTGCAATTTCAAACAAATATCTTGCTAAAAATGTATTAGCACTCATTTAATGTTGGTAACCCTCTGAGGTCGGGGACATTTATCTCCTGCCTGGTCTGGTTGTGCTAAAATTTTGATAAATTCTCAGCCCTTGGAGCTTAAATGGCCTCTGGATTATCTACAGACTCACAATGGGCTCATTAGAAAGGATGAAGAGACCTGAGTCGTTAAAGACAAATAATTACATTGCTATCAATTTCCAGATAAAGACTCGAAAAAATAAATAAAAAAAATCCTCCTCATCTAAATGGACAGTGTTAAACCATCTTAGGCATTACATAATCAGGCTTTGAAAATTCTTGATAAAAAGCCAACATATTGCCATATATTGCAACATATTGCGAAAATACAACATTTTGAGCTTTGACAACCTGATCAGGTACTCTAATATTCACCTGGTACATAAAATCTTCCATGATGCTGCCCCACCCCCCCTAAGGACTACGTACAACTACGCTCTCAGCTAACGAGCAGAGTGCTCAGGCGGGTCTCTAGAGGGGACTGCGATGTACCTAAAAGGAAGTCAGTCTTTTCCCAACCAGCTTTCTCCTTCAAAGCTATCAAGGAATGGAACGGGCTCCTTTCTAATCTAAAGAACATGGCAGATTTCCACAGCTTCTCTCGACACGTTAAAAAGTGTTAAAAAGTCTTGCTTGCATTATAATACCAGATGAGTATTCAGACTACCCCACTTGACTACCTGACTAGTCCAGCTGATTTATGTATTTGTGAAGGAAGCACTTTAATTATCATCATTTTACTGTAGATTGTTGATACTTACACATTTAAACTGACTGTACTTTGGATTTGTATATTTGTATATTGTTTTTATCATAAGTCTACGTTTTGTTTTTATACTTGTCAAGGACTACAGATGGAAATTAGCTTTTACTAAATCTGGTGCAGCCATCTTTTTAATGTACCTGCACGTTGTCCTTTAAATAAAATAAATAGACCATTTTTTTCTTTTATTTGGTTTTAAAGTGTTAAAGCTGAAGGTAAATTTAAGGACATGAAGTTCACCATAAATTCCAGAGGCTTAATGCTTTATATATCACTGTCTATTATATTAAACTAAGTAACTAAGTAAAAATGTATTTTGTTTAATATTTAAAATGATGAGCATTTAATAATGATATATTATACATGTAACTGACTGTCAGGTGTCTGGTTATTTTGATCATGTACATCACAGTGCTTTGTGTATAAAGACCTGTATCAAGACCTCCTGGTTTTATTTCAGATTATAAAATTAAAATCTTGCTGCTCTATCCAGGAACTATGTTATTATAATTTACATAATGTCTGATTGACGTCTGTGTAAAAAACGCCCGAAATAAAAACCAGAGGAGGAACTAAATAAGTCAGAGGAAGATGAGACAGTGATATAAAGACGCCAGTAGCATTTATATCCCCGCTGATAGCTGCCATTCTTACAGCTCTGCTTGTAAATTCTGCAGACTGTGGAACACGGAGACGTATCAATTTTCTGCAGTGACATCCTTCATTTTCTATTCAGAGCTAAAAATACTGAACCGCAGGAGGTAAAGTGTGTGTTTGAGGTGTGTTGCCGGCCCAGGGCTTGTTAGCCACCGCACATTTGGATTCCACGGACTGTGTATGCCTAGAGGACAGCTAACAGCCTATTAGAGGCTAATCATGCTTGGAAAAGCCATCGATCTCACTGACCATTCAAACCACCGCTGTGCTCATACACTTTCCCTGCTTGAATGCTGCGACTCCAACGCTGCAAGTCTTCAAGATTTCAATGAAAATATTTTTACATTCAATTTGTTTATTGTTTTTTATATTCAGATAAAACCGATTCTGTTCATTCTCATGTTGAGAATAACCTTCCTGAAGAACATGACCAACTAATTTTAATCTTATCTATGTTCTATTGTTTTTTGTGCAGCATATTAGAAGAAATGTGCATGAGAGCCTTCTTTGTCTTTAATCAAAACTGTTTGATGTCAGAGCAAAATCTTTTGTTTTAATGCTCAAATAATATATTGCTTACTCTCAAAACTCTGTCGTCAAACTCGTTCTTCTTTTTAAAACTCTGTTTTTCTTCTCAAGTTTAGCACTGCCGGCTCAAATCTCCTACGTCTCTTTCCCTTTTGCTCAGACCAAGCTGCAGTCTCAGGTGGTTAGAAGCGAAGCTTTTGTAGAAGTGCCAAAAATTACAGTTCTGCCCTCATCGACTTGGGCTCTAAAAGAGAGCAAATCTCCATGGACTCCCATGTTAAAAAGAACAATTTCACAGCAGAAATAAAACATGTTTAAAATGTTAGGTTTAATAGGTCGTGTTTAATAAGCTGCACGGTGGAACAGTGGCCTTACAGCAATAAGATCACTGGTTCGTTCCTCGGTTGGGGTGACGTTCAAACAGTGCTTTTTCTGTTCACATTGTTGTTTTATTTTTTGGGTAAATTTATTTAAAATTAATCTGTTCAGATGTTATTTGATTTTGAAATTCTGGGGGTGTCCTTTTGATTGGCAGGCATCCAATACCCTGCTACAAGGGGGGATTGTAGCACAACACCAGCTTTTTAGCTGGCTAACAGTACGCTTTAGCTCGCCAGTAAGCTAGCTCACATTAGATCAGTGTTAGCTTGGTTAGCAGTTTGCTACAGGCATAATGTTGCCACTCTTCCCGTAAAATACGAAACCATCCTTAAAAACTGTTGATTGTTTATTAAATGGGCTGGATGTAAGAATTTATTTTGCTATACTGCTAATTCAGATCCTGGTTGTTTGAGTAGGTTAACCCAGGTAACGCATAGTAGCTGGTTCATCCTGCTTCGTAGTGCAGTTGAGTGAAGGAGAAATGTATTCCAACGTACCACATTGATGCCGCCAGAGTTTTCCAAGCTGCACATCCCCTCAAGAGGTGCCATCCCAATAGTTGTCCCCTTGAAAATCACACCACTGTTGGAAACACACAAAGAAGAAAAAATCCTGTAACATCAACAAGCAGGATTTAGTCTTTTCTAATGGAATTTGAATTAAACATGTTGATGTGTTTCATGTGTGTGACAGAATAGAAATAAGGAGAAATCTGATCAGCTGATCAGATTTTAAGGCCCTGAATTACTAGTGAAAGTCTGCACTTCTTCCGCCTAAACTTCTGATTTAACAATGATTAGTTCCTCTTGGTCCAAATATTTCATGAAGAAATGACACATTGATGATCCTCGTTGGAGACAATATCAGGCAGCTGCTGCTGATGAAATAAGTTGATCGGTTGATCGTCATCAGTGTGGGCTCTTTTATTACAGCTGAAATGCATTGAATTTCCTGCTCGGCAGCTTTCAGGGTGTGTTAAAAGCATTCCAGTGAGCTGAGAAGATTACTTTTCATTTATCATCAAAACAGACGTTTCTTTCATTTGTATGATTATAATCTAATGTTCATGGGTTCAGTCTGACGCCTTAAATTTACACTATTTGCACAATAAAATATGAAGATAATGAAGGACACTTTTTATCTGCCGGATAATAATTCAGCCTTTTATTTCATATCTATATTCATACTTTCTTCTATTTACCCAAATAAGGCCAAAGGATTTTATTAAACTTTCCTACCCAATGAAAGCATCAAATATTTTTTCCACAGGTTTTCTTTCTTCCAAGGCTAAGTGCTAAAGGTTTGAGTGAAATACGTATAAACATCACTTTACAGAAAAGCCTTATGTGCTCAGTGTATGTTCCACATGTGGAGTACATGTGCTCTGTGTGTTCACATACATGTGAATCATGTAAAGACTTATTGTACACAGGGCAGTGATGAATATTTGGTTTTAAACAACAGAAACAAGGTCAACCTTTTGATTAAACATATGAAGCACTGATGTAAAGAATAATGACGCTGGATTGACTGGAATAGTAGAAGAGTAGCTGCACTCCAACAGCTAATGGAGATCAACATAAATACAAATACACAACGTCCACATGTGCAAATATGGTTTTGAAACATTGTAATGTGGTTCATATGTGAATCACACATGATCCAAGTGTGCAAAGGAACATTTTCATGTTCCACATGTGAAAACATTACAGAAAACACCTTAAAACATGTGGTTAAAGTGTGATCACATGTGAATCACAAATATAATTTACATATAACTCGTCTTTTACAGAAAGTTTTTCATTTTTTTTGTTGCACATGGAGGTTTATATGTTTTTCACATGAGAATCATGTAGCTCATACGTGGTTCACATGTGAAATAATTGTGTTTTTTATTGAAATCTTATAATTAATATTTAACGAGCCATATTAGTGACAATTCCCTGATCGCATGACATGAGATGCTGTTAGCATTAACATTAGCATTAGCTGGAGGTAAATCTGCAGATACTTTTATTTTACATGACAGGTTTCCTCTTGGTGCTTTTTCAGTCTGCAGAGGAAAATCCATCCTCTTCTGTCTCTAAGCTGATGTCTTAATTCTGTCACAGTCTTCCCTTCGGAAAACTGAACACAATGTAGGCGCTGATCCTCCACAGAAGTATCTCTGCGTGAAACGACAGGATGACAGAATGTTTAGCAAACGACAACAGAGATGTGATTTCTCAAAGTGAGACTCATGAAGCAGACTGAGCTCATGAAATGTGGATGAAGATGTGGAAAAAGTCCCATAATTCACTGCTACCAGCAGCCGTATTCATAACATCCATTTCTCTGTTGTGTTTACAGACACATTTACGTGTCTCATGAGGTTGTGTGAGACCAACATGGCTGTGGCATCAATATGGACCTGGTCTAAACGTTCACCCACCAGTGCTCAGCATTATTAGGTTGAGCTCTAAAGTACGTTTTGAGCTCTAAATTACTTTTTTATTTTCAGGGAACATAATCCCATAATGCGGTCTGCACAGTGGCGAGGTGGTTAGCGCTGTAGCTTCACAGCAAGCAGGATGCCGGTTCGATCCCCGGCTCGGGCGGTGGCCTATCTGTGTGGAGTTTGCATGTTCTCCCCGTGTTAGCGTGGGTTCTTTCCGGGTTCTCCGGCTTCCTCCCACAGTCCAAAGACATGCAGCTTGGGGATAGGCTGATTGGTGACTCTAATTTTCCCTTAGGAGTGATAGACTGGCGACCTGTCCAGGGCGTACCCCGCCTCTTGCCCAATGTTTGCTGGAATTGGCTCCAGCCCCCCCCACGACCCTGTTTGGGAATAAGGGGTAGAAAATGGATGGATGGATAATCCCATCATTCTATAATCTCATGCTTCTTCTCTTAGATTTCCTTTTACAACGTCTAATTCAGTATTGTCTTCATTTGATTTGTTCCCTGAGATCTCCCCAAGCAACTTCTAATCCAGCGTTGACTGCGTCCCGTCTCACTCAGATGTCTCCAGCCAGTAAAAGTCTGTCTGATTCTTGTTTAAGCTTTTACTCTGTCTCTTTTTCTTTTCTCGATGTCAGTGTCTTTGACTTCCTCTTTGATTTGAAGATCTTCCCCTACCTCTTTTCTTTTCTTCCACATTTCTCTTTTCTTCCACACATCTTTCTGTTTGAATGTCTGCTTATTCAGCTCTTCAGACAGTAGAACTGTCGTGAACAAGTGTTGATGAGAAAAATGATGATGACACTGCCATGTCAAACAACTCAAATGATTGGCTTCATTCACCTCCTTTCACGTAGACCATTGATTTTAATCTGTACTTATTGGATATTAATGGTTCCACCACCAATAGAACAGATATACTGAATGATTTAGCTAAAAGTTTCATATTTGTGTTCTAATGTAAGAAAACATAAATAAAAATGACATAAAAAACGTGTTTAATCTTTTAAAAACTGAGATCACTGAGCTGGGCAATGCTGACGGGATGATACAAAATTTGACCAAAATGTTTGTATTGGAGATGCGTCTAACACTCTGTACAAAAACATGCCAGCTGGCTTTGGCATAAACACGTCTTCCTAACAGGTTCTCGTGGGTAAAACTGGACCCATGCAGGACTCTGGTATTGCTTTTCTGAACACATGAGGTTGGCTTTGTTTTTCCTCCCAAACAATATTCTGCATCACTTCCTTCCTCTTCTTCATGCTTTCTTGCGGTTGGCACATGCCATTTTCTGAGTGGTTGCTGGACTGTCTTTGTGCACCCAGATCTAGGTTTTCAGGCAGCTTTTAGGATTTTGCTGCTTTAGAAAAGTGGGTGGTGTTCATACTCTGCAAAAGGGTTCGTGCTATCACTGGAAAAGAACCCCAGTACGGTTAAAGGGGACTATGAGCTAGTTAAACAAGTTCGGTTAAAGTCGACCAAACAGCAGGATAAGGGCGCCCTGACACTTGCACGATTCTGTGGCACGTGCGGAAGCCTCCCGGTTCCTCTTCCACTGACCTGGGGTTGGGGAGGCCCCCGTTTTATATGGGATGCCCAAGTCAGAACAACACCGTCCGAATTGCGCAAACTCTTCGTCCCAATGTGGGAAGTGCGTAAACTATGCGTGAACTCATTGTGCCAGTTTGTGTCAATGCGGACACTGATGGGCACGCATTCGTGAACTATTCGTGAACTCGTCGTGAACTATGCATGAACTAGACATGAACAGTGCGGGAGCCTGGTTCGTACCCTAAAAAGCCTACCCTAAGGCCTAAACTACGAGGTCCAGCAACACATGGACTTGCAGCAGTGTCTTACGTTAGCAACTGGGCATTGTCGTGTTTTTTACGAGACTTCAGCTTCTGTCTCCACTGCAGGAACGACCAGAGCGTTGCATTTGGTTCCTCCGTGATGATGCACTGATCTCTGTCAGTCCAAACCTCCAGACCGATGAGAGGCACACGGATGTTCAGGGCCCTGTAGAACTAAAACACAAAAGAGCAATATGACAGCACACATACGGGTTTCTTTACTTTCTTCTTAAACGTGTCTACAATGCAGTTGTCTCATATAAGAAAATTTGTCCTTGATCTGTTCTAAAAGGTTGTAGAGGAACGCTGCTGATTTAATCCTGATAAAGACATCATTTGATAGCTGATATTTGTGGTGTGAACACGTCTCAACCACAGCTGATGCAGATGGAATATAAAAGAAAACAAACAGTTTATTCGATGCCATCAAAAATGTAACAGAATCTATTAGCTTGTTGAATGAGGCAGTTTCCTCTCAGCAGCAGGAGAAGCCATCAGCCTTACCTTATCCACGTAATTGGCAATTTCCATTATCCTCGCCTTGGTCTTTTCGTAGTCCTTATTTTGCCGTTTATACTGCAGGACATTGAGAATGAAGGAAGTATTAACGTCAGTCTCCTACAGAAACTAAGAACCAATAAAATCAACACTGGAGACCAAACACAATATGCTAAAGCTCTTTTTGCATAGAAGGTGGGAAGTTTTATTAAACTAAAAGGAATAGAAAAGCTTCTCAGGCATTAAACCCTGAAATGATCAAACAAAAAGGGTTTTTCTTTATATAAATGTGCTTTGAAAGTGATGCCAAGTGATGACCAAAATGACCTTGTTTTAAAGTAATGCAAAAGAGCTAGCTCATTACATTAGCTTCCTAATGAAAATAATGCAAAAGAGCAATCATATGTTAGCTTTCAGATGAAAATCATGTAAAAGAGATGGCTTATCACATTAGCTTCCTGATTAAACTAATATAAAATAATCTTATCAGCTTTTTCATGAAGCTAGAAATTATAATAACAATTGGGACATTTTACTATATTCTCCTGTGATGGAAGTAAAGTAGGCCGAGATTCAGCTCACCAGTGTGTTGTCTGCCACAATGTACAGCTCCATGTATTTAGTGGTACCCCAGGTATTCCTCTTGACCTACAATTAAAGAGAAAAGAAGAATAAAAGCAACTTTATGCACCATAAACACATTTTTTTCTTTTAAATTTGACCAATGAGCCTAAACTTTCTGACACTTCCAAATGATCCCCTATTAAAGACACTTGTTGGGGTTTCAGGAAACTTTAGAGTAGATTGTAGATGAGTAGTCAGTGTACGCAGATGAAGTGATGGCAGTAAAAACCTGATATGCCTGAGTGCGTGCAGCTCTACAGCAGCTTCTCAACTTTAAAACTCAAAGATCCAAAGGCGAGCCAGTGATAAGTGTCTAGATTTAAAGGATGTGCTGATATTACCTTAGTGTCAGACAAGAGTATGGGCATCGAGAGGTTTGGAGTGGGCTGATGGGCCCCAATGAATAAATAACAAAATACACAAGAAGTCCTAAAGTTGTTTACAACAACATACAGTCTCATACTGCACCATATGGCTTTACATGCAGGTTGGAATAAACACTGATTCAACGATAAATGAGTCAACAGCCTCGATCCAGAAGGAAAATAAAGAGTCAGATTGTAATGCTATCGGAGCGTAGAGCTTTTATTGTAAAAACGTATTGAACTTATATATTATATAGGTGTTACAATACATTTTGTAGTGAAAAGGTGGACTATAAACCATATTCATTAATGAATGAGGAAACTGTGCTGCAATAGATCATAAAAATGTCTAAAGTTGGGATAAAGTTGTGTTTCATAGGAGAGACTGCGATGGTGATGCTTGCAGAGACATATTTGTCCTTTCATTGGCTTTAATAGGGGAAATTAAACAACATGGGCTCCTTCTGTACCAGCTGCGCTGCTCTGCGACCCGTCACAGACTCGGTCCAAAGCGTCTTGTTATCTCTGCTCACCTGTTACCCAGTCAGGGGTGTGAAATGCAATCATTCAAAATGACGGACTACCTTCCGATTTTTCCATCACTGCTTTAAAAAAAAGGTCAACAACGGGAAATATTCGATTAACGTGACATCTGAGTTGGACTGAGTTCAATGCGAAAGGGGCTCTGGAACCAGACTCCTCAGGAAGAGTTGGACTTTCTTCAACTCAGTAAGTCGGATTTGTTTCTGGTGAAAGTTGGACTCCGCAAAGGCTGCCCTTTATCACCGATCCTGTTCATAACCTATATAGACAGAATTTCTAGACGCATCCGAGGTGTTGAGGGGTTTGGTGGCCTCAGAATCGGGTTTCTGCTTTTTGTAGATGATGTGGTTCTGTTGTCTTCATCTGTTCGTGATCTCCAGCTCTTGTGGAAATTATTTGGAGCCAAGTGTGAAGTGGATGTGATGAGCATTAGCACCTCCAAATCTGATATTAAGGTCATCAGTCGGAAAAGCTGGAGTGCTCCCTCCCGGTCGGGAACGAGGTCCTGGTCCAAGAGGAGGAGCTCAAGTATCTCAGGGTTCACAAATGAGGGAAGGATGGAGCGTGAGATCGTCAGGTGGATTGAAGCGGTGTCTGCAGTAATGTGGACATCTGTCGTGGTGAAGCAGCTGAGCCAGAAAGCAAAGCTCTCCATTTACCGGTCGATCTTTGCTCCTACCCTCACCTATGGTCATGAACTCTGGGTAGCGACCGAAAGAACGAGATGGCGAATACAGGCGGGTTTCCTCCGCAGGGGGGCTGAGCTCTCTCTGATAGGGTGAGGAGCACGATCATCTGGGAGGGACTCAGAGTAGAGCTGCTGCTCCTCCACATCGAGAGGAGCCAGATGAGGTGGCTCGGGCATCTGGTTAGGATGCCTCCTGGACGCCTCCCTGGTGAGGTGTTCTGGTTACTTCCCTGAGGGAGGAGAACCCAGGGGAGATCCAGGACACACTGGAGCGATTACATCTCCCGGCTGGCCTTGGGATCCCTCCCCATGAGATGACAGATGTGGGTTGGTAGTGGGAAGTCTGGGCTTTCCTCCTTAGGCTTCTGCCCCGGCGACCCAACCCCAGATTAGCGGAAGAAGACGGTACAGTAATTATTTATGTTCACAAACCTTCCTCTGATTTGCAGTTTCGTGACACTTGGACTCTAAAAAAGGCTAAAAAAAACCCTTTTATTTCACATCAGATCAGCCTCATCAATCATCAGCCTTAATCAGATTGTGGCTGTGCACCCAATAAATGTCTAATCCATCACATGAAGAATTAAGATGGGGATCCAACCCGGAACCAGAAGGTGGTTCTGATAGGGTGAACAGAGAATGTGTCATTATCACATCAAATCCGACTTGATTTGTGGTCCTCATCTCCATTTAATTAGCAAGCTGTCCTGCTAAAGGTTAAATCTACACAGTTATTTATAGAGCTGTGATTGATTCCCATCTTGGAGCAAACGTCAGGAGTCACCTTGATGCCGCCTGGAATGTTTCAGTAGACTTTCAAGATTACTCTTCCTGCAAATACAAAGCAGAGTCTTCTCCCAGCACGCCTCGACAGACAGCAGAATTACAGCTGCTTCAGAAGTCAAATGCTGGAAAAGTACCTTCGGATTGACTGGATTTGACAGAATAAAGCTCCAAAAATCCAGTTTCATGTCAGTACACCTCAGTTAGAGAACGCTGAAAGGCTACATGGAATATCTACCCAAACACGCACAAAGCAGGATTGTTTTGAAAATTCAGTAATTTAAAAAAGCCTGGGGGAACTCACCCTAGAATGAAACGGTCTGATCAGGCTGGAGAAATGCTCGGTGGGATGGCCATGGCCGCAGTTTCCAGCTGTAATGGGCAGCTCTGTGGCACTGAGCAGCGAGTGGTGGACGGATTCACCAGGGATCGGTTCCAGGTAGTAGAAGTCACTGGAATTCAGAGATACCAGGCCTCTGTGTGTCAGGCAGAAAGAGAAGACGTGTCAGGAATGATGAGACAGCATCTTGTGTCCGTTTGTTCGGTTACATGATTATAAATGACCATGTTGGACCTATTTTCTTTGGAAAATCTATGTCTATACTGCTGGGGTGCCGTCCGCCATGTCGGGGGAGCAGCACTACTGTTTATATCTACATTTTCATGTTTCTCTTTTGTAAACTCTGTGAAGTTTGTGTTTCTCTGGTGTTTGGTGGAAGTTTCTACTTCTATCATGAATTTATGAAGTACTGTTTATATATCATTATTTTCCTGCAGCTGTTTTACAAACCTTTAAGTCTACAAACTGTCATCTGCAGCTACACCATACTAAGCATTTATATATCATTTAAATACTTTTTCTGATATTTAGATTCTGAAATAATAGTTTTTGTACAACTGTGCTGATTCATTTCTAACAAATGAGTCTTTTCTGGGATTTTTTAAATATTAAAAATCACAGATATCTAGATATACCGGATTTAAAATGTTATTTGTTTTATTTAAAAGTGAAAAAAGATGAAAGAACAGAAGAATATGGCCAATAGCTTATTTATTAAATTAAATGAACGAACTAGCGCATCTGATTAGTGGTGTGACAAAGCTAATTTGAAATTGATAGCTTTTCACAAATCTTTGTGATGATGCTAACGTGAAAGAGCTAGCTTAGTGCATCACCTTTGTGAAGAATCTAATGATATTTGATGTCTTCCTGAAATCAATTAAAATATGTGACATTTAACTGTGTTGTAGACTATTTTCCTGTGAAGCGAGTTAACTAGAATAGATTTTTATGCACTGATGAGTAGAGTTGCTGCCACAGCTAAGTGAGAAAGCTGAGACAATGGTCTGTGTGTTGTTACGGTGGTGACCATCTGGAAATGTTGAAAGCTGAATTTTAAGTTAAGTGTACATGAACACAGGTGCAGCAGCCATTTTCACTTCCAACACTCCTGAAAAATCACAGTAGTAAACAAAAATGAAATCCCACAAGTAAACACGATTAAAATGCTATCCAGAGCCGAACAAGATTAGTTTTATACAGCAGTTCCCTCAATATAGAGTTGTAACACCTTAGCTGATGAAAACTATAAACTCACATAAGGAACGTTGTCCAATTATAATCCTATTAAAATAAATCCATCATATGATCTACAGTAGTCCAGTTAATAATAAATGTGTCAGTATAAACCAGTTAATAAATAATGTCCTAGTAAAACCAGCATAAAGACCAAAACTGGGAAGGAAGACTTTCATCAGGAACAGAAGCATGAAGAAATACCTCCATGAAAACCAAACCAGGACTAGGAAGGACAAGATCTGCCTGGACCGAACTGGCAGGAAGAGATTAAAAAACATTGAACATGAGGGAATATGTTTTTACTTGGACGTATCTTTCCTGTACGACTTCTTTAACTTTAAACTCATTCTTCCAACATAAACACTAATTATTGTCACTGGAAATAAAAATCCTGCTCTTTCAACTGTCCAGCTAAAGCTGGGATTGGCTTACACTGTCTATGAAAGGTGCTGTAGAAATAAATACTACTTGGTATTTACTTTATAAAAAGCTCAAAAGGAATCCATTTATTTTCCTGAAAGCCATTGTGGCAGCTGTAATGTTCATGTATTCACACTGCCTGACTGCACAGACACATTCAATCTGAGCTCTGAGTCAGGTTTTTACACTCCGTCTTTAGTTCTTTGTTCAAAAACGTAATGATGTTTCCAAGGCTGTGGAAACATTTTCTATTAAAACCAGGTTAGTTTATAGAAAACGCTATGTTACGGCAGGGGGAAAATTAGCTGGGAGATGCAGAGTACTGAGGTCAGTCGGGATCCATAACTATGTAAACCTGGCAGGGACCTTGCTGAGAAATGTTTCCTTTCTGCAGCTGCAGCTTAAAGGCGAGGCATCTGGGAGGAATATCGGAAATCTGGAGGAGTCATGCTGGTGTTTAATGATGGAGGAAATGGTCACATGCAGTGTGATCAGAGTGAATCACTCCACATCTCCTTCATCTCCCTGCTCCGTTACAGCGACACCATCATTTAATCCAACTACCACCATGAAAACGTATTCCTACATGATTCTGAGTAGGGATGTGTATCATACGATACGATGTCTATTACAATACAGGGGTAGCGATACAATATATTGTGATATATGGTGATGCTATGAACAAGGCGATGAATTGCAATTTGTCTTTACTAGAATTTAATAGAAAGTAGAATAGAAAGAAAACTCACAGCGTAGTAAATGCTGAACTTACTGATAAAGAACTAGAAGTGTATTTTTCTATAACAGAAAAAAAACATTTTATATCAAAAACACTCTTTGTGCACAAGATGAATAAAGAAATTAAAATCTGCCTCATGAGTAAAAATATGCTCATAAAAGATTGATACAGTTCTTTTGCATATCGATATATTGTCTCTCGATATAACGATATATATCGGTATTTTCGTACAGCTCTAATTCTGAGGCGTTGTGGTGACGTTGCGGTGAGGAAATATCGATCTGACACCAGGCTGGGCTTGTTTCAGCCATTAATTTAACTTGCAGTGGTTAATGATGAGAACAGAAAGATTTCCTAACTGGTTTTCCAGTGGGGACAAGCGGAACCAGGTCAGATCCATAACATGATGCAATGAGATGTGTGAGTCAACCTGCACATACGAGTTCTGCCCTGTTATGAAGTTTTATTTAACAAATCAGATTTAACCTGTTAAAGGGTTTGGAACCACTTTTTGATGCATGTACACAAAACGGTTTGGACTGAAGCTAAAGATGCATGAATCCAGCCTGGTATGAATAGTGAGTGTACCTGACTCCTGAACATGTGCTGACAGCCACCCAGGAATCCGGATGTCCCCTCACATGGCCGTGGTAGAAGCAGTGATTCTGAAAGAGGAGATTTACACTCAGTTATTTACTAAACTCATCATGTGTCTGCAGACTTTCCTCTGAAGGAGCTGAACAACCACGCGGTGATCATTTAAAATAAGCTCATCAGGATTGCTGAAGGTGTGTGATGTGTGAGCCAGAAGGTATCAAACCATTAGTTTCCTGAAGGCCAGCGGATTTCAGCTCTGCTCAGAGCTGAGTAAAAAAGCTCAGCAGTTTGATTGGATTTTGATTGTTTAAATCCTGCAGTGATCCAGGAATTACTCACTGACCTGTACATGAAGCCCAGCCTGAAATCAACCATGACTTATCTAATCTCTTGTGTAAATGAACTCAGTCAGATGGTGTGTAGAAATCAGCCATTTTCCTGCTAATTCGGGTTTAAGCTCCTGCTGCTGCAATGTTTGTTGTAAAGGCTCATTTCTGCTGGATGCAGAAGACGAGTACACAGATGGAAGGACAGTTTTATTCATCTCCTGTGTTTGTTACATGTGTATTTTCTCAGTTTTCAAGAAGCTTGGCATTACTTGATGCAGAAAACATTGCATTTCCATTGGAAGTGTTGAGTTGTACAGCTAACACAACCAGAAAAAGGAACAAACCTGAGAAGATGAGGAACAAAAATAACACAATGCAGAACAAACTAAATATAAAGCAAGCGAAGAAGAAGAAGAAGGAGTTGAGAACCGTAAAACAAATATGGTTTTATTCTTCTTCTGGTACATTTGGGCAGTTGCAAACATCACCGCTACCACCCAGTATCAGAATGTGGAAGTGAACTCTGAACTCCACCTGCCTACTAGTGGAAGGACTGACAATCATGGCAACATAAAAGACGCATGGTATACGTGACCCGGGACCACAAAACTGTTCATAAGTCGCATTGAGAAATAGCCGCTAAAGCATCGCACGGGTGAAAAACATAGATTTTAGCAGCTATTGCTAGAAATATCGTCACACAACTTACGACAATGTTTAAAACGGATGTAAATTAAATTAAATTAAATTAAATTAAATTAAATTAAATTAAATTAAATTAAATTAAATTAAATTAAATTAAA
>JBAMHX010000006.1:15575131-15588857 GCA_037177515.1 Pseudomugil tenellus | reverse complement strand
GTTGAATCAGTCGCAATAAAAATGAAAAAGGAAGTCGGACCCGGTACTGAAAGGAAACTCTTTATGTGGTTATACACGTGTGATCATCATTTATTTTGATGGTTTCAGCATTTTTTTGCATATTCTTTTATGAACCTTGATGCGTCTGCTGACTTTCCATTAATGAGATGCCGTTGTGATGAGCCACCATGCTGAGCTGGACTTAGTAGAGCAGCCTGTCATATGGGGAGTCATTTAAAAGCAATCCAAGAAGAAATCATAACACCCAAAACAAACAGAATTTCTTGTCCAAGGTTGAAGCCTCTCCTATCAGCTGGCAGGTCCGTATGGTTTTCTGGGAAGTTTAATTTAAAGTCATTACATGATTAATGGCACAACATCATCAACATCGTTCTTCGGTCTGCTCTGACTGGCTGCCTGCCACCGCAAAATTATTAGTGCTACAGTACGACGGCTAACAGCTGGCAGCAGAAGCAAACCCTTAAAAAATGGGAGGTTCTGGCAGAACTTTGTTAGAATGAATTTAGGACAGCGAGGACAATGTTTACTACTTGCACTGTGGCATTGGGTTGCTATGACTACAGGCTACAGTGAGAGTTAAAAAGAAAAGAAAGAAATTCTGTTGCATTAGACTTGATTAATTCAAAAAGAACATTGATTCCCATTTTCCGTCTTTTATTGGCCAAAATAGAAGTGAAAATACTCACTTTAAGCTTAATTTGAACCCAAACAATGTTCCATTACAACACAAGAGTTAAACCACGTCCTTCAACAAAACTTTTAATGCTGTATGTATTTTGTATGTATAGTTTCTGTGACATTTTGCATTATTTTACGGTCAAAACTTTGCTAAAAAATGGCTTTACAAAAATGTTCTGCCCCCTAGTGGCCAATTGTAACACATGAATAAATTGTAAATATTCAGTTTATTGTTTGTTTAGTTAAAAAATTAGACATTTTCTCCCCATTTGTCTTGGGTTTTTCCCAGGTGCAAGAGTGAAGGCAGCGATGGATTAAAACATGAAAGACTGAAATGGAAATGAGAGTAAAGCAGTATTTATTTTCGAAGTGGCATTGGCTTTAACACAGGCTCAGAGCTGTTAAAATGACAAATTAAAACATGTCTTCTGTGTATTTCCTGCACATTGCATGACAATTTGCTAGCTTGCTGAGGGAACTGAGCTCATAAAAAGCCACTAATCCCCAGAATAGACCCCCGGAGTTTGGAGAGAAGCGCACAGGGGTGCAGCATGTAGGAGGTCCCCTCCAGCTTTTCAGTGTAATAACAACTATATAATCTTCTAGCTTGTAACCCTCTGCCCCACTGTGCAGTGGAAGAGCTAATATCTGCTTTTTCTTTTCGATAATTAAATAATTTAGATTGCTAAAATACCAATTTACACTTTAACTTCATAATGTCAATACATTTATATTTCTCCAACTGGGATCATGAGAAAGAAAAAGAAAACTTATTAAAGTTATTTTAAACTGAGCTTAGAAACATTAAAGAAAGACTGAGAACCAGTGGTACAGCTGATACGAAACCAGCAAAGTGAACAATCAGCCCAGATAACGGATTGTCTTTATGAGTGTAATCTTTAAGATGGTTTATGAATTGTTCAAGCACCAATGGAAAATTATTCTCTGATCATTCTCTTCTTTAACTTTTCATGAAATGTAGTTAAAAATGAAGTGCAAAGCAAAAGCAGATTCATCTTTATTTGAAACTGAAGTAATACTGAAGCAGTTTGAATCTGACCAGGGAATGGAAGGTAGAAATCCTCTGCAAATGGGAACAGCTCAGGAACGAGATCATTTCCTACCTAAAGGAAAGCCGCAGGGTTGTGATTTAGATTTTTATCGCTGTCAGTTCAAAGGACATAACGTCTTTTCTCACGTGTCCCCTTTGAAATACACATAAAATTATCCCAGAGGAGCAAATCTCTTGAGGATTTCATCAGAGAGAGGGGAAACAGGCCTGTACATCTACATATAAATGTGGATCATTTGCCTGGCAGAGCTTGGGATAATTGATAGGAATGACAGAATGTGGTTGAGTGAAGGGCTGTTTCCACCAAGCTGTCTGCTGATGTTCTGCTTATAAAACCAGCAGAAATGACACCACCAGCAGCAGCAGCATCAAAAACCAACTAAATAAACTGTGATACACTAAATGCAATGGTACAGCTGAACAATCCAACAGAACAATCCATTTCAAAGCTGGGATGGTCTGTTTATCTGCAGGTCTTTTGCTGAATATTTTTATTTTAACCATATTTATTTGTGTTGCTATATTACAGAATGTGCAAATTGAATCTGTTTGCCACTCAGGTTTTATTTCACATCCTGTAGGACATCAGACATGAATGTATTGCGTTCTGGAAGTCTTTCACCAAACATCTGTAGACTGTTTAGCAATTTTATTAAATGTGATTTTAAAGCAACATTGTGCCACATTTTCTGTTTACTTGCATTTCTATACGCAAATTTTCATGTCTACTGATCACAATTTCACAAAAAAATTAATGCTTGAAAAATAAATGTCTACAATGACATTGAATAATTTTAGTACTCTAATTTATGTTAGATGTTTTTATTTGGTTAATTATTGTTACAATAAATTCAGTGTACATATGGGTGGACTGATGTACCTGCTACACACCAGCTAACTGCAGCAACCCTGAACGGGAATAAAAAGTATGGAAAATGCATGAATGAATGAGCATAGTGAGTTGAAGAGTCAGACCTGAAGCTGGAGGATCCAGGTTTAACAATTAGGCAGAACAAACTAATCTAACCTACGAAAGGTCCGACAGCACACTGCTCCAAGTGGTGAATACAGATGGGTGAAAAGCAGCATCTGAATTAATATCAATAAAACCAGTTAGTATCAATAAAATTTATCCCAAAAAAAATGTTTGAGTAATTTTATTGTTTTGTGGTATTGCATTGTGAGTCTATAATGCAACTGCATTATAAAACAGCTAATTTTCATAGTAATTTTGTAATTTTACAGTGTAATGCACTGCACTCAATTAATAATTTATTAATAATAAATAATTGATTGAATAATAATTTAAATGATCATTTAATTTAGTTATATTAAAAGTGAAAAACTTAAACTTACAACATATATAAAATTTAAAAATGCATTTAATTGCAGAAATCTAATGAACTGTCAATAAATTTGCTTGTTTTCCACAATTTTCTGCCTGATAAACTATTATCTTCACTGCTTATTCCAATGATAGGTTGTGGGAAAGTGGAGCCTATCCCAGCAGTCACTGGGCAAGACACAGGGTACAACGAAGGTGCTGATGCTAGAGCTAGTGCTTAGCTGATTTAACTCCACCACTTCCAAAGATCTGTTCTTTTTTTTCCCACAACACTTTTTTCCAACCAACACAGAGTTTAGTCGGTTCTGCGTCGTTATGTAATCTAAAACATGTTTATTGTCACAACCTCTGCCCTTCACATATCAGTAACATTATAAGACAGAAACATTCACCAGATTCCGTGTTCTTGGAGTTTTAGCTTCTGCGCGGTGCCTGAAGTCTTTTTAAAGTTGATATAATTTGTTGATGAGCTTGTAAATGCGCCGTTCACCGCCAACTGCATCCGTCCGATTTGCCGAACAGAGTCTGCTCCTCAGTCTAAATCTGCTTGTTTTTTATAGTCCTTACTTAAACTGTATTTAAACCAGGTAATCCCACCCCCAGCTGAGCAACTCTGGCCCAACAAAGAGTTGGTGCCTGGATTGAACCAGTTTTAAGAGCCAGAGCTTAAGCGGTCGAAAACCAAAAGACCGATGCTAGGTCTCGAGGCTACATCCAAAATTTTCACATTTTTCACAGTATTTTACTAATCCATCAACAAACATTTTATTATGTAACATGGAAACTTTAATGATGATAAAATGAAATAATGAAGCCAAATAAAAAGACGGTTCCTGACACATTCTGTATTAACTATTCTATATTTTTAACAATAAATTATTTAAATTTGGTAAGTAATACATCCTGATAAACTCTTTCTCACATGTTTAGCTCTAAGCAGGGAAAGGAAAATTATGGCCATTTTAGAAACCAGTATTAGTTCTGTCCTGCCCAGCGAGGACAGACCAGGCTGTAACTGCACTGATTTCACTGCTAAATACTTAACATGCTGACAGAATGTTGCCTGGAATTAAATGAAAAGCAAGTCTCTAAAGCTCCACGTCGAGCAGCCGTTGAGGTAAATGAACCTTGTGTTGAGAGCATTTGTCATCAGGCTGAACGGAGTCCAAGCTTTAGCTTGTTAACACCAGTTTGATGGCAGCTTTGTAATGATCTGATCCAGTTCAGGCACTTCAGGAGCTGCAGGAAAGGTTGCGTCTCCCACTCCAACTATAGATCTGTTGTTTTATTGCCAAGGGAAGGAGAGTATTTGTAAGGCTACCTCGTCTATGGTAGGGGCATTAATTACAAACCTTTATTAGGCTCTTGAGGGCAGCGGGGGGATAAGGGAGATTTAGGTTTTATTGTTCTGCATGGTGATACAAGGTAATGTAAATGTAAAAACGCTTGCTTGGATGCAAGTGATAACTGCTGAATCTGTTGACGGACTGCAGGTTTAGTACTTGCTGAAAGAATTAGACACTGAGGGTGAAATCCAAGTAAGTCTGACTCGCAGTGCATTTATCTGCTGCTATGTTGTCATAGAAGTGCTCCAAATGGAACCAGCAGATCCATATTTTATTAACATGATTTTGCCATTTTACTTAATTGAGAATTGCAGCAGAAATGGTCCATAGACTGGTGAGGCATTCAGAGTAGAATTGCTGCTGCAGATGATGAGAATGAGGAGGTTTGGTGATCTCTGCTAAGATGGCTGGCCCTCCCAAAAGTAAACAGATGGATGGTCTCCATCATCAAGCTAAAGAGAGCTCCTCTAGTGAAGCCAGATTTTTGGCAGAAATGCTCTGTTGAGTGGTTTCAGCATGAACCATGTGAGATTGCTGATATCTTTCTGTAGCGGCGCAGATGAAAAAATCCATAAAATCCACCTATAAAGCTGAATAAGTGGGATATGGTATCATCTGGGTCATGGTGTGAATGACAAAGGTGTTTGAAGAAACTTTTACTCAACCTGCCTACATCGTTTAGCCTTTCAAAGTGTATTTTCTCCATGTTTGTACCTTTTAACCACATCCAAACACGGTTCTGAGGCAAGATATCATCATCAGATTTGGCCGAGGTTGTGCAAGCAGTAATGCTGTTAATAGGACTTTTTACATAAAGATGCAGTTAGTCAATAGCTGTGTTTCGATAACCCCAAGAACTGGATAAATCATAAATATTGTTATAAAAAACTGGAAATAGAAAAACATACATTTTGGAAAACCTTTCAAATGTTGCTAAAAGGTTTTTAAGCTCTCATGAGGTGGTTCAGACATGTCAATATAGAAATATATGACAAAGTATCATGAAAACAACTTACATGTAACCGGATGTGATGGATTGTGTCACGTGACCAGTTTATATCAAATGTAGATGACTTCTTGATGAAATAGAAATATTAGAAATATTTTGTGAAAAGCTCTAAAGAAAATGCCGACTATACCGAAGAACAAAAGCGTGTCTGCGCTTCCATCACAAAATAAATTTTGTTTGTCTAAAATTCTACAAGGTACAATTGTGATTTGCAGGTGTTTCCATTGAATGGTAATTAGTCCATAAAGTGTCATTCTCGTAAATTTCCCTGTGGCTTCTGCCAGTTATCCATGTTCTTTTGTTCCAGGGTTTTCCATCTGCTTTGGAAAACACTCCAAGGCTTTTGGAAGTCTTTCTTCCTCGTTTATCTTTCTAAATCCTTGTAAAATTCCACATTTCACTGTTGTTTGCTATCCGTAATGGAGGTTAGGTTTTTCTCTTGATTTATCTAAAAGAAAATGTCCTCCTCTGTCTATACATAACGCACCACTGTCACCTGAAATGAACTGGCCATGTGATCCCCTACGCAACATCTCGTGACTCATAGGAGAAAGAGATCAGAGTAGAACCGCTGCTCATACACATCCAGAGGAGCCGGATGAGGCAGATTGGACATCTGGGCAGAAAACCCGATCTGGGTTCTCGGCTTCGGCTGCTGCTTCCCAACCTGACCCTCACTAGCTGCAGTAAATGGATGGATTGATGGATATGGTGGGTGTGAATGTCGAGTCCTGCTGAGGACGCTGCTACATGAAACACGTATATTTGGGATTTTCTGCAAGCAGTAATTGCCTTGTCAGTCTTCTGATTGTGAAACATGGCCTCGGATGCAGGCCAACTTCACCTTGTGTTTGGTTCCTGACAGGATTTCAATTATGTCTGAGTGTTTTCATGGGGTGGGATTTTTCCGGGGATGGGGGGAGAACGGAAAAACTCCCATATTTGGGTGACATAGCCTTAGAAATGAAAAAGAAAATCAATCAGAAGTTAGGCAAACCTCAGCTCGTCTCTGTGGAAGGCAGTTTGTCCCTCGTTTCTGCAGTCACTCAGAAGAAGACATCCATCGCTGCATTACCATAAAGATCAGAGAATGGGCAAATTTAGGGGAAGCTAATTTAATCAGGCAGACGTGGCCGCTGTGTAGACTGCAGTGTGTTCGCTGAGTGTTGGAGACAGAAAAGAATTACAACCGCTGACATAGACATGAAGGTGAAAACAAATTTACCCATTTTCTCACTTCTACGGTAATTGAGGGAGGAAATAATGAAAGTCTCATAAAAGCAACATCCTGACATGTCGGAGAAAGCTTTTATTTGTCTGCTGTTGTCATGACTCACATGAACATTATTTCATCATATTTCAAATAACTGCTGCACATTCAGAAACACGCAGTCATATTTAATTAAATGACTCCGTCGGGATGAAACCGAGACCAACATGAAACCAGAATCAATACATCATTTTCAGGCAGACGAAGCTGCGAAGCAAAGCACCGGTTTCTGGATTAAAGGTCTAATAATTGAGAGTGAGAACCACTGAGAAGAAACAGCTGAAGGATGTAGGATGACCTACATTCACTTCACCTCCATCCCCGTCCAACTTTCTGTCGCTAGCTTGGCTTTGACGAAGCACCAGCCGCAAATTAAACATAGCGCTGTTGGTTTCTCACAGGCCTCCGTCCTCTTCTCACCTCATTTCGTCGTTATGATCGATTCTTTGTCTTTTCCGCTCGTCCATATGCACACGCTTGGTTTGCCACATCCAATAATTCACACGCAAAATCCCTTCGAGACAAACAAACACACAAAGACTGCTGCAATGAACGTGAAACCAAACCTCTATTACAGCATCAATCTTTATCTCATCCATGCTGTGGAAGGAGAGGCCAACTTGCAATTACCCCAAACTCAGTTTGCTGTAATGAGGGGATGGTATTCACATTACTCTTCCTAACATTTTCTTCTTCTTTGTTTCTTCCCTCCCTGCGTTCTCCACACAATACCAAAGCTTATCAATACAATGTACAAAAGACCTTCAGGGACTACTTTCCATTTTTAGTCAGTGCACTTCAGGAATATGGTTTAAGTTAAGAGGTTTGGCTCAGAAGTAAAAGCTGCTTCCTCTTCACAGAGTTGGAGTGTTCACGCTATCTGATCACTGTTTTCGATTCTTGTTGAAGGACCGGGAGGAAACCCAATTCTGCCGATGCAGGACGTTTTTTCTTCGGGAACCTTTTCTTCTTAAGATTTTTTTTTTACATTCTTTCAGTACAAACTGGTCTGGAATCTGTTAAAATATTTACTCTGTACTAGTTTAAGTGATTTAGCTTTTGGATTAAAGTGTTTAAAGTGCACCTAAAACAGTTTTTTGTTAGATCTAGATGTTAAAAATGATTTTACTTCATTTTTAAAATTTCTTTCAAAATTAGGAAAAAAAAATGGTAAAATTTTGTTTTTCATGACATAGAGGGAAACATGGCACTCCTCAATGTCACAGGAAAATTTGAAAACACATAGCCCCTCCCTCTGGATGGAAAAAAAGCGGGATAAAAAGCCCATAAGCCACGCCCACCAACGTACACTGACAGCAAGCTGCACTGCTGTTTAGAAAATACTCTTTCAAACGTTTAGACTTCTTTGCTGAATTTCAGCCTCTAACATCTGTATCTCCATCTGGTCAAATACCATGTTGCACTTTAATGCTCTGCTTCTAAACTCTGTGGTTAAACATGACGAACGCTAAATCCTCATTTTGAATACAACTCAGTTAATTGCATGCAAATTTTAAACAACAACATGTTCAGTATGTGTGTATGAACACAATCTTTTGCTCTTGGGATTGTTCTTATGCAACATTTTTACCCTTTGTGGAGGTTTCAGACTGTTTTTGTTATAACTTTTAATTTGAAATATTTCTTAAACAGCTGTGTGTATGGGTTAGTATTTGCCAGCTAGCCGAGTGTTTCCTACCAACTGGGTGGGAAGCTGCACTGCACTGCAACAGAGTTTTTTATGGATAACTGTGATATCTCAGGTGTAAAACTGAAAGTCTTTCGCAGTTCAAAGGCGACGTTTTAGCCAAACTTCTCTAAATGGTTCTTTTTTTAAAAAAAAGGTTTACTGTGGAGCACAATCTGGAAGGAGATAATGAGATAAAGAGTTTTTAAAAATTGTGCACTTTTCTATGAACTGGTTTGAAGGGAATAAAGTAAGCTGAGTAGTTTCACCAGAAGAGGAGGATGTGTTCCTCATGGCTCGAACTCAGAAATACTAGCTGTGCTGAACAGACAGGATGCTGTCAGATGCTTTAGTTTGTCTTGCAGAAGTTTCTTCTTCAGCACAACAATGAGTTCACTGTCTTGCAATAGTCTCCACAGTCACCAGCTCTCAAGAAAAAAACGTAATCGAACCGGTAGTAGAGGGACCAGGCGAAGAGGATGTGCTGGTATTAGACAAAGTTCTGGAGGATCAAAGAGAAACGGATGACTCCTGTACATGCTGTTGCTTCATCCGTCCACTAAGGATAGAAGATAGTTTAAAAGATTCTAACAAATCTGCTTGTTCTTCTTCTGAAAGTGTCAAAGCGAGTTTGTCTTTTTGTGTGTGTGTGTTTTATATGGCTTGGTCGTCTGCTCGTTGGCATCTACTAAACAGAAAAATCCAACCTCTGTGCTCACAACTCAAACCAAAAACTTCCTTTGATAACAAATCGCATCCCATTTGTGCTCTTTGAAATCTCCCTCAGCACCAGCAGACTGACATCTCGGTGATGTTTCTGTTTTCTAAAGCAAATCTGATCAAAGCAGCCTCCTATTGGAGCAGCACAGCTGTACACTCTTCCTCCTCGCCGACCCTGCTGAGATCAAAATAAGACTCCCAGTGGATCTACCCATGCTCCCTTTTGTCTCAGTGGTACATTTGTTAATGTTTCTCTCCTCTACCTTCCCCCAGAATTATAAACTGTAAATCCTTTCATCCCTTGAGCTACCTTCACTTACTGATCTGACTGACATGCATGTATGCAGCAGAAATATAAATAGCTGATTGTTTTTAAAAGCTTAGCTTAAGAACTTAAGGTCAGTCTTTTTACCTTTGACAAGCTGTAAATAGAAGTAGCTTCTTCATCAGTAGGTGGCATGAAAGAAAGTCATGTCAAATCTAATAAGATCAACTTTATGAGTCTGATTTAAAGCTACTGTCTAAATGTGACATTTAATGCAAATGTGTTTATTTTTTCCCCTGAAAATAAGGATTTTTCAACCATGATGGCCTAAAATAAAAATACAGTTACATTATTTTATAAAAATTCCACTGAATGTTAAAGTCATAACATTCACACCTTCCTGATGTTCATAAATATATTATCCAATAACAACATGAAGCATGAGGAAGTTGTTTTAATTTACTTAGTATCTCCAAGATTTTCATTCAGATTCAGATCTGGACTTAGATGTAAACTAGTTTAAAACTAATCACATTGTTCCTGTTAAACATTCTTCACCTTCCACCTACAACAGATATCTGACACAGAATAGCACATTTATCTCTTATTGGTAATAAGATTTCGACTTGTGAAGCATTCAGGCCTCCATTTCCCAACAGAAACACAGCTTTCCTTATCTCGACCTGTGTTTTCCTTCTTTCATAGTCCATAAACTAACCAATGTGTTTTATTTCCAAAGAGCTCGACATGATTCCAGAACAGTCGTGTGTTTTCAGTCCACCTTAGTTTTGCCTTTTGTTGCAGGAAAAGATATGCAGCATGAGTGTTCCACATCTGAATCACATGTGAAACACATGTTCATGTACATGCGAGCAAAATGTGGTCCACATCGGCAAACATAGCTTTTGAAACATTTCCATGTGAAACATGTAAATTACATGTGAACAACTTCTAGTCAACCTGTGAAGCCCATCTGAGCAACCTGTAGTCCACATTTGCCCTTATGGTTTCCCCACCAGGTGGCGCTTTACTCATGAAATTTCATTTTTTTGGCTATATCTCTGGAACTATTTGTCTAAATGAGCTCAAATTGAGAATAAATAAAAGGTCATGACCTCATGGTGCATCCTGTCCTGATGTCATACCAGACTGGTTCAAAGTTTCAACACCAGGTGGAGCTTTGTGACTGAACATATGCGGCTTTATATTAATGTATTGTGTCTATTTGAGGATGAGGTAATAGGATGATTGGGGGCACTTGGTAAAAAACCCCTCGTCGTTGCTTCCAATGGCACAGGCCTTATTTGAATTGCTTGTAACACAAATATTAAAAAAAGGCTTGTGAAGCACATATGAACACTTATGGTTCACATGTGGAAATGTGGCTTTGGAACATTTTCACATGATTCACATGTTAAGAAGCTACACATTTACATGCTCATGTGAGCAATGTGTAATTGTAGTCAATCCAGACAATGGTGAGATGAACATGATCAGCCATTGGAATGAGTAGAAATTCTCATTTTGTGCTAAGCTTCTCTTGGGAATCAAACCCATGAGCACAACCTCCAGCAAACGGACGAACAGAAGTGGAGAGTTTTAAATGAAACACGTGTTCAAAGAAAATATGGAGAAGCATTCATGGATCTCCAGCAGGACAACAGCTGTGTGGTTCCTGAACTCATGCTGCGGCTGCAGGGTAGAGGCATGAATGAAGTCTTTCTCTGGCCACAAAGATTTTCTTGTTGACCTGAAAAACAACTGCTGACAAACGGTTGGTGCTGGATGACGGTAAATACTATAAACAGTAATAGTATAATAACGTAAGATTGCTCTTTACATATGACTTGATGGTAATCTAACTGAAGCCATACAACCGACCTTTAACTCAAAGATGACTAAATATGACTCTGGAAGCCTTTAAGGAGATTTGGATCACTTGCTGCCTCGACAGATTTTGATTTAAACACCATAATATCATATCAGAAACTTTTGAGTCAACTACACACAACACCATAAAGCTTGCATGACTCCCAGATTTAGCTTAGTAAGCCTTAAATATAATAAGTTAATCTGTTAGCTCAAATTTAAGCTAGCAGATGGCCTGTCTTCTCTTAATATTACTCAATAGGAAAAATATTTATTGGTCACCGTGTTTTACACTAAAAATTGACACTCACATAATGTCTGTTTGGCAGAATTAGGTTTGTAGCAAGTTTGATCTGTTAGTATGATGGTGGAAAAGAGAGAAAAAACATGCTAAAATTGGAGCAAAACAACATAAAATTATTACAAGTTATGATAACTAATCTATAATTGCAATATTATTGAATATTGCAATAATTCCTTTTAAATTATTCTGAAAATGTGCACAGTCAGCAGTTCATAGTCAATGGGTTAAACAATGGCAGCGTCTCGTTTATAGTTTAATTCCTAATGAGTGTCCATGCGTAAAAGATAATTGTCGTGTTTATGATGGTGTTGTGTTCGTGTTGTGCACATGAAATATTTCATGCCAGGCTGTCATAAAAACTGCAGTCGGGAAAGCTTCTGACTCGAGCTGAAAAGTAAACACTCTGGACTGCTGGTGTCACATGTCTGAGTCCAGATGGATGTTTAGTGGAAATGGATCTTAAATTTATTGCTCAACAATCATCATACAGGGGAAGGAAGCAGATGCATCCTGGGTATGAGCAATCCCACCATTGCATAACGTCCTATAGTCAATCTGGCAGGAAAACAGAGCTTAAGCACAGCTGTGTCTCCAGAAGCACTATGGGTCAACTCCATTTCACTTCATTTCATGCACCATGTCTGAGATTTGTTTACAGATAATGCACAGACCAAAATCCCAAAGCCGTTCAGTGTTTTCTCAGTCAAGTGAGACACAAAACCAGAGAAAATTAAAGTCATAATGTCTTCTTTACGTCTCGATGAATCTGTCCCAGCAATATTGTCCTGTACAGCGCTAGCCGCTGTGACGGTTGGCAGCCAGACCTGATGGAAAACTATTTTTTCTGGATTAAAAAGCAAAAATGTCACCCATGCAAAAGATCCCCAGTGATTTTCCTGGCTTTAATAAAGAAAAGGTGTTTACTTTGTACCTGTCTGTCAAGTAGAAGCTAAGTCTTCCTGTAAAGCTCCTGTCAAATAAAAGCAACCAGAGCCGAGAAAGAGACAAAATAATAAAAGAGGCTACATATCCTTGAAAATATGAAAGGCTTTCAGAGCATGTCCTTAAAGAAGCTGCCTTTAAGAGCTGAGCATACATTTACAGCGAAAATTCCATCAAAACATGATTTTTTAAAATTATTTTTAAAGCACTGTTTAAATATGAACTTTCAGAGTCAATTCTCTTTTTTTCTTAGTGTCATTGCTAGCTAGATATTTTTCGTTAATCCTAAATTTTAAAATTCGCCATGAGAGAGTTGGAGTTTAAACCTTCATCATTCGCAGAGATTCACTCCATATTTTAACTTTTGAGGTTTAAACCCTTTTATGCTGGACATAAAAGCCACATATATGGGCGGACAGACAAGTTTGTCTAAGGAGCTTAGCAATATAGAAAGGCTGCCAAGACAGACAAGATCAGAACAAGATCAGCAAGGCTCCCAACACTCGACAGCTATTCATAGCCCTTAGCTCTCTCCTTTCACCACTACCTTCTCAGCCACCCACTGTGCTCAATGCACATATGTTTGCATCTCAATTTACTGAATAGGTTGGTGTCATAAGTAAACAATTCCCTGAGCCTGACCAACTAGCTGTTAGTGATGCCTCATTCAGCTCATTCTGTCCTCTAATTGAGGATGAAGACTCTAAACTGCTAATAAACTCAAAACCAACGACTTGTCTTCTTGATCTTGTCCCTACAGGCATCTTACAGAGCATTCTATCCACAATCAAATCTGCACTAACCCATACTAACAACTTCTCTCAAATCTGGTGTCTCCTCCTCTATTTTCAAAGAAGCTCGGGTCACCACGCTGTTAAAAAAACATGCACTGACTCAACCCAACCCACGTTGAAAACTACCGACCGGTCTCACTGGTTCCATTCATGTCAAAACTACTAGAACGTTCATTCATGATAACAAACTGTTTGATCCATATCAGTCTGGCTTTAGACAGGGTCACTCCACTGAAACTGCTCCTGTCTGGTTCCTTACGGCTTGCCAGATACACTTGTCAATCCTCAGTTCTTATTCTGTTGGACCTGTCAGCTGCTTTTGACACAGTCAACCAGCAGATTCTCCTCTCCACACTCTCTGAGCATCTCAGGTTCTGCCCTCTCATGGTTCACGTCCTACCTCA
>JBAMHX010000006.1:15481233-15492513 GCA_037177515.1 Pseudomugil tenellus | reverse complement strand
CTTACACCAGTCCACCAGGCCTTACACCAGTCCACCCGGTCTTACACCAGTCCACCGAGACTTACATCAGTCCACCCAGCTTACACCAGTCCACCAGGCCTTACACCAGTCCACCCGGCCTTACACCAGTCCACCAGGCCTTACACCAGTCCACCCGGTCTTACACCAGTCCACCGAGACTTACATCAGTCCACCCGGTCTTACACCAGTCCACCAGGCCTCAGAGCGTTTCCATTACGATTTGTCGGACCGTACTGGTACACTTTTTGGACCTACTTTGAAGTCGGGCCGGTCCTGTCGGGCCGTGGGGGTAGCGTGAGGTCTGCAGGCTTATTGGCTTACAGCGAATGATCACTACACAGCGATGTTAGCCATAACCCCTCCCACAATAGAGCATCTGGACTGGATTTGCAATGGAAAAGCATTCCAGCAGAATAAAGCGCTCCTCGGCCGAAGGAGTACGGCAGACTACTGATAATGGAAAAGCCCTTTAAGCGGGGAGAGTCGGACTCTACAGGTTGGAATAGTGATCAGCCCGCAGCTTTGGTATGAATAGCGATCCAAGCGGCAGCTTCAGAACCAAAACCAACGTACTTTCTCCAGCTCTGATTGTTGGCAGCTTTATAATGTCTCTAATGAAAGCACACATTCCCAACCTCTCCCACATCGGAGGGTCCCGCGTTATAATGGAGAACCAGTAGAGTCGAGTAGAGTAGGTACTAGTGGAAAAGGCCCATTAAGGACTTAAACATGGCCCGAAACTCCCCAAACTTCCCTGTATAATGGAATTAATCCATTTTTGGGTTGAGTAGCGTGACTGCCTCAGAGCAGCACATCTATTTCTTTTGTATTTTCCACCATTAAAGCAGAATGATGGTCTGCTTGCTGTGTTGCTCTGAGCAAATTTGCCAAATTTGTCAAGAGGAGCTTTATGTATATACAAAGATACTGAAAGAAAAGAAAAGAGGAAGCAAACAGAACACAAAAACGCTGTAAAGCAGAACCACCTTAATCGGTCTTGCTGAAATTTGGTATATAAAAAACCTTCGTGGAACGATGGTCGGCAGCCATTTGCTTTTAACAGGCAGCCCATCAAACTTTAGGGACTCATCATAAAACACAAATCTGTTACAACTCTCCTAGATATCTGCACCAAAACATCATCTACCAAACATCTTGTCATCGTCTCACCGTCCTCTCGCCATCATGTTGTTGCCATCTCGCTACTATTTCACTCTCCCTAAACATCACTGAAGAGAATCAGAAACAGTAAGTAAGTTGTGCATGCGTTCTTCTCTAAGCTTCCTGCTGTTTTTCTGGAATCTGTTTAATCACCAATAAGACGGCGGCATACACTTCTTTAAACAACATGCTAAATATGTCAGCGATGTGGTTTCGGCCTGACCGCCGCCGCATCCACCATGTCTGCCACAGATTCATGTTAACGTGATAACTTATTTTATTTAGAGTTTTCATGGTTTGCATAGATATCATAGAGAGGATAAACTGATTTGATTTTGAGTGATTTATCATTTTCAGGTTGGCCACTAGGGGCGCTTAAACCTGAAAACTGTTTTGGCTATTTCTCTGAAACTATTTATGCCATTGGTCTCAATTCAAGTACAAATGAAAAGTCATAACTTGAAGATGTGTCACATGATAATTTTATACCTGAATGTTTCTATATTTGTATATGTATTCAAGGACGGAGGGAAATTAAAGATTGGGAGTGTTTAGGGATTTTCCCCTTTGATGACGCAGTTTCTTATAAGATCTGTAAATAAGTCATTCTACTGTTAAAACATTTTGCTTCATTGTGAAGAGAAAACCTCAGATTGATATCCTGTTTATCAATTAAGTATCATATATATATATAATGATAAAACAGTCCTAGATATGCCAACGTAATGTGAAAACTAACTTTTAAATACTTGAAGTTTTGGGAAAACGCTCCAAAATCTTGGTTGTACTTTTGGATAAGCTGCAAAGACGTTGCTATGGTAGCCATCCAGTCTGATGTGGATGAAGTCTGGTTCAGGACTTGTACAGAAGAAAAGCCTCTCCAAAAGTCAAAACGGGTGCAGTGAACTTCAAAATGTGCTCTGCTGATCCATAATTAACCTTTGGAGTCTTTAACAAGCACATTTGTCTGCTGAGCTATTGATGATTTGTATTGTGGGCTTTGGTGAAAGGCAAAGTGCTAATGAGATCCCCCCCCTCCCCACCGAACCCCAGCTCCAGCCAGGCAGAACACCACTCAACCATTAAGTCAATTAAGAGTAGACTGGATAGTGCGTGGGGGAGGGGGTCCTTTTCATTTGGTTCTAATTAAAGTGCAGGAAGTGAAGCAGCAGCGCTCACCGACCAACTTTCAGGCTGCGGCTTTCTGGAAGCCATTAGCACATCTGGCCTTGTTGGATGGATTCAGCATTCAGGGGGCTTTTACTGAGCTGCTAACAGCATGTCTTCTGCAGTTAGATGAGGAATTTACCGTCTGTGAAGAAGACTGCTGCTGTCGTTGCAAAGACCTGCTTGTGTCGCCGCACATCGTGGAAAACATGAGAAAATCACTTTTAGCATTTTTCTCATATTTTTTCCCTCTTTTACAAGAAACGGCTGCATCAGGAGGAAATATATACATTTACTGCCAAATTTCTATCATAAATAAAAACTAAAAAGAACAAGATGGTTAGAAATAGTTTAAGTTTTCATTCATTTCTTTCTGAAAATACTGGAAAAAAATCACATTTGGTGTTAGTTTTAGTACCATCTAGTACCAGATCAGCTCTTTTAATTCTTGGTTTGACAGACTGAACAAGGTGGAAAGATTCTTCAGAAATTTTCTCCATGTTGACATGAAGCATCACACAGTTGCTGCACATCATCATGAAGATTTCCCAAAAGCTGCTCTATGGGATGTAGATCTAGTGACTGTAGAAACCTTTGGTGTAGAATGAACTCATCATCGTGATGAAGAAAGCAGGTGGGGATGACGTGAGACGTGGTGTTTTATCCTGCTGGAAAGATCCATCAGAAGATGCTACACTGTTCTCATAAAGGGATGAATATGGTCAGTAACAATCCTCTGGTAGGCTGTGGTGGTTGGACTACAGGGTCCAAAGTGGGACAAAAAGATGGATGGATCCATGTTTTCATGAGGTTTCCAGCAGATTCTGATCATCTGAATATGGATCTGAAATGGAGACTCATGAAACCAAACAACATGTTTCCATCTTCTATTGTCCAGTTCTGGTGATTCTGTGTGAATTGTAGACCAACAACACACCAACAAGCCTAAATCTCCTTTCTTTCAGTTTGAACTTGAGCAACTTGTCGTCATCATGTTCGCAAGATGGCGTCTGATTGTCTGGTTGGATATTTGTGTTAACAAAATACAGAGTTTATCTAAGTAAGATGAAACATCTCAAATCAAGGACACATATGCTTATTTTTTAAAATATAAGATAATTATTTGTACATAGTAGGTTTTTTAAAAGATTTTTTTTACTTTTTTTAAGGATTTCTTGTTTATGTTCCTTGAAATAAGATAAATTATTTGCCAACAGAACAAGAAATGTTATTTTATTTCAAGGAAAATTAACCTAATTTTTGTAGTTTTTTTTCTTCTTTTTTAAAGCCAGTTTTTGGTGTAAATAAGACCTGTTGCATCCAATTTTCTTGAGTAAACATCAGCATCATGATTGACTTGTGGAAGTGAAGAAACATCTGTCAGAGATGGAGATATTCAGGTGTTTTAACGACTTCCAGAAGCAAACAGGTCAAATCTCATCAGCTTAGCGTGGAAACGGAGCCAGGCCCCAGGGAGGGCTGGGAACTGAAGTGTTTTATTTTTTTGGAGGCTTTCCCCCCTCCCTCTTCCTTGTTCAAGTTCACACTCGGGTCCATCTGGTGGCAGGTGGTTCAGAGCCGTGAATAGGCAGCAGTCCAGACTCTCCTCCTCACCCATCACACATGGCTAACTTATCAGAACAGACACAATGAAAGCAGCAGCGACACTCACTGCGCTTGTAATCTCTGTCCAGGATGAGACTTTCAAGACATTTGTCCCTGTGTTTTTCCTCCGTTTTCCCCTCCTTTCCTCTGCTGGTTCTGCGGCGGCTTGGTATTGTCCCACACAGACGGCGCAGGCAGGCAGGGGTCACGGTTCGACGGCCCGCCTAGATCCATCAAGAGGAACAAAGCAGTTGGAGACGAAGCCGTGCCAAACCGCCCACAATCAAAGACCAGGTTTGGGATTGGGATTCGCTCCAAAAGTCTGGACCCATTTTGATGGTGTAGGGGGTCTCGAGGAGAAAGAAGAAGGAGGCGGGTTAAAAACAATGATCAGATCCAGCGCAGTGTCCGGGGGCTCGGACTGAAGCCTCCACACTCCTCGTCCCTCCATGTCCGTCTCCTTTGAAGTCTGCTTGCTTTTGTCCTTTACATAACTTGATCTGATCTTTGAAAGCCTAATTTGTATGCGTTCTGTTAGCAGGGGGGGGGGTTAAAGGGAGGAAGGCCGCCACCCAGAATTCCACAGAGTAGCTGACAGGAAGGTCAACACGATTGGCCACAAGGGGACATGGGGGACACAGGCAAGCCAAAAGCATACCGTAAGTGTCTGTGAATTATTGCAGCTCTGTGAAAATTTAGGGACAAAAGCTAAGCGGTTGGGGGGGGGCTGATATCCGACAGCAAACAGGGGCTCATGCTTTGGTGGTCTTCATTTTGCTCTCAGAAAAAACAGCAATGATTCAATTCAACTTTATTTGTATAGCACCATTTTACGACAATGTCGTCTCAAGATGCTTCACAGAGATCGGCCAATTCAAATAAATATCCTTATATAGGGAACCAGAAAGATTGCGTTCAATCGTGACTTCAATCCAATCTCCCATCCTGAGCAAGCATGAGGCGACAGTAGGAAGGAAAAATCACTTTTAATAGGGACGCAAAACCTCCGGCAGAATGAGGCTCAGACATCAAAGACAGACCTGAGACCCAGATTCATTTTTCTTTAGTAATTTACTCCTGAATCTGAAAACTTTTCAGGTATTTTAAACCAGATTACGCTGATCCACCCAACAAGGACAGTAACGTATGAAGATTCATCCTGCTTCAGGTCAGCCGCTGCCAGACAAGCACAACTACCCCCCCCCATGATGTTGGTGGGATTTTCAATCCCATCCTCTTACTGCTCAATGGTTCCAATGAGTCCCGACTTTTTTCATCAGAAGGAAAATAAAATAATGAATTAATTTGTCATTTATAATAACTAGAATTGTCAGTTGATTAAAATGTTTAATCACTATTAATTGCATAATGTCCTGGGGTAACTTGCATATTAATTGTAGTTATTTTAATCCGTCTTTAAATGTCGTTCTCCGTGATGCATTCACAGACGCTACCCATTCTTGCTGTCACCACTCCTGTGTGCATTTGGTCATGCTTGTTGTCACCACCTCCACTCTCTCCTCATGACAATCAGCTCCTGATTGCACAGACCTGCTGTCGTCACCTTATAAGCAGGAGCTTCACACCAGTGCCAGATTAACTGCAACCTGTCTCTCCAGCAGACCTGGACCACCTGCTTTGGACCTGACCCTGTTTTCTGCTTCTGGCTTCTGGATATGTTGGTTTCTGTGGTCTCTACCTGTTTTCTGGTTTGTGTACTTGGATTGTCTGCCTGGTTCTGACCCTGGACTGGTTAAGTCCGTAGCGCCTCTTATGGGTAATTATTGATTACTGGCCTTGGATATCAGGGTTCTGCAACAGGATTATACTGCGGAGCTCATTTCTGTGTCTTTCCTCACCAGTCTTTGGGGTTTTTTTTTTATATTTTTTCCACCTGTTTAGCTCTCACCTGCTTTTCTGGACTCTAATGAATCTCTGCTTTCGGGCTTTGTCCTTCTGCCTTGTTGGATATTCCTGTTTCTGCTTTACACACCTCTTCATGTGACTCTCCTCCATATTCACTAAAGAGACACATTATATGTTGAGGAAATCGCTGAACATACATATTATGCTCATTCATCTCTGGAGCTCCTGTCATCTTCCTGCGGGGCTCGTGAGATATGCTTTATGTTTATATTCAGGTGTGATTGATGGTATAGTTTGTGTATGTGGTTCTCATTTTTGTTTTATTTTCTGTCCTCTCCTGTCATGTCCAGCGTGACATATAAATTCTAATAAATATTTAGCTAAAATAAATGAAGAATTCAAACTATCAAGAGGATCTTTGTATATACATATATATAAGTAAAGCACATTTTCTCAGCAACAACACAGCGAGCAGACCATCATTCTGCTTTAATGCTGGACAAGACAAAAAAAAAAGAAAATAAGTAAAACCTCCATCTGAACCAGAACCATAAAGTAAAATCCAACTCAACCACTCATCTCACAGATGTGCACACATTTAAACAAACAGATTTTGAATCGTTTTCATATTTATTGTCACAACAATGAAATAATTTACAGCTTGAGCAGAAACTCTTGTTGCTATTTACAGTTTTTTGTCCGAGTAGCGAGTCTTTGCACAGCGAGACGAAGGACAGACTTTTCATCAACCTTAATGACTTCCTTGAGGTGCATTTTGACTGCCGTCCAGAGACTTAGTGGATGGGGAGGGAGGGGGGCGAGCCTTTCTCCTCAGTTCTGGCCTCGTGCCAGGGTGACAATCAATGTCTCTGTGTCTCTTCTGTGGGGGATTATTTTGAAGGTCTCCCCCTTTTTATTGGAGGAAATGGTATTTGGAAGCTGAAACAGGATGTCCTGCTGGCTCGCCCAAACTCTGAAGCCCCCCCACTCACGCCCCACATACACCCTTTGGCTTCATTCTTTCTCTGTACCTGTCTTCTTTACTTCACCTACACATAACTGCAATTATTCCAGGAGTCTGAGCGGTCACTTGGATTTTTCTTTATGGGGTGCCAAGTGTAAAAATTCAGCATTTAAGTCATTGCTGACATGTTTTCCTTATTTATCTCACTTTGCTTATATTTAGTACTTTTCGTTCAACATGTTTTAATATATACACACTTTCTTATACACTTTTAAAGATGTCAAAAATCACATTTAATCTAAATGTAAAGTCTAAATCTAAATGCTAAATGTTAAACCTAAATGTTGAATCTAAATATTAAATCTAAATGCTAATTGTTCAGTCTAAACGCTAAATGTTAAATCTAAATGCTTAATATTAAAACTAAATGCTAAATGTTCAATCTAAATGCTAAATGTTACATCTAAATGTTTAAAATATATGCTAATTGACCCCGCCCCTTAAAACATCCACCAATAAACAAGCTGAGATGCACGCACATACACACAGAAGAACAACCACTCCCACACAGGTTTTCAATGTTGACATCTTGATGGCATAAATTTTAGCTAGAGTTGATCATGGAAGGTTCTCTCCCCACAGCAGAGATCTAGCGAGCAGTTCCTTTATCTAAAAAGATCCTTCAGAGTACATTGGCTAAATAACATGTCAAACATATTTCTTGTCGTCATTTGGAAGTGGAGTTAAAGCAAAAAGTAAGGGGAACTGTCGGAAACTGTTACAGGACACCCCAAATGTAACACTCACAGTACAGACCATTACCAATCAATAACTGATCCTGTGCATGAGAACAAAAAAAAAAAACTGCTGAGTGTTGTTTAATTTGCACAGATTAAGCACATATCTCTGAATCAAATCGCATTTAATTTGTATAGCTTTCATATGGCAAGTAACACAATGTGCTTTACAACAAGAAATAAAATACAGAAAAGAAAACAAATAATTACACACTCAGTTACACACACACACACCGAACCCATACTGTAGCACAACTGTAGCCGCACATCCTCTGCCTCAATCAAGTACTAATAAGAAAAAATAAACGAAACTCTGGCTTGGCACACTGAGAGGAAACGATAATCCTCTTACACTAGAGGCCATCCCAGTTTGTATGAACAGATCTTTCTCTTGTCTTCACGACTGACAATTAATTCAAGTTAAAATTTTGCACAGAAATCATTGAACAAAACATAGATGTTCAGGATGGGTGTGTCACAATCAAACATCTGTTCACATTGCACTGAGAACACTGTTGACAGCTATTTTCACGCCTTGTGGTTTATTTGCATGTGTCTGGTGTGCGTGGATGGTGTGTGTGGGTTTGTGTTGCTGTGTGAGTCTGGGGTTGCATGTGTTGGTGGGTGTGTACGTATGAATGGGTGTGTGCTGTGAGTGTGTATATGCGCATTAGAATGGGCAGATGAGTGTATATGGGGGTGTGTTGGTTCCATGCGTGGGTTGGTGGGTATGTGGAGGGATTGCTGAGAGAAGGTGGTGTCACGTGGTGGGGTGTATGTGGGGGATTAGGTGTGGGGGGTTGGGGATAGTTGTGTGTCTGTGTGTGTGCAGGGGAGAAAAAAAGACAAAAAAAACAAATCGCCTATCCAGCCTTGCTGTTTTGGAGCTGTTGGAGGAACTTAGCGCAGATTTTTGGCATCTGGGTCATTCCAGCGTACAGTAGCGAACACAGCAGCGATTCTCAGTCACTTCTTTTACATGAATGAATTCCCAAATGCAATGTCACGCCGGATCGCAACGTTTATTAGGTTTCCACGCACTCGAGATTCTTTGAATAAAACAAAACAAGGTTTTTTTAGGTGGCTGGATTCCCCGGTGTTATGGGAGCAATTGACAGCTTGTGCCTCCTGCAAACTCTGAGCATATATACAGAAACCAAAAACACACATTGGGTGAATGTGTAGTGCGTTCTTAAATCCTCAGATTTATTTGCTGTAGCTCTTTGGACATTTTATTGGTTTCTTCCACCAACACCTCTAATGCCATCGGATCAAACTTGTATTTTCGCTAGCGTACTAATCACGTACTAATAACGGCCTCACATGCTAAATTCTAGATGCTAACGCTAATTAGTACACGCAAAATGAGATCTTACTAAATTCGGCCCTTAGTGTTGCAAAGAGCAATAATACAGTCAGATCAGGACATTTAGCCTTAAATAATACATTTACATCGCAGGTGTCCAGTAATCCCAGTAATTACTGAGTAGGTATACAAATATCTCCATGAGCGTAATGTCACGCCATCAAAATGTGTCACAATGGATGTGCTTGCACATTTCCTGAAGACTATGGTAGGATGAAGATGTGGAGAGTGTTCGGGGATCATGAGGATTTCTGGCTAATGATGATGACTGATTAAAACGACAGGGTGATACGTGAAGTTTCCCGAATCTGTGGGAGAACAGACCAACATCAAAAGGCAATTTGCAGCAACGTCCGGCTTCCCAAACGTAATCGATGCGATTGACTGCACTCATGTTGCTATAAGGGCTCCATGTGAGAACCAGGTTGTTTATATGAACCGTAAAAACGTTCATTGCATTAATGTATAAGTTATTTGTAACGCATACATGATCCTGACTAACCCGGTAGCGCCGCGGCTTTTCTATTGTTTGTTATGCCGCGACTATGACTCCAAAATATGATTGCCTTATGTGTCTCCACCTCACTAACGCGCAGTCTCCGTTGCCAACGTATTTACGAGCTGCTTTACATTGACCGTGTATGGTAGAAAGTGGGTGTGTAGGGGAGGGAATGTGAACCAAAATTCACCTGTGCAACCTCTTTCGCAAGGTTGTGATAAAAGGAATGATGATATAGGTTGATATAAAAGGAAATTGCCTGAACCTGAACTTGGACTATGTTTTTTTTTTTATCACACGTTTACTTTGGAGAACCAAGTAGTTGTTTTTTCACAAAACACAATTCTAGTAGTGATTCAACGTAAAGTTTTATAAATGAAGTCCCTGAACTGTTATAATTAACATTGTGTGGAGATAAAAGATTTGATCTAATAGCCTTGATTGATCGTACTTGTCCTCACATGCAGTGTTCGATGGCTGCATGAAGAACTTGTTATTATCTGTATTCATTAAAATCTTAATTGTCTTAAAAAGGAAATTTGGATTATATTGATTGACTCTTATAAGATTTGAAAAATGAGTTGTCCTTGCTTGTTTTACTGCTCTTTTGTAAGTTTTGAGTTGTTCCCTCAAAATTATTTCTCTAGGTGTTGTGGGTTTGGATCTGATTGTTTTAATCCAACCGCAGCACCAAGGTTAATAGCTGAATTAATTTTGCTATTAAAATGATTTCCAATAAAATCAAATGATACTGGTTAAATCGGAGCAGGAGTTTGTTTTAAATATTAATAAAATTTGCAGCCACTTCAGAAGTAATATATCGCTTCCTCACAGCTTGACAACAGAGGCCACACCAACAGTTATGACCACTGAGGGGGAAGTGACGTTTACGGCGGCGTCAACTTCTTCCCTTCGCTTCTTTGAGATCGTTATTAATTACCAGGGCCGTAGAAAGACGTTTGGTGGGGCAGGGGCACAAAAATTTTAAAAAGGGCACATTGAACAAAATTTTTACACAAGTTAATTTTATCTAAAACTAAATTTCCATCACAACTCAATATTCTGCATGTGTGTGTGTAAAAAAGGTCCATCTTGATAAGTTTTGTCTTCACTAACTTTTACTTTGAAAAGGAACACTTAAGAATTCACAATTTGCATCTGACTCTGAATTAAACTGAATTAAACTGAGGTTAACGGCTGCAGTGATACATAAGCAGGAACTGTAGGATATGCCATTTTTTTGGTAGTTTAATTTATCCTATCCATTCATAAATGTTTCTTTTCACTGATATTTACCACCACGACTAATTAAAAAATATTTAATATGACTTTTAAATGTACACATTCTATACATGAAATAAATAATTGTCTACTTGGGATGCTGCCTTCACAGTCTGCAACCACCATGTTTTTCATAAGCCCCTTTCAGACTTGCTGTTACCCGGACATTACGCGGACATTGTCTTTTCGACCCTCATGTCTGAACGGTACATTCTGGACTTTAAGCAGGTAGATCTGTACAGATTTTACCCACTTAAACACCTAGTACAATGTCCGCTTATTTACCGCGTAGACTATCTTGTTCAGATATACAGGTTAATGTGCGGACATTAACCTGGGGGGAGGGGAGGGGGAGATGGGGGGCACATGCTACCGCACAAAGTGATGACGCATATCAGCTTATATAACACGTCATTTTCTACAAAAAGTAAACATAGAAGACTAGAACCTAACGTGAGTAACTGGTTTTGATTTTGATTTGATTTCTTCATTTCGAGCAGTTACAACAGTTGTTCCAAATGGCAAATCAAACATATAAATAAATATATATATA
>JBAMHX010000006.1:15439602-15454183 GCA_037177515.1 Pseudomugil tenellus | reverse complement strand
ATCTTTTTCCATTTAGATCTTTGATACACCACGTGATGATGTAAAGCAGTCCAAGTGGACGTGTAACAACATGTGACGGAGCAAGACGATCTGATAGGAAATTTAATTGGCTAATCAGATGACGCTCTTCCATCAGAAAGCTAGCTTTGGATTAACAAAATCTGTAGTCTTTTCCACACAAAAAAGTAATAATTGTGTGAATGCTGTCAAGCATTTCTTTTAAACCGTTTGCACCAAACTTTTAAACCGTTCCAGAAATATTGCTGTTTAAAGAGCGCTAAGTCGAGGATTTCGCAAGATATGATTTCCCCTCAAGTAACACCAAAGGGAGCTCAAGTACCACCAGTGGTACGCGTACCACAGTTTGAGAATCACTGATCTACGATATTGTTTATTATTTTCTTTTAAATCTTTCATCGCCTTGTCAGCCTTTCTGCTTTTGATGAAGAGGCTCAGTCACGGCGATAAGCAAAAATTACGTCAAAACAACAACATCCCAGCGAGCCGTTATCGGCGCTCCAGAGCATTTTATACAAATGTAAAAGAAACATGTCCAATACTAAACTTGCAAAGAAGAATTTCCCTTTAATGATGGTACAATGGCGACGCGCAAGGATCTTAAAAGGAAGCATGTTGTGGCCAATCAAGAGGGACGGTTGTCATCTCTGTAAGCTAACGGGCTAATTTTGTTGAACTTGGCGCCTTGTTTTTCTTATTTTACTACAAGCTGGAAAGTTCTATCAAAGTTGTTGAATAATATATTATCTTAATTGTCTTTATTTATAAATAGAACATAACAGAGACAACACATCTGGAAGTTAATGATGTTCCAAATGATGTTCTAGTTCGATCTTGTGAAACCTTTTGGTAATTTGTCTGTGATTTCCTCACCATTTATTGTGGATATACATACAAATAAACTGAAAATGACCCTTTCTTACAATGAGAAAGAATCATTCACAACATTCCTGGAATCAGATGGGGATCCAGATCTGTCCCAAAATTTAACTTGGTCTTACTGGTCTGAATTTAAAAAAGACTAATCTTCCTTACAGATGTAAAAATTGTTTGTAGCACCCCTGCTCCCGACTTTCAACCAGTCATTTATGGAGTCCTGCTCAGTTTCTGATGGTTTTGTAAGGAGGAATCTACGTTTCTATCACTCCATTGGTAGATGAGCTCATGTGACAACAGCCCACATTCGCAAACACAGTAACTGAAACATGCCAACTGTAACCATCAAGAAACAGGTCAACATTAGACACAAGCCAGGTACCAACTTCTGTGTTGGCTTCACTTCATACCAGCTTGTCTTCCAACCAGTACAGGTGACACATCTCTCACGGTCATAGGGAGGGGGTTGAGGGTTGAGTCTGCTTTCCCTTCATGTCATCACCAGCTCCACATTTCCTCCTCCTCAGAGCTGTTTCTGGCCCAGTGCTCGGCGAAAAACAGTGAGATCAAACAAGCGGTCACATGACAAATGAGAGCGGCGCTCTGTGCTTGGCCACCGAGGTTGCTCGCCTGGGGAGAATCAAACACCTGGCATTTGTCACACTGGATCCCCTTTGCACCCCCACACCTCTTCAGTCTCTCTATGGTAAAACTTAAAAGCTGTTCATGCCGAGTAACAACTCCCCTGCCTAAATAAGTCCCCTTCCTCAGAAAAACCCAAACTTTATACCAGCGTTTGAGAATAGATATAAAAAACACTGAACTCCTTAAAGCTCGCACATTTAGACCTTTCAGCCTCTTTCAAAAGCTAAAAGGATTAAAGTGAATCTCTGCTATCCACAGACAGATCTCCCCTTTTCTCCTCAGGTGTTGTAAAACCATAAATCTTTCTTTGGCTTTAAAACAGCCCTTCTTTATGGGGAGGCTATACACAGACCTGGCAACCCAGTCAAACGTCATCCTGTTCATTGACAAGGCCGAGTTTTCTCCACAAACCAAGTGGAATTTAGAAAACCAGCTCATGTCTGTGAAGAAAAGCAACTTAACTGCATCATCCAGATCTTCTATGGAGATCCTGTTTGACCACACAGACACTTGCAACTGAAACTCCCACTGGGTTTATTGGTGTCCACCCCTTCAACCAGTTCCCAGCCCCCCCACAGCCAACCAGACCACCATTAAGGACCATTCTCTTCATGCGGCTTCTTTGATTTTATAGTTACCCCCCCCCCCCCCACTGAGGAAGGACTGACCACCAACAAATCCTCCGTCCTTTACGTCTGAACACAGGTTGTCAGTTTTACAAGCTTATTTACAAGTGGACCTGAAGCTGCTTCTCAGGCCTCCTTGAGGTAGACCACAATTCAATTCAACTTTATTTGTATAGCGCCATTTCATGACAATGTCGTCTCAAGGTGCTTCACAGAGGTCGGCCAATTCATAAAAATAGCCTTATATAGGGAACCAACAGACTGCATCGAATCTTGACTTCGATCTAATCTCCCATGGAAGCATGGGGCGACAGTGGGAAGGAAAACTCCCTTTTAACAGGAAGTAAAACCTCCAGCAGAACCCGGCTCAGGTAAGGCAGCCATCTGCCTCGACTTTCCCTTCATGTCATCACCAGCTCCACATTTCCTCCTCCTCTGAGCCGTTTCTGGCCCAATGCTCAGCAAAAAACAATGAGATCAAACCATTCGACTACAAAGGTTTAATTCAGTGGTTCTCAAACGTTTTTCAACCATAATCGCCAAAATAACGCATATAGATTTTTGCGAGTGAATTGACTTAACCATAAAAATGTAAAAGACCCCTGGACGTATGAGGACCAGGACATCTGACAACATTTGAAACACACGTCCTCATTTACGCATGTAAATGAGGACGTGTGCTAGAAAATGCTAGAAATATATGACAAATTCCAGAAATATATGACAAAACGAAGTGATTTATAAAGGATTTAGTTAACTGCTTTGACAAACTTCGATTCGCTTTTCGAGATAACAAATTCAGAAATTTTATTTTGATATGTGAAGTAGCTTTGTTGTTAAACAATTTACTTCCACCGAGCTCAAGTTTGAGAACAACTGGTTAAAACAACAATGAAAATGTTCCACTTACATCTGATTTGGTGGACTGATCTTCCACATCGGAGTCATTGGGGTTCACCAACTCCTGGAAAGGCGGGAGTATGGTTGCCTTCCTGTGCTCCGCCTCTTCACCGTCCACTCGTGATTTACTGGACCTCATCTGTAATCTGTCCTTGAACAGTTTCTTATCCAGATGTTTAGTGTCTGAGCCTAACAACTGTTTTCCTGAAGGTTCCAAATATCCCTTTTTACGTTTTTTGGTTATAGTGTCATCAGCGTCCGGAGCAGACAGGCGCTTGCTTGGCCCGTAGGTCGATCCATCGCTCCGATGCTCCTTAGAGAAGGACTTTGGTTCCTTGAATCCCATCTTTAGATTGTTATCTCGAAGCGGCTGGTTCTCTTTGGGTTTCCTTGAAGAATCTTTGGGGACTTTGCTTGGTTCCCAGGCAGAGTCTCTGAAGGCACTTTTGGGTTCTTTCAAGTCTTTTGGATGCTTGTCTTTGTGGTCCTTGGAGGGTTTGTGGAGTTTGGAGAAGCTGCTGCTGTTGGTGCTGGTGGTTGTGGCGGTGGTGAGGAGGGCACTTTCAACTCCTTTGGAGACATCCTGTTGGTTAAAAACCAGAAATGAATAAAGGTGTGAACACTGATTCAATGATCAACGATACAATAGCATCTGATAAAGTCAGACTGCACCATCTCTAGCAAACATCTGGTTTGTATACATTGAATCAATATGTCACTGGTCTGTAAGAAGTCAGAAGGAAACATGGAAGATTATATTTGTATAAACAGCTCCTACAGGACATTCCTTGAAATGATCGGACCTCAGTACATATGAGAAAATGTTTTTCATAACACACTAATCATGATCAGATCTGTGACTTATATCCCAACAAAGTAGGCGGCTGGATAACATCTGAAGGATCACCTTCACACGCTGGTCCCAGTTAATCAGACATGTGTCTCTTCCAGGGATAGTACGAGTTCTTTGGTCCAGTATGACTACCAACTGCACTCTGATGCAGGCCAAAGAAGCAAATTCTGGTCCACCTGAAAACCAGGTGTTGGCTGGCAAGCGGACGGTCCAGCAACCAATCAGAAAGTGGCGTTTACCAACCACAATGAAGCATTAAGAAGGAGGAGGTGATGAAGATTATTTTTTTTGGAGAAAAAATAAAGCCAACAGCATGTGTTCAGGAAATCAAGACCTGCATGGGTCCAGTTTCATCCAACAGAACCTGTTAGGATGACCAAATCAGACCTATTTACGCACATCCCGCAACCCAATTTCTCTTTATTCCTTCTAATATTTAATGGGATTCGTGTTTTGCTTTAATTTCCAATAAAAAGGAAAAGACAACGGAACTGAAGCTTTATTTTAACATCAGCCTGAACCAGCTCCCTACAGTCTGCTTTTTATTCATGTGATTAAGCATGTATCATCCAGCATCCTGGTTCCAGCTGTGCTCTCCATCCTGAATCACAGAACCAGCAGCAGATACATCTGGCTGCTGGATACCAGGATGAGACAACTTTCCTTTGCTGGAAATCGTCCTGCAGGGCATCAAAATAAAGATCCTGATCAGGAAAACACTCGCTATGTCCACATAAATGAGAAAGAAAAGAAACAAACATCCACCTGCACGATATTTAATGTCAATTTTACCTGATAAACCGTGTTTCTGTGGGAGTTTTGCCCCGTAGAGAGCAGCTGTTTTAACCACGTCACCTTGTCCAATTTGGTAGTAAAAGTGTAAATTAAAATGTCTGAAATCCATGTTTATAACAACATCTTAAGACTCTCACAAAAAAAAGACTTAAAAATGAGAGCAAAATGAGCCTGGATCACTGAATCTTCAAAAGAAAAAAGGTTCTGAAAAAGAAAAGGATTAAGAAACAAGGAAAAGAGGGAAATCCCTCTTTAGGTCAGTGGGCAAACATAATGAGGGTAAGCTACAGCCAAATACTGCTGGCTGTACAGGCGTCCAGAGCTGCAACGATGATAAAACAGACAAAAAACTTCATTTAATGTCAAAGGAAAAACATCCAGCGCAACCCTGATTGAATCACTGCACATGAAGCAACATGTGAAACGAAAAAAACAACAAAATGAACAACATCCAGGCAGCGAAGTCATGGGAGGCGTAATCCTCTGCCTTTAACATGAGAGAAAACATACATGCCACCCTGCAGTTTGGCATTACCATCTGTGAAAAGAGCTCCATTCTGCAGAGGAAACCAAAGGGGTCTTCTGAGGACCCATCTACGAGCTCAAAGAGCAAACTAGTAATGTTCAGTGGGGTGAGGGAGCCTTTTCAAAAGCTACACATGCACAGCCTTAAAAGTGGAGCAAGGGGCAACGCCAAGAGGAGGAAATGCATTCACTCTAACGACGGGGGCCATTTGTCCCCGGGTCTCACATCCAGCCCCGTTGTCAATATTTCACAAATGCAGTAAACCCATTAAAGCAGTCTAGACGATGGCTTGTGTTACAACTCTGCCCAAGCACCACTAAAACCTTTCATTTCATCTATTGCTTGGTGACCCTGGGGGCCCCAGGATGTAAAGCTGCTGGCTCATTCTTAACTTCGGCATCCTCCTCCACTGCAGTAAAAGTTTCCCTCCCAGGCCAGCGAGACGTGATGAAATGTTTTAGTGCTCTGGAACGAACACACACTTCCTCCTGAAGACGTCACTGAAGTGGTCCTTTTAACAAATCTTTCAGCACCGTGACACCGGCGGCTTAGCAGGTGACACAAGTTGATATAAAACTCTGAAGAGACCTTCATAAAACTCAGGGCATTGTAAAAGTGATCATGCTCCAGCTGGGTCTGGTAACGAGGTAAATACAGCCTGAGATGAACAACAACGCATGACGTACTGCACTGGTTCACAAAAACTAAACCAAAGATGCAGAAACTGTGAGAAAACAAAGTTGGTTTCTTTTTTTTCTTTATCTGTCCGATTTCAGATAAAAATCCCTGATGGATTATAAAACGTTGGTGTTATTTTATTCAGGGAACGCAGCGCTAAAGCAGGCCAAGATGGCGGATATGCGCGCCTTACCAGCAGAGCAACTCAGGCTTGGCCCTGTCACTGCCTGATTAATAATAAGCATTACAGTCGTATATTAGCAAGAGATGAAACAGTGTTGCTGGGAATCCCAAGAGGAGGTATGAAGATTTCAAGTTTTAAAACAACAAATTTAATCACCCACCTGGAAAGCCATCATTGTGGCGAAAAAGTATAGAAAATACACGAACCAGCCGCGCTAGTAGCAAGCGCTAGCAGCTAGCACTAGCGGCGCTAAAGCTAAAACAATAACACAGAGGGTCGATCTATCCATTCAGAACGCCATAAAAACTTCTTAAGAGAGCGAAAAGGTTATCTGTAACCTTTTCACCCAATTCACCTAATGTTTATTAACTTTATTTTATATATTTGATCATATTTTTGTAATTGAGGCCGACATATTATGTAAGTACATATAATTTCATACTTAAACACAGACCTTTGGAGATCAACCATACATCTGTTCCTGAATCTTGAAGTGATGCAATTTGATATTTGAATGACCACATTTTTGTGCTACGACATGAAAATAATAAACATTTGATGAGCCAAAGCTGTTGCAGATAAACCAGAGCTACTTAAATATCCGTTTTCTATGACTGCATCCAGCACAAACTGCAGATGATAGTAAACATAAACATATCTGTAACTTATCGGTCATGACAAGCAGAAAAATATCTGTTATCGGTTGAAACTTTTCATATCATAAATGTATTAATAGATACAGCAGCATGAAGACCAAACAGAAAGCATTTTGATGTCAACACTTTTTACACATTTTTAGTTATTTATGCTGCAGCAGACATCTGACTCAGGCATGATTTGAATGTAATAAGTAGGAAAAAAAAACAAACCTGCAACAGGATCTCTATTTTACTCACAATACATGAAGTATTCAAGTTAAAAAAGAATAAGAACCTAAAAAAGTTTTATAATTCATTTTTAAACAAATAATAATTATAGAAAAAATAAAGCCCCTCAAGAAATAAAATATTTTTAATCTAACTTCATTCAAAAAATTATTTCTTTTCACTTAAAAAAATACAAAACCAAAAAAAAAAACATTACACCTTTTACAAAATTATACTTGCTTTTAGGGAAAAATTAAATTAAATATACTTTATTACATTTTTTACAAATAAGAGAAAAGGGTGACACTTTACAATTCAAGAAATAAATAATTTCAAATTTTTAATTAAATTATAAATGTGACTTTACAATCCCCCACTTGGATTATTTTAATCAAATTTGTTTTATTAAAAAAGGAAAAAGAAAAGAAAAACAACCTAATGGGGTTGGGGGGGGGGTGGGGCAAATAACAGCTTGAATTTAATTTAGTTAAACAGTTTTTACAAAAAACAAAAAAAAGAACTACCTTAATCTTTTAAAGCAGATTGCTGCCCTCCCCCAGCCGCGTTCTGCCTTCCTGTTAAAAGGGATTTTTCCTTCCCACTGTCGCCTCATGCAGTTCAGGATGGGAGATTGGTTCGCAATCAAGATTCGACGCAATCTTTTTGGTTTCCCTTACAAAGGCTATTTATCATGAACTGGCTCAATTTGATCTCTGTGTCCTGAGACGACATTCATTTGGCTTCTTTAAATCACGTTTGTACTGAATTGTGGGGTTCTGGGGAACAGTATTTTCATCTAATTTAATTTGTTTTGTTGCTCACAAAAGAAAATAAAACTAAATATTTTTTCTAAAAATGATGCAGCCCCACAATTCTTAAGATGGTAGAAGTCTATAAATATTATAGACCACTAAGACATTTATCTTTCCAATCTGATTTACATTCTTTTTACTAAATAAAAATTTCACTGAATTCTTGATGTTTAAGAATGTCTCATATTTGAAGAAAGAAAATTACGATTGATCTTTCACATTCACATAGAAAGATTGAACGAAAACATGAGGAATAAATCAAATTTGGTGTTTGCTTTTCTATCCATCATATATCATCAGAAACATTTCAGAGTTGTCAGAATAATAATTTGACCTTAAACTTGAACTAAGCCCAAAGTAAATAAAGGTGCTTTTTGTTTCCAGTGTTGTTGGGAGGTTTGTGCAGTAAATCTCAACTTGTAACGGAGAGAGAAAGAAGGAGTGAGAGAGAGAGAGGAGTGTATGACCTCCTGCTCCAGCAGTAATTCATCACACACTCTGTTTAGACTGGAAACCAGTTCCATGTGAAACGGGCCTCAGCTAAACTGGCTCTTTAACCACACCATTTAAAAGGACTAAAAATAACATGTCGTGGAAACAACGTGAGACTTTATCCTCATGCATTTCACTTTTTCTCAGTCCCAGGATCAAGTTCAGGGTCTTCCCTAAAACCTTTAAGGTGTTGTCATCAGAGTGAACGCGTCTGAGTCAGGGGGGGTGGGGGGTGGGGGGACCAGATGGATGAATGCCAGCCAAGATATACTTCACACAAGCCAAAGTGCAAGTCTTTGAAATCCTGGGAGTTTAAATATCCAGGAGATCTTTGAAGTGGCCAAACATGTGGGGGGGGGGGGATTAAAGCCTGGAGACTTTGCAGGGGGAGGGGGTGCAACCAGGAGGAAAAGCAGAGAAGGTGGTTTAGCTCTGGGCTGTACCTGGAACCAGCACTGACCTTTGATCCGTGGAAGCTTTTGTTCTTCTTTGGGTCGGAGAAGGCGGACGTCAGCGAGCTGTTGGGAAGCGACGGCAGCTTGAGGTGCTGGCTGAACAGCGATGTCGATCCCTCCTGCATCACCATCACCTGCTGGGGGGGGAAGCAGTGAGCCAGCGTCACCATTCTGTCACAGTAAAAGGTCTGTTTCTGTTGTTTCATCCATCTCCTGCGTCCTAATTAGGGTAGTTTTTAAGGAGCCTGGCTTTCCATTAACACAAAAAAATGGAGTAAAGCCAACGGAAGTCACAGCGTTGTGTTTGTATGGCAACTGTAGAAAAGAAGAAACCAGAGAAGAAGAATGGGAGCAGGAGGACAGCGGTGCTGAAACCGCCAAATGAAAAGCACCTAAAGATGTAGAGTTATCTTCTCCTTCTGGTGTTTTGCAAACAATTTTATAGCAGCGAATTATCGCAAACAACCAGCGTAAGAACGTGGAAATGAACTCTGAACTCAGCGCTGCCCACTAGTGGATAAACTGACAACCATGGTAATTTAAGAGACATGGAAGTATGAGGACAGAGACGTATGTCAGCATTTCAAACAATTTATGTAGATGAGGGAGCAGAGATGGAGCTTAAGGCCATGTCCACATGTAGCCTGTATCTCGCAAAACGAAGATATTTTTCTTCCATTTGTCCTGTCATTCACACCAAAACGCAGATTTACTCATAAAAAAAGATTTTAAAAATCTTTTTATTTTTTTATATCTCCGGTTATAAATCTGCATGTGGACAGTTATACCCGGGGGTTCTGGTGGCGAAACATCACTGCGACGCAAAATACGATGACGTCACATGCGCGACCTTTGTTTACAACATGGATGTCCTCAAAACTCCGTTAGCTTTATCAATTGTCCAGGAGCTTTTTACCACCCCAACGTTTTAACAACCAAATGCATGAACATTAAAGTAAGTAAACACATCAAATTAAAAATCTGAATTAGGCATGTAGATCCTTGTCATAGTGGTAAACCAAATCCAACACTTTCCTCTTTATTTATCAAGATTCGGACAGTTTTCCAGCTTTGCGTTTAGAGGATGCTGCAGAATGAAACACCTGATTTTTCACACTATTAAACTGCTCAGTTGAGCACTTTGCACACTTTCTTCCAAGATTGAACCAAATCCTCCAAAACTTACATTATGTTTCATATTCATGGAAGATTTATTTTTACAGTTTTTATCATTGCGTGTCCTTAAACAAACTTACTTTGGGTACCACATTTAAAAATCTGAACTTGGCATCATCGCAGCGAGAAGCCGATTTTCACCAGTCTTCTGCCGCAACAGTAACTCAATTCAACTTTAAATGTAAAGCCCATTAAAAACAAGCACCATTGTAATTAAGTGCTGTACGCAAAATAAAAAAGTTCATGAGGAAATTAATATTATAATAAAACAACTATTAGTTGGTTTTATAACAGTTTAAAAACAATTTTAATATACAGATACAAATAAAACCATAAACATAAATAAAATGAACCACATACAATAAAACAAAAGGAACTTCATGCCTGTTTGAAAGCCGGAGAATAAAAATAAGTATTAAGATGAGTTTTAAAAATAGACAAACAGAAATATCATCTGATGATATATACAGATATATTTATATACACTTTTGGAGCGGTAACTGGAAAACCTCCGTCCCCTCTCAGCTTTTGCTTAATCCACCAAAAATCAAGGACGCAGGTTTTTTTGGGGTCGTACCTCAAACAGTTTGGGAACCGCTGGTAACATGAAGGATGCGTCATAGTATAAGGACAGTAACGATTTAATTTACCTTTATAAAACAGCGTAAATCAGCTTCAAAGCTTTAAAGTTGGGAAGAAAGTTTGTAAGCTGACTTACTTTTGAGTCTTCTGAACCTCTTTTGTGAGGATCTCGTGTCTGAAAAGAAAGGAAACACACAATCACAATCTAAACATGAATTATATTAAGAACCAATAAAGTATAACTAATGGAGCAGTGAACCTTTTTCCCTGGACCAACAAAAACATCCAGACATACCCCTCCAGCCTTCAGCAGCTTCCTCCGAAACTCCTCTGTTGGGTTGTTGAAGGTGAGCTTCTCACAGCGGAGATGATTGACAGGTGGGTGACCCTCCAGGTGGAGGAAGAGGTCGTAATCAAAGCGGACTTTCTTCGGTTCTTCCTGAGGAAAAGGAACGGTTATTATTGCATTTTACCAAATTAAAACTTTAAATAGAAACAACTAAACATGACTTTCATCCATCATGTTTACATGTGTTGCTGCTGGGGTTATGATGCTGTTAGAGATATTTGGCGCATGTTGGGCTCCTCAGTACGTCTGATTGGCTTCATTTGCGACATAAAAGACCATTACTTGTCTTTTGTTTTGATCATTTGTTGATCTTTGGCTGCTCCACATTACCATCAATTTAAACTCTGATTGTTTTATGTTTGAGAGGAAGGTTTTCATCATAATTTCCAAGTGAAATATAGTTTGTTCAACACGTTACATAGAAAATGCACATTTTCACTGAATACTTCTACCATCACATCTTCCCTAAATCTCTCCAGTAGAAAATCTCTTGACAACAAACCAGATTTCTGAATGGAACTGACCCTTAACTAAGCCCTGCCCCTCATGGTTACTGTTGCTATGCCTGGCAAGCTTTCTACTCTGCTGCCATTCGTTTTCCTGCAAAACACATTTCTCAGTAATATCGGTTAAAGATGTGCCAAAGAAAATTATTTCACATTTCTGGAGTAATAGTTTGGAAACATTAGAGAGAAGTAGACAGAAAGGACAACAATTTGTTGAAGAGAAACACATTCATATTATCGTTTGTTGGCGGTAAAATGATGACAAAAGAGATAATAAAATTGATGTGAAGACTCACTGTTCTCATTGCTGATATATTTGTTGGTACACATCTACCACTCAATGTTAAAGCTTAATATTCAACTAGTCTTGTAGCTAACAGCTGTGTGCTAGCTCACATTAGCATCTTACAGTGAAACTAACAGTTTTATTTTTAATCTTCCACATATTCAGCTGCAAATGACACATTTTTGGTATCTTTCCAATTACTTTTTTTAAAGTTAAAAAATACAATATCAACCCAAAGCTTGGGATAACGTTTCAAGCTATGTACATGCACTATTTTGGATTTAGTACATGGAGAGAAAGCTTGTCAGCGCATCCTCTTAGTCAGCGTTGTTAAAGCTTTGTTGGTCAGTGGCAGTTCGAGGACGAAGGGTTAATGGGCATGATATTTAAACTACAAAATGTGTAGCTAGTAGCTGAGCTAATCAAACGGTACCTTGTTTTTGAAGTAAACTTCAATAGGCAAGATGAAGCCTGCATATCCAGACTCCTCCACTTTGTAAGGCGGATCCTTGATGACTGAAACAAAAAGGAGAAACTTGTTACGCAAGGTTACAAACCCTTACACAAAGCAGGGGAATGTGGTTCAAAAAACCAGGTGTTTATGAACCCGTCCCATCTTTTTAGTTTATTTGAATCTTCAATCTTTTAAAATAATTGGTAACTAAAGCTCCGTCATGCAAAGAAGCAGCCAGATGTGAACATGATCCAGAAACACAGCTGTCTTCTGTGAACCAAAGCTCATTTAAAATACTTTTATAAAGCACCGTGTCTCCTGCAGACTAAAGAGGAGAGGGAGCATCCAGCTAGGGGGCTACACCATAGACATTAGTGTCCACATGTGTTAAACGCCATCAATGCTGAAAAGTACATGAAGGTTTTAGAACATCTGCTTCCATCCAGACAACGTCTCTTTCAGGGAAGATCCTGCAGATTTCAGCAAGACAATGCTGAACCACATCCTGCATCCATCCCGACAACATGGTGGGGAAGGAGAACAAGTTTCCCTGCAGACCAGATCTTTTAGCAATACCAACATATCAATTATCATGGAAGCAAAAATTCAGCAACAAAATACAGGACTGTTGAGTAGCTAGAGTCCTGCATCAGACCCGAAAGGGACAACATTCCTCTTCTAATACTCCAGAAACGAATATCCTCACATCCCAGACATTTCCCAGACAGTTGTTAAAAGAGAAGCAGGTGCTAACAATGATAAAAATCACCCTGAAACCACTTTTCTATTGGCCATGTTTTATTTCTGATATACTGATTGTGTACAAATCCTAATTTCAGATATGAATGTCAACCAATACCAACATATGTTAGCTTCACATCTAACATATGGAGACACTTTTAAATAATTCCAAATGAAAAATACGACAAGTCCATTTACAAGCTCCAAGTCATGGCGCGGACTGATGATGTCATCTGATGTGCTGATAGATGTCTACCAAGAAGTTCAATGTTGGCTCAGAAATGAAGACACAGAATTTTTTGCGGCTTGTAACAAAAAAAGAATCTGCACAACTGCACAGGACCAGATGTCGCTTAAGAGCTAGATGTTTAATATATTGTAGAAATGTTTTATTCTCACATAATTTCCACATTGCATCTTATTGCAGAAGAATTTCTTCTGAGAAGAAGACCTGATGAGGTTTGCGTATAGATGTTTTGTCTTAAACTTGGATTGTAACTCCATGTGTAACATATAAAAACCCAAATTTCAAGTTTATTTAACGTTTGGAAACCTGGAGTAAACACAGCTGCTTTGACAGTCAGTCACTTCCACTAAAAATCCAACTTATGTCTAGTGATTCACACTAAAAACTTCTACAAAGAATGTTTACTCACAAGATTAAAATAAAAATATGTTATTTTTCTACTTATTACAGCCATTCACGAGTAAAGATTTAGTCTGGTATAATATTCCGTAAATCAACATGTTGGTGAGCGTCCTCAGCCGTTAGGTCTGGCGCTATTTTCTCAGGAGATCTCATTAAATCCTGTCTCCAGTCTGCTCTGATGAACAAAAAGCTCCAATCAAAGCTTTTAAAGATGATCATGAGGTCATGGCTACCCCAGTTTACCTCCACTGAGACTTCACCAACAAACAAAGTCTGCTAGATCTCAGGTGTTTCCCCCTGGAAGTGTGTGTTTGTCAGATGGAATCCCTGCAGACTTACTAGTTCATGTATGTGGAAATCTGTGTTTGTCCTGAAAGAACTGATATAAAATGCAGATTCTACATCATATTGAATTAAATATTTGCACATTTTTAATAACAACGAGGTCAGATCTTATTAAAATACGACTGAATTTAACATGTCTTTCATGGAGATAAATATCGGCTGTTAAATTTAATTATTGAATTGATTTACCTTTAGATATGTAAATATGCAAGTCAATCTAATGGGAGTGATCAATACATTTAGTCATGCAGGAAAAACTGACACAGTAAATAATGATTGACACATAAAAAGATCGGTAGAATGGCTGAACCTGCACTCATGAGCTATTAACAAAACTAAATACTGACTGTAGATCTATATGTGACTTGGCTTTCAAATAACTTCACCAAAGACAGCTCAGACCAGAAACAAAATCCCTCAGAAAGACATTTACAAACCACGGTTTTCTCATGAGATGATGAGGAAAATTTGAGTTTTTCTCAAGTTCCTCTTGAGAGGAAGTTGAGATTCTCATCATGATGCGGTGGAACGGGAGATTCTCATGATGCGGTGGAACGGGAGATTCTCATGATGCGGTGGAACGGGAGATTCTCATCATGATGCGGTGGAACGGGAGATTCTCATCATGATGCGGTGGAACGGGAGACTCTCATCATGATGAGGTGGAACGGGAGACTCTCATCATGATGCGGTGGAACGGGAGATTCTCATCATGATGGGGTGGAACGGGAGATTCTCATCATGATGGGGTGGAACGGGAGATTCTC
>JBAMHX010000006.1:15422930-15433734 GCA_037177515.1 Pseudomugil tenellus | reverse complement strand
AGATTCACATGGATGCAGTGGAACATGAGATTCTCATGATGCAGTGGAACATGAGATTCACATGGATGCAGTGGAACATGAGATTCACATGGATGCAGTGGAACATGAGATTCTCATGATGCAGTGGAACATGAGATTCACATGGATGCAGTGGAACGGGAGATTTTCATCATGGATGTGGTAGAACAGGAGATTCTCATTGTGATGTGGTGGAGCATTAGATTCTCATCAATGATGTAGTGGAACAGGAGACTTATCTTCGTCATGCAGCAACTATTTAATGCTTTCTGTAAATATCAAGCAAAATCTCTGGAAGTTTTGTTTCAAGCAAATGTGAGGAATGTTTCTAGACCCTAGATCAGTCTGATGGTCAATAAGCTCTCCATTCATTCTGAAGCCCCACCCTTTAAGAAGCAGCAGTGATTTATGGCTCAGCTGACCACACCAAGACCACCCTCACCGCTGGAGCCAAGCCCCCCAAAACCCAACAAGCTTGAACAAATATTACAGGTTAGTGTTAATTGTGTGATTGGGCCAGGTTCAGTTTGACCCAGTTAAAAGGGTCTATTCATCAAGACAGCTGAGGAACGCGAGGAGAGAGTGAAGTAGCCTGAACATACAGAAAAATCAACACCGAACGGCTGGTTCTTTGGCTTCTTTTTCTGATTTAACTGTGACGTCATGCTGATTCTTCCAACTACAGCGAAAAACCGACATTACACTCTGAATCCACTCGAATGGAATACAGACGCGGAGATATCTGGGTCAGGCTAGCTTTTTCTGTTTTGCTGACACAGTAACCTTTTAGGTCACTTTTGTTTAAACCTTTAGAAAACAAAAACAAGACAGATAAATACCTTTCAGTCAGAAGTAATCTACCATATATTTAACAATTCAAACTAATTTTACCTTGTAAATGCCAGTTTGATCAAATGTCAACAGCTTTTATGGACAGGAAAAAGTAAAAATTTATATACTTTTCATATAAATTTATTTTTTCTATCTTATTATTATTATTTATATTATTTTTTCAAGCCTTTAAACATCAGTTTAACAACACAGTGTCAATATCTTTAATGAATAAAAGTATTAACAGCATTTAAATAATTAAAATAATGTAAATAATTTTGAACCAAAGTTGAAAATATGAATCTGTAAAGTTTTAACAGTAGTTTTTGGGAGAATAATTTTCTGTCCAACAAAACGTGAATTAATACGAGAGCTTGGACATATACTGGGTAATCAAAAACTTTATGTCACAATTTATTACTTTTTAAAGACCCTCGCGGTCCTCTATAGATTTAATCTGAATGGCAAAGATTTTTCCCTGTTGCTGCCATTTGTCTGTTTATTTTTACAGTAAAAGTTGCTGTATTCATGATCCAATCACTTGATTAATTAATAGATTTGGTAAGTGTGTGTTTTGACCAATAACCCCATTAACATTGTGTTAGGTATTTATAAATAAAGTGGTTCTGCTACAGAAAGTATTTTAAATAATTTTGCATGTGGATAACATATTTAAAACTATAAAAGCACTCGGAAAGCGCAAACCTCTGCCAAGCTCACAGTTCCCCCTCATATTGTAACTTGTATCTTAAAATATTACTCAGTCACACATGATCTTTGTCAGAGTGAAAAAACAGCAGACAGAAATGGCATGTGGGAGGCATCAGCTGCAATAACATGAGTGGTTATCCTGCAATGTTAAAGAATCCTTCAAAATATTTCTGGATCCAGACAGCGATTCAGATCACCTCCAAAATGTAATCACTTTTTCATCTTCCCATTCTGGATATATCCTGAAAATTTCATGAGAATCTTTCCATAACTTTTTCAGTTATGTTTTACACAGACAGACAAACAGATAAACCCCGGCAATAACACAACCTCCTTGGCAGAGGTAACAAGTCAGCAGCCTTGTGAAGGCTCCGAATAAGGCCAGTAAATGTGAAGTGTGTGCAGCATCTTGGTTGGAGGGGTTCAGCAGTTCAGGTTAGAAAGGTTACATCATCTGTAGGAGAGTCTGGGGGGGTCAGACAGACACAATGCAGCCGCTGACCTGTAACAAAAACACTAGCCAGTGGTCAAAGAAGCTTACAGAGACAGACAAGGCCATGGCATTTATTAACGCAGCCTTTGGTTTAAGCTGGCATGCCAATCCCAGAACAATGACAGTCAGTCTGGATTTGCCCTCTCAACACAGATTGGTTTGTAATGAGGCTGGCTGGGGTTACACGCCAAACACACAAAGACTGCAAGTAGCAGACTCAAGTTCTTCTTTCCTCACAAAAATGAGTCTGTTCTGCTCACAAATTCACTGTCCTCATCTTTCTAGTTCAGCTCTAAGTCACCTCTACAGTAGTTCCCCTCTAGTTTACCTCTAACTTACCTCTACTTTACCTATAGTTCAATTTTGGTTTACATCTAGTTTACCTCTAAACTACATCTACTTTCCCTCTAGTTCAGTTTTGGTTAACCTCTGGTTTGCCTCTAGTTCCCATCTTGTTCAGCTCTGTTTCACCCCTAGTTCACTTCTAGTTTAACTAATTTGTCTCAAGCTCATCTCTGTTTCACCTCTCATTCAATTTTGCCTTACATCTAGTGTACCTTGTGTTTATCTTTAATTTACTTATATTTCATTTCTAGTTTCCCTCTAGTTCAGTTTTGGTTGACCTCTGTTTCACTAGTTTACCTCTAATCACCTCTAGTTCAGCACTACTTCACCCCTGTTGCAATTAGTTACCAAACAAGCTGATTTTAACGAGCACAGTTCATCTGCCAGATGATTGAGCCTGTTAATGAAAACACCTATTCTACATGTACAATTAGATCCAAAAACATAGCAGGCTTTTTATTTTCTGGACCAGGAATTGCCACCTCTGTCTTTGGTTACCTCTAGTTCACCTCTGGTTTACCTATTGTTAACGTCTAGTTTGTCTCCTGTTAGCAGTAAAACAGCTGTCCTCACCTCGTACTTTATTAAGAAACAGGAAATAGGCCCCGTTTACATGGGACTTGTAATTCCTCTTTAATTCCAAATAAAAGTTAATTCTCCTTTAAACAGACGAAAAGTAACCATGTAAAGACCTACTTCCAAGTGGACTTGTTAATTTGGAATTAAACTTAATTCTGAATAAACTGGCTGGTTTATTCTCATTTTAAAGCAGAATTAAATAATTTCTGTCTCATGGAAACCTTTAATTCCTCTCGTGGTTAATTCCAGTAGATCTGCGCATGCTTACCTTCTCCCATTGCAATGACACACATGCGCAGTGTTCTGCCTCCGGTCTTGTTGTTTGGTAAATGCAATAACGTTTTGTTTTAAAGTTCGCCTCCCGTCTTTAATATATTTGGTCCGTCTATTTTACTTCTCCTAAGCTGCTCAATGTAGTGAAGTTGCATACTTGTGACAAGCTAGTACTTCAAAAATTGACTCCAAATTGAAGCTAAAACTGTTTTTATTAGATCGTTTTCCATTTAGCCGCTAACGCTACAAACAGGAAGATATTTCCTGCGTGATTACGTCACTTCCGCCATCACGTCAGCATTAAGAGATGAGAATAAATGTGATGCCATGTAAACATTTTATTCGGAATTAAAATTTCCATGTAAGCTCAAAGCTTCATGAATTTAATTCGGGATTAGCTAATTCAGAATTAAAAGCATCATGTAACAGATCCCTTAGTCTCGAATCAGACTGGGTACATGTGAACACTGCAGCTCTGCTGAAGATCAAACTGTGGAAATATCCGGAAAGTTCCAAGGTCTGGCTCACAACCACAGCTTCCATGAAAGCTTTGTGTGCTGTCTAATGTTTTGTAGGAATTGTCACAGTAATACACTCCATCTAGGGCTGCACAATTCTGGGCAAAACGAGAATTACGATTTTTTTGCCAAGAATTAGGATCACGATTCTCTTACGATTTTTTCCCCAATAGAAGTATTTATTGCATAAATCACCAGCACGTCAACTTCGCAACAGCTGAGACTAAGGATGAAAACAATAAATGTCACTTTTCTCTTCTTTTACCTACACAACCTTTTGAATAATTTTCCGCTGTACATTTGCTGAGAGAAAGAGGCAGCTCTTGTTTTTATGCAGATGATGTCCCTGATCAAAAAGCGGTAGAATCGTGGTCTTTTTTTCTTTTTTTTTTTTAAATTGCTGTAATTTGGAAATGAGATTGCACGCAAGTGTGAATTGAGATCACGATTTTTTAATGATTAATTGTGCAGCTCTAACTCCATCATCAGCATTAAGTCCAGTAGAGCAAACAGAGAGAAAACAAAAGAGATGGCAGAAGCATTTTTATGAAGAACAAAGAAAAAAAAAAGCTGCAAAGTGTTTTTCTTTTCCAAGTTGTGTAAAAAAACTCTTGTCCAGGTTGGAGACAAGCTGAGATCAACTCCACTGCCAATGTTCCTGATCCCAGAGCATCACAGAGTAACATACTAACAAAGCTCACCTGCTCAGGTGCAGCAGCCATTGTACTTCTGGGATAAACAAGTCAACTCTAAACCTATAGCCTAATTAACTCTTGAAACTATTCTAGCTCCCTGAAAGTGATCTTTTCTACCATCATCAGGACTTTAGGTACAGTAGTGTGATGGATATTTTACACTTCAGGTGCTCTAAGGAAGCAACACATCACTATGTTGCTAAGAGACCTCTATTTTCACCTGGAAAAGGCCATTTAGCACAGCCGTGTGGAACAAAGTAACTTCTTATTGTGTTGAATTGTCCACTACTGCATACAATATTGTTCAGTTTGATACATTCCCACTATCCAAAATGATTCAACAATACCACACATTTAAATCAAATTACATTGTTTTCTCTCTTCCCCTGTGAAGGATGGATTTCACATTTGATTGTTTCCATAAAACAAAGCAATAAATCCAACTTAACAGGATACATTCAACATCAGCCACTGTTAAAAGCTTTTTTTGGGGGGGTCGCACCAGTATTCTGACATTTCTGAGGTTCAGGTAAAAGACTGTAATCATCTCTGAATGCCGACCGGCATATTCTGAGTTTGAGTTACGGAGCGGACACTGTCAGGACAAAGCTTCTGAAATGCCTCCTGTATAGTAAATTAGAGAGCGGGGGAAACCGGAATTCGCTGTTTAACATGCAACATGGTGGAATTAGCTTGTATGTGATCGTTATCAGCACTGGCGTCATTAACAGATGTATCTCAGCAGGACTTTCTGGATATAATTCACTGCATTAGTTGGTCTCTCTTTCCTGCCACTTTCCACGCCAACCGGTCCAGGAAGACAGCTGTCCTGAGCCGGGTTCTGTTTCTTCCAGATGTTTTTTTTAGCCTCCTGCAGCTCAGAATGGGCAACTGGATCCAAGTCAAGGTTCGGTGGAATCAGTTTTCTTTAACAAGGCTTTATACTATAAACTGATGTGTCTGTAAAGTATCTGGAGATTACATTGTTGTGAAGCGGCGCTACGCAAATACGGTTGAATTGAATGATCTATTATCACTAATCCAATAGTTTTTCACCTGTCTGAGCAACATGAAGCTGAAAAAGCTGGATGAGAGTGTTCTGACCGCTACAGCCTCCTGTCGGTCTGACTTCACCTGAACTGACCTGAATAGAGTCGGCAAGTTCAGCAGTGGCTTCGGTTTAAAAATTTTTAAAAGAAAATTAGATAAGAAATCTTAAAGTACATGGTTTAAGAAAAACGGAAAGAGCTGTCTCCATTTCCTAAAAAGCACCAAAGGGAGAATATACTGGCTGATAAACGTCACCATTAAACCAGATCACACACACTGTTTCTAAGCTGCAGCCGAAGGCTCCTGTTATGGATCCGTATGAAACAAACTGACCTCTTAACCTGGTTAAGCTTAACTGCTGTGCATTTTAAAATAACAAAAACTATGTTTATGGATGTCAGAGCTGCCTGAAACATGGTACATGATAAAGCCATTCACAAAATTCAACTCCAGGTAGTTAATGATCAGAAAAAAGACTAAATGTAAATCTAGAGAAGGAAAATTAGGCAGAAGCTGCTCGGTATCAGGAGTCCTTAAATCCCCGAACGCAGAGTTTCGGGGATATGATAGTTTCATCATGACCGTTGCCGCGTCCGCTGTCGGATATCCTTCATGTGAGCACGATAACTCAAACAGTTCTTACAATTGGAATTTGATACTCAGTAAACCCGTTTATGTCCCCGGGGGGGACAACCTGACGGCATATGCCTCGTTTTTAATTTTAAAATGTTAAGCAACATTTGATTCAGTGAAGCTGCGTTTTACCAGATTAATTCTACATCTATGCTTTAAATAAAAGAAACATTTGTTTGAAACCAACGATGCATGTTTTGAAAAATTTCAACCGATAACGATACTTTTCTGCTTGTCATGACCGATAACTGATAAATTACAGATATTTTTATGTTTACTATAATCTGCAGTTTGAGTTGGATGCAGTGATTGAAAACTGATATTTAAGTTGCTCCAGCGTATCTGTAACACCAAACTATTATAACTATTATGTTGTTGTTTTAGCTTTAGCGCCGCTAGTGCTAGCTGCTAGCGCTAGTTTTGGTTCCTTAAACGGTTTTTTTTTCATGTCATAGCACAAAAATGTGGTCATTCAAATAAAATGCATCCCTTTGAAATTCAGTAGGATGTTCGGCTTATCTACAAAGGTATCTGTGTTTAAGTATGAAGTTATATGAAAGACCTCATAATGCTGCGCTGCATCAATGTCACATGCCCAAACAAATACCGCACCCCGACTCCATTTCCTGACAAAATAAATAAATATCTGTTGATAATATCGGCCCAGTTTACCGATACAGATATATGAAAAAATATCTGCCCATACCGATAATAGCACCGATATATCATGCATCTCTATTTTAAACCTCATTATTGTTCGTTATCTCTGTAATGATAAAAAATAATCCTTAAAATAAACTGAAGAAAAAATCGTTGTGTACCTGTTTCTTTTTTACCCGTGCACCAAAATTGAAGCGTTAGCCACCCCAGTGCAACATAAATGTGATGGCACAACAAGTACCATCAAATAAATGTGATGGTACTGACAAACAAGGCCATGGCATCATTATTGCTTGCCAACAGATAAAGTTACGTTCCACAGGACCTAAAACTACAGCTGGAACTAGATCAGATCAGTTTTCTAATGATGAACCCCCTGTGGAGAGTAATAACATCACATCCAACACAATAAAGTTAGTCTGTCACAGCTCTTTTCTAGATATTTGGACATAAATGCACACTCCCAGGCACAAAAAAACCTGTTTCTGTCCAGTTTAAAAGGTTATTTTGTTACTGGGTTATACGATTATAGGCGCTCCTGATGATTGTCTGCTTAGTTTCTATCAAAGGCTATAAGATGTTTTCTGTTTACAAGTCTAGTAATCTGTCACTTATCAATAGCTACAATAAAAAATAATACTAAAGTTTCTGGCATTGGGGTGACAGGCATAGGTGGTAAATGGGAATGCTGGTGGTGGAGGCAGATTGTGGACAACAGAGACCCATTGTGGACAACATCGGCGGATTGTTGACTATTTTAAGATTTTCTTTTTTATATTCCTTGCTGGTGGTTACCGGGTTGGTCACTGCATGTTGTGTGTGTGCGTTGACAAAAAGTGGGAGTACAACCATTTTTTTAAATTGTTATGCATAAAACGTAGATATGATTGTTTTAAATGTGCTATGATTGTTTTCATGTAGAGGACTTTGGGCTACTTTTTGTATAAAAATTCATTTAAAAATAAAATTAGATTTTTTATGGAGCCTGGTAGTGGACAACTAAGGCCAACTTGTGGACGACAGAGGCTGATTGTCGTTCATTTTTCTGACTGTGATGCTTGACGAGACAAGGTCACAGAAAAGGCAATATTTTATCAGAGAAGATCAATTGTAAAGAAGTCACTTTGTGTTGATTTTCTCTGATTTGTCCCGAGTTCATCCATGTTTGTGCCCTTCCACTGACCATATTAGCAAACAGAAAAGGTTTGAATAGATTTCCCCCTGATGATCCGGAGCTCCACAAATTAAGTCTGAACAGAGTTTAAAGGTAAATGCAAGTGCTCGGAGGGTCCAGGAGACGGCCAGAGGCTAACATAACAATCATTAAGCACTGGATCCGTGGGTGTAGGAAGAACACAGTTACCAGCCTGGCCAGCAGAATAGTAGAGTCTTTCTTTACGGAGTGATACTCATCTCAGCTACTGTTGTCTAGTTTGCCTTCGGTTTGGGGTTTTCTGGGTCTCTGAGGGGCCCTTTGAAAGGTACAGATCTGTGATAAAAGGTGTTGTTTCAATAGCTTCAATTCAAAGAGGCAATGATGCCATGACTGGAAAGTAAGACAAACCACTTGTAAATACAGCTGGACAAGCTTCACACAAAAGATCTTTTTCTGTTTCCAGAAGAAAATGCTTCCTGTAAGAAGACTTAAGACACATCGAATGATACAGGAGATTAACTTGAGACCATCTTCTATTAGTTTCACAAAGACTCTTTTAATCTAATCTTACCATTCTTTCTGCTGCCTTGTTCACATGGCCGACCAAACATTTTCTCTGAACGTCCCTTTTCCTTTTTATTTTGACAAATTAGGACACCAAAAAATATGTTATGATTAACAGCAACACAGCCAGGTTGTTAAACCAACTTATGATTGAAATAAACACGTGATTCTGCATTTCTTGCTGTCCTACTGATTTCCACTTTTACCCCTTTAAGCCTCAAACCTCCCTGAGGTCCACCCCTCTACCATCAGGAACAGTAGTGTGATGGATATCTGACCCTTCAGGTGATCTATGGAAGTTTTCCAGCATTTCTATCCATCCAGGAGGTTTATAATCCAGCTTCAACATGTAGTGTTTATTCAGATACTCTATATGATGAATCCATAATGTTCCATGATAATAACACCATTATTTATCACATTTTCATCACTACTATGTTGCTAAGAGACCTTTATTTTCGCCTGGACATGATGGAGACACTTCCTGTCAACTTTTCCACCAATCATAGAGCTTAAACTGACAGTAATGTCCAATCAGGAGCAGCTAAAGATTAACAAGTGATCAGAAAAGTCATAAAAATGATGATCCTCTATGGCTTGAATAAAACCAAGATGTTTCTGATGCAGCTGAATTTAGATTTGTTTGGTGATGATATTAAACAAATAGCAGCAGAATTAACTGGAAATAAGGAAAAAGCCTCAATGTGGAAATTATTTGTTGTGTTTTTGTCTTTTGCTCCTAAAAAGCAAAGACTTGACAGAATAATGTGCAAATGAAATAAGGGTTTGATCTTTGTTGATCTGTGTGTTTTTTCTGTATAGTTGTGTTAGTAATAAATTCAGTTTTATTCTTCTGGTTGGTCTTTATGCTGTTATATCTGTTGACAGATTAATTTTACATAATTTTATCCTCATAATCTGTCAACTGAAGCTGAAATATGCCTGCATGCTGACTGGGATTAAATCTTTTTTGTACCTTTGCTGACTGAAACTAGATGCACATCTTTGTTTCTAAAGACAATCATTTTAGATTAAAAACACAAAAGTGAATAAAACCCTCATCTGCAATTTGTTTGAGCAGTTTTTAGTAATTTAAATGACCTGAGAGGGTTCTAAATTTGTCCCAAGGTGTAGCTTAAACATAATATGATCCAAAAATGAGAGAAAATGACCCAAAAAGAAACAAAAAAGGTGCCTTAAAACACAGATAAAGCTGTGACAGCCTTACATTTACGTTTATGAAGTCACTTAGACGTGATGGAAAGCATTCAGATCCAGGAAGCTAGCAAAACTTCCTCCCACGCTCCCAACGATTCCTTCTTCAGCTGCCAGACACACATTAAGATTAATGACAAATCATTCAGCAAAGCCGCCGCCACGCGGTTAACGGCGAGCGTGGAGGTGTTGCCATGGAGACAGCCAAATGGCAAAGCTGTTTGAACAAATGGAGGTAAGGAAGCTCTGAAAGGGAAAGGAGGGGGGCCATTTTGGCGAAGGGAAGCAGCGGCTCATGCTGCTTAAGCACCTCATTTGTAGCCTGGCCTGCCATTTAATCCACACGGGAGATGGCTTCTCTTCAGAGCTGTTGGACATATTTCACAGGACCGTCACTTTCACCGGTGTCACGGGGAAGATGGTGGAAAGGATCAGAGGTTTGTGGACATCAAGAGTTTAGCTGGTTTTTATGTTGTCTTAAAGGAAAAATGGTGTATGTTGAAAGGAAAACAAGAGAAAAACAAGATTGTTGTCAGAAGAGAGAGATTTTAGTGTCTCATGTCCACATGAACAAGACAAAGAGGACGTCACAGGTTTATGATGTCATGAGTGAGATTGTCCTCCTGTCCACTAAGAGACAGAGAGGACATCAATCACAAAGCTGGACATGTCCAGGGTGTTTCAAGACACAGAAAACAGATATGCAGGAGATGGAGAGTTTTGTTCATCTCCTTGGTTACGTGCATAATTTGAGCAATCCCACCACAAACCAGAGGGGCAGTGTTGAGTTGCATAGCAGACACAAACCAGAGAAGAAGAACAGGAAGAAGAGTCCAAATATCCACACTGTAGAGGTTCCCTAATTGCAGAGTAGGGTATAAATCTGAAACCTCCGCATTCGGACATCCTCTCTTCGCCCCAGTAGAAACGGAAATCACCGTTACCATGGTTTCACACCCGGCGTCGTTTACAGTAGCAGCATCACAGTTTTACACAGGATGCTGCAGGATGAGAGAGAACGGTCTGCCAGAAGGACATTATTAATAAAATTCCTCCATCTTAA
>JBAMHX010000006.1:15343577-15359330 GCA_037177515.1 Pseudomugil tenellus | reverse complement strand
CAACCATGCCCTGGCCACCCAACAGGAAACTGGCACTCTTTGGCAAGCTGCCATTTCCTCTTTTATAGTGCCACCAGCTGTAGGTCGGGGCGACACCTTGTGGTACCACCTGCTACACTATTTTATAAATTAAAAAAAGTTTAACCGGCCATTGCTTAAGTTAGCCAAAGTAAGCTTGAATTAGCTAATGAGCTTTTACCTCAGTTTTCTACTTAAGCAGCAATTTCTATTGCAAATAGATACATAAAAATGAAATAAATAGAAAAAAACTAAATGTAACATTTTGTTGTGGTTTTAAAATAGTTACTGTGGCTTTGTTGGGCATTAGCATTAGCATTAGTTTGTAAAGATTTTCACATTGGAACTAGAAATATGCTCAATGATTGCTTCCCAATGATGACGCTAAGCTAATCCAAGGATGCTAGATAAAACCAGGTACCCTAAAAGGTACCCTATAAAGGCAAACATATCATATTTGATACAAAGAGTTTCTGAGACATTGTGGATCACTTTATGGTGGAAACTTTATTTAAAACACTGTTGTTCACCATACGATACTGGTCTCTCGTCCCCTGATGGATACCATAAAGCAGAAGGTTACAATACAATAGGTTTCACCTATTACACGGTGATAAATATAAAAATACCCCCAAAAATGTTCATTTTCTTTTCAAATCTTGCTAAAGAGTCAAGGAAACACTTCAGATTTTGAAGTTCTTATTTTTCTCCCCTGTTGTTCTTAGGTTGGGCTTTAAAGGATTGAAGTAGCTACAGCACAATAATGAGTAGAACTACATCATATAACTAAATGATTCTGTAAAGGAAGATGTAAGATAGAAATATCTCCTTTCTCTTCTGAGTTTATTAAAAATGGACGACACAGATCTAGACGAGCAAGGCAGCATTTAAGCATTGTGGTATGGCTACTTATTCTTAAAATTGTACAACTCTTAGTTTCACCATGTTAAAGTAAGAATTTGTAAAATAATTACAATCCTGTGAACAACTTTGACTTTAAGATTAATACATGCAATACAGTGAGACATTGAACTGTTTTATCAGGAAATCTAGCTCTTTATAGAACTGATGGCTGCAACACACTGTATAACATTTGGAACCTTTCTGAGAAAAATGTCCTTAAATGTAAAGTATTGAACATTTCCAATCTGTTGTAGAACATTATCACTAATAGGAATCTGAAAAAAACCTTTGTAGCCTACACTTAGGACATGAATATAGATGAATACAAACCTGATACTGTAATGGAAATCAATGCATGGGAACATTTATAGAAATCACTGCTCTGGTACTCAAAAAGGAATCAGCTTTTATAGCATTTCACTATTTGTGAATTATCATTTTTTCATTTGTTGGTATAAATAAAATTATTTTGCTGTTAAAGTCAAGTCAACTTTACTTATGGGGCACTTTAAAACAATACAGCAATTCGCCAAAGTGCTGTACACACATATAACTACATAATATAATTAAAACACAGAAAAATTAAAAAACTTAAAGTAAATAAAAATTCAAACAAGGTTTTAAAATAAGAACAGAAAACAATAATGTGTTTTAAGAGACTATTTAAACGTGGGAAAGGAGCTGGCCTGTCTGATACGCAAAGGCAACTCATTCCACATTTTAGGAGCAGCTACACAAAAAAGGCCGTCACCTCTCGACTTCCTCTTTGTCTTTGTGCCGGGTAACGATTGATCAGCTGACCTGAGAGAATGTTAGGGAATGTCAGACAGATAAGACAGTGCATGGCCATGAAGACATTTAAAGGGCCAAATTATACTAAATGAACTTTCATGAGCTTTAAACCTTTTATTAGTGTGAATTGTACCTTAAAACGACCACAGATCCATGTATTTTTGTAGTTTTATCGCGTTAAAAAGAAGAGTGCAGCTTTAGCGCGCCCTCTACTCCAGGAAGTGTGCATGTGGATGCTGCTGCGCTTTTGAACAGATACATGTGTAATTACTGACTACACACTGCCCTTCTCTGTCTCCTCAGTGTGGGCGGGGCAGGAGAGACACAGAGACACAGAGCAAGCAGGAGAGATGCAGACCCAGGTGTTTACAGTTACTGCTAGAAATCTCTCAGCAACAAATAAATGTTATGGCAAAACTATTGTTTGGTGCATGTTGCAAAACCTATAATATTATCATAGATGTGCATAGGATGCGAGACAGCAAGTATAGAACATTTAAGAGTCGAACAGCAGTATTTTGAACCAGCTGAAGTTGAGTAAGTAACGACTGGCTGAGACCAACATAATGTACATTCCAGTCGTCTAAATAAGTTTTAATAAAAACATGAATTAAAATTAGGAGACATCACCATGTCTGAACAACATGACCTCTGTCCTTTTAGCATTTAACTGCAAAAAATGTAATGAAACCTTGATCTCACCAATGCAGGTAGCTGATTCGCACGGTAAGCATTTCCCTTCTTATTTACTGTCAAGTAGATTCGGCCGTCGTCTGCATAAAAATAGGTGCAATTCTTGATTTGATTTTATTCTCACTAAGAAAAAAATTCTACAACATTTAATACGTCAAAAGAGGTCAATTTATATTTAATTACTCATTATTGTGCATATGAGTTTGCTTGTTCATATTTATGCTTTAGTGAAAGTTTTATGCTTTATTTAGACTTTTATATAGCATTTGACACAATTGAACATACATTTATATTGTCTGCATTAGAGAAGTTTCTATACAAAATGTATACAAATGTATACAATATATACAAAATCAAACTGCTTAATCAGACTGCATACCAGCACGTCTCCTTGTTTCTTTCTTAGATGCAGGGTCAGACAGGGATGTCACATATCACCTTATCTCTTTATGCTTTTCACTCAGCTACCAGCCGACTGATGATACAACATTATTTTTAAAAGATCACTCTCAGATATCCTTTAAATACTTTCTCAGCTGCAACTGGACTTTGTTTTACCATAAAGAAAAAAAATGTGAATTGTTTTTCCTTAATTATTGTGACATCCTCTCTAATCTGTTAAATACCTATAAAGGACACTATTATTTATTTAGGTATTGTCATATATTGTCAACATTGAAAGCAGGTGCAATCTGAATTTTGACTCGAATTTTGATAATACCTACAAAAAATTCAACCAATGGCTACAAAGACATTTATCACTGAGAGGCAGAATTCTGCTAGCTAAAGTCTTTTATGTCTCAATGTTAACAAAAAAGTCCCTAAAGAAACGTATTGTATGCCATTAAATTTTATATGGAAGAATGAAAAACCACTATGTAAAAAAAATCGGTTTTGTATTTACGGACTCCATTTAATGACCTTTTTAATGTAAGTTGTGTTTTTATGTTATGGGAAACAATTGTGGGGAAAATGGTTTGGCCCAATCCTCAGGTGACTTCAAGAACTTCAAGAACTTCAAGAAATATCTGCAAGTCCTGTCGCCTTGCTATATATGACCTGAATGACTGAGAAGCTTCAGCTACAGCTCTTTGTTAAGTTCTGCACCAACCTGTTCATGATCTGTTCATTTCAGATGTGTTGCAGCAGGAAACATAAAAACCTGCAGGACGTAGGACTTTCCTGGGTCATAAATACTCTTTACTACATTAACAAATAATAAATGTAAAAGTAATCTACTCAAGTAAACGTGTTCAATGTTACAATTTTCTGCTTTGTAAAATCAAGAAATCTGATATTCTGATTCAGGGATACGTTCCATGCAGTCTTTATTATAAATTAGGCACTGAAGGGAAGTTTTTCTGTATATCTCATCATGTACAAGACAATTCAAAGTGCTTTACACAGAACATTAAAAGCATCTCAGGGTGCAGGAAGCATAACAAACTTACAAAATAAAGAGGAAAAAACTCAAATAAATTACGTAAAATGCATGAAACTAATATTAACAGTTGCTTTGATAAAGTTTTGAACCTGATTTAAAGACTTGCAGGTTTCTGGGAGTGTTGGGGTTTATGGGTTTTGTTTTTGTTTTCTAGACTTCCTTGTTTCCTGTTTGCTTTGTGTTTCTCTTCACCCTCATGTTTTATTCATTGGTCCCACCTGTCGCTCTTTCTTCCCATGTATTTAAGTCCTTTGGTTTGTCCCTTTAGTTGTTGGTTCATTAGATTCATTTGTGGTGAGTTCTTGTGTAGTTTTGGTATTTCTGTTGATAAATCCAATTATTTTGCATCTGGCTGCCTTCTCCTTTCCTGCATTTGGGTCCACCACCTCGCCGCATCGTGACAGGAGTTTGTTACAGAAACTGAACACTGACGCTCCAGGTTTAGTTCTGACTCTGGGACCAGTAAGAAGACCAAAAGTCTGGACATGAAGTATGATTAACACTGGAATATCTCTCCATTTCATGACTTACCAAGACAGTTGGGATCTGGATAAGTGGTGCTTCCAAGTATTTATAAAACTTTGGATAGAAACTCTACTAAAATTGTACTAAATTGCCAAACCAAAACCAGTTAGCATGGTTGTTGCTACTCTCGTCAAAGCTAAAGAGAAGAAAGAAAATAAAATGATGAAGGTCAAGTAATGATGATTAAAACATTTTAAACATTAATCTGCTGCTACCTATTTTCTGAGGTTACCAAACCTTGTCTGCATCTTGTTTACGACTTTTCTTCCCAGGAGGGGCAAAGCGTGACCTTATCTGCCCTGGAACCCATGGTCATCTTTAAAAGACTCCCAGTGGTCTCTGGACTCCAGACTGGGAGTTTCAGTTGTCTCTTTAACAGCTGATATGTTGCAACTGAGCTGTCCTCACTCAGCTGTTTATCTGCCATGTTGTCTTCACATCAGCCCTGCAAACATTCCTCCTGACCAACTTATTTTTGCAAATAGCCAGCAGGTTGTCCTCAGTGCTGGATTCAAACTTCACATCCCACATCGTATCACAGAGATCGTTTTGGCACAGCTCTAATAGGGAATTAATTAAATCCAGATTTAAACTACCACAGATCCACCTTGCTAGTAGGCTGGACCCCGATTTGCCGTCAACAGCCTTCATTTTGGGGTCGTAGATTCCACAAGGTGCAGACTGGATCCATGTTTTCATGATGTTTCCGTTATGATGTGGTGCTTCTGTGTTGGTTTTTATTTTCTTGCTTTATTTTGTGGAGTTCCTTGTTCTCTTCGTTAGAGCACCTGGGTTTGATTAGGAGATTGTTCACCTGTTTTGAGTTTTTGTTCTTTAAGGTCCTGAGTTTCTCCTGTTGGTTCTGGATCATTAGTTCGTTTGTGATGAGTGTCACTGTTATTGTCTACAGTGTATTTGAGTTTCAGTCTGAAATAAACCTGTCCAAGTGGATTCTTCCTGCCTCCTGCCTGCCTACCTGTATTTGGGTCCACACCTCCATCTCTACCCTCCACACAAAACAGATTCCTGCAGATTCTGATCCAACTATCTGAATGTGAAGCTGAAATGGAGACACACCAGACCAGACAACGTTTTTCCATCTTTTATTGTCCAGTTTTGGTGAGTCTGTGAATTGTAGCCTCGGTTTCTTGGTCTGTAGCTCACGGTAGGTGTTCAAAGTCGGACAGATTGTGTGTTTAAAGCTGCACTTTTAGTGAACACTCCTTTTATACCAAATACAGACACCCTTGCCTGTCACTGTTTGTCCTTGTTTTAGGAAAATGATCTCAAACATAAAACAGCTGGTTGTGAAATTTTATAAAAAGTTGTCTAACTTTGTGTTTAGAACTACTGAACAGTGCTTTTCTGATGTTTTTCTATCCTCTCCAGCCAGTCTGACCATCCTCTCAGCTGAACAGCTGGATGTTTTCAACATTCAACAACATTCTCTAGAAACCAGATTTGGTTGTGTATAAAAAACTCAGTAAGTGATCAGACTAACTATTTAAATAAACTTTTTGCAGTTTGTACTTCAATAAGTGGTCTTAACCGTGTCTACATGCTGCCTTGTGATTGGCTCGTTGGATTTCTGGGTTAATAAGCAGGTGAACAGGTGGAGCTTACAAATCTGAATTTTGCAGGAGAGTCTTAACGACCCCTGTTGGTTTGCAAACCTTCACTGGAGAGTCAGGTGTCCTAGACAGTAGTCAGTAATGTCTCTGCTCCTTTTTAAGATACCCGGCTCGAGACTTCACGTGCGGTGAGCTGGAATGTCTGGAGCGCCCCGGTGTCACCGGAGTCTGTCTCGGCGGACACGGAGCTCAGCGCGCGGCTCCATCTCTGCGCCTGGAAGTGAGAGAACTCCTGACAGAACCGTCTCTGCTGATTTTGGTCTTTAGGACGCTAAATGTCCGGTGAAAAGTCGCCACTTCAGACATGAAGACCGAACAAAGTTGCGCGGAAACGGAGGCGGCGCGTCGGCAGGTGATGGATCTGCCCCGGAAAGCAGGAGAAAACTTCTTGGAAAATCGTGACGAAACTAAATACGTTGAACTGGAGTTAGAAAACATGAGGACAAGTGGGGGAAAACCGGAGGGTGAGTTTGAGCTCCGCTTTGTTGAGAGAAGCCAGACCTCCAGCAGCGGCAGCGCTTTTTGCGCCGCGGAACCAAACTGTGAAGCGGAAAAGCATAAATATGAACGTGGAGAAGACAAAGAGAAAAGCCTTACTCATCCCTCCTCTTCATCATTTCCTCCTTGCGTGAAAAACCCAGAAAATTGCCTCAAACTGGGAGAAAGTAATGCGTGCGCTATGACGCATCCGGATGTCTCCAAAAATGAGGATAAACACACAGAAGCAGCGGAACAACAGGATGGAGGTAATTATCTGAGCAGGAGAAGTGAATCAGATGAAGAAGAGGATGTCAGTTTGGTGCTTTCTGATGACTCCGGGCCCTGCGTAACGGAGGACGAGTCCCATTACATTACCACGCACGAGATTCAGCTGTCGGAGCTCTCTGACCATGAGGGAGACTACGACCTCGGGGTGGCCTCCTCCTCCACCAGCTGGGACGTCGAGGATGACCGCCAGGTCTATTCATTTGTCGATTACACGTTTGAGGGTGATGGAGCAGGGGAGCGGGGGAAGGACAGACCGTCTCGCGCCCAGGACGCAGCAGCAGTCAGCACTCTGCTTGAAAACGATCCGGCCAAGTTCAATTCAGATGAGAGTGCGTCCAAACCCCATCTGGAGCAGCAGTGTGGTGGCAACAGCGGGGGACAGATCCACCTGTCAATCAGAACCACTTCCAAAGCTATAAATGACCCTAGCAACATTCAAGAACAGGAAAATATTCTTTATCATGCCAGGCGCTCCGGAGACATGAGCCGCTATGTGTTTAGAGGAGTTGATGGGAAGGCAGAGACGTTGTGTGACAGGGCAAAGTGTTTCATAGCCGCGCCCGGACGCTTGCATTTTGGCGGCAAATTCAGGGGAAAGGAGGTCACGGAGTACTCCAGCGGTACGTCCAGCGCTGTCAGCGAGCTGGACGACGCTGACAAGGAGGTGCGCAACCTGACAGCCAGGGCCTTCAAGAGCCTGGCGTATCCTTATTTTGATACCTTAAATTTCAGCACCTCCAGTGAATCCTCAGCATCAGAGCGCGGGATAGGAATAAACAGGTGGTCCATTGTAGACCTGAAGTATGGCAGCGTGAACATGTCACAGGGATTAGACCAAAGCCTTGTTTCCTGTCAAAACCCATTTGAAATAGCTAAAAACATAGACAACAGAGGCTATAAAGGAATCGCACTGGCAAACATCAAACCGCCCACCAGAAAGCTTATCACTCTGAATGGCAACCCAAAGAAAATCCAGCTGATGGGGCAGTTTGCGCAGGCCCCCAGTGGGTTGATCAGACTTACTGAGACACTGAATTTTCGTTGCAACGTTAAATCGGGCATGTCTGGGGGAGAAAGGCGCACTAACTGCGCACAAAACGCAGCGGGATCACGTTCCAGAGATGAAGTTACCAGCACTTTGCTAAGCAGCCAGAGGAGAGGGGCCAGCGAGTCGCCCTTTAAAACCATGGAAGACATGCATAAGAAAGCAATTTTCGCCTCCAGTGTGATCAAAAATGTCATTTCCAAGAAGATGCAGTTCGAGCAGGAACGCAAGATGGAGAGAGGGGAGATCATTGAGCCGCACCGGGCGCCGTCGCCGTGGTTTGCGCACCAGGAAAGCGACGCGCACAAGGCGAAGGGGAGCAGAGAGCTGCAGAGGCAGGGCTCCAGGTTTTCTGAAAGCAGCTCGGACTACGCTTTAATGTGCCTGGATGAATTAGGGGACATCGTGGACAGTGCCTCATGTGATACCAAGAGCGACTCTCGGAGACGAGACGCGAGCGCTCCAGTCCCAGAAACTAATTTAGAGCCGCAGAATGAAGGTGGAATCGATACTAAAAAAGGCGCAATGGAAGCGTCCAAAAGCACGCTGCTTCGGAGCCAAAATAGCGCGTTCAGATGCTGGAAGGACGGGGAGCTAGGGTTTCAAAAGGATCATAAAAACGACAAAACTCTGGAGGACAAGCTGCTTTCAGCTCATGACAAAGAGGGAGAGGGGGATCGGTGCTCAGCGACCACCAGCAAACTGACGAAAATGTCTCATTTGTTTGTGCCAAGTATTCAACTGCTGTCCAGTGACGGGGACGTGGGAGAACAGCTGCGGAGCAGAGATTATTCCCAAACTGGAGACATCACACTGCGCTCTGACAACACTTTATACATCCCAGGCTCCAGGAGTTTGGCTACTTCCAAATCTCCGGAAATCAAAATCAACCTGAGGAGCGTCAAAGAGCGCAAAACGGAACCGTTCGCTGTCTCTAAACTACGCGCTCCTAATTTGGGCTCGAACCCTTCCAGCCTTATCAAAACAGACGACTTAAAATGCCAGGCGCTGGCTGCGGCTTTAAGGGCTGAGTCGTCAGATAAAGTCCCGCACTTCACGGTTAGAGACATCAGAGACAACAAAGGGAAACTGCAAACACCCATTCACCAAGTCCGAGATGTGCGCAAACTGGTGAAAAGTTCATATCACTTTGTTTCTCTGGATAACAACGAAAATAAATCCAGCTTTTCATCTGCTGACAGCCATCAAGAGCAGAAGAAGCAGACTCACTACAGAAACCCGAACTCTGTGTCCCCCATAGTGATAAAATGTCAGTCTGTGAACACAAACAATGCGTGGAAAGAGAGTGAAAACTGGGATTTAACCAAACAGGAGACGTTTGACGCAGACAAGTCGCGTCCAGAGGGCGCTAGAATGGCTCCTATCCAAATGGGAGCAGGGAGAGCCCCCTTGGTTCTGTCCAACAGTCCCTCAGAGGGAAGCGTTGGTCTGAGAGTTGACAACAAAAAGTCCCAAAAAAAGCAGGAAAATTCATCAGATCTGACAGAAAAAAAGCCCGAATCAAACATGAAAAACCAGGTGGCTCTGGAGAAGCTCCAGGCTGCTGTGAAAACCATGGAGCAGCTTTATGTGTTTGAGAAAAACGAGTGGAAACGGAAGAGCGAGCCCCGGCCCCCGATGGACAGCCATGTGCTATCGCTGATCACCAGCGAGGAGCAGGGCAGCTTGGAGGACGAAGGAGCCCGAGCATCCCACATGGACATGGTGGGTAGAAGAGACTCCTACTCCAACGCGGATAAAAAATCGCCAACGACAACAACGTCCCCGTGCATGGACAGCCTGCTGAGACGGGAAGACCGAGACCTGCTGAAGGTCCTGCAGGCATCAGGAAGCCGTGAAGACAGACTCCCTGCTGGGTCCATGCACACCTTCAGCCCCACCGGAAGCAAAAACACCTCCAAAACCTCAACATCTGCCAACATCCGCCAGCAGAACGGCTTCACACAGATGCCTCTCAGTAGCAAAAACCTTTTCCCCAAGTCCCCGAAGCTGCCTGTGTCGCTGAGAATCGGCCAAACCAGGTCAAACGGAGGAGCTGACGCCAAAGATGGCGACCGCTCTGAGCATCAGTTCTCTAGTGCACCAGCTGACAATGAGAACTACCTCACCATTCCGGTTAAATCGCACCCCAGCAACAGCAAAGCGCCTCCAGCTGCTGAGAAAACATCTGTGTACATGTTCGGTGCCCGGTCGGACCCGAATGAGAGGTCGGGCATCAGGGTCCAGGAGGACCAGAACCAGACGAAACACTCCAGCATCGTGATGGAGGCCTGTTCTCCAGATATTCCCTCCGCTACCATCTATCACTCCTTACCGCTGGCGCTGCCCACCAATCAGCCCCAGGTGTACTGCTTTTCCCCAGCGATGACCCCCGCCCCCACTTTGGACCCCTTCCAGGCCACCCAGAGGAAGATGCTCCTGGATCCCACTACTGGAAACTACTACCTAGTAGACACTCCAGTACAGCCTGCTACCAAACGCCTCTTTGACCCAGAGACGGGTCAGTATGTCGACGTCCCCATGCCGCAGCCCCCCATGACCCCCGTACCCATGCCCATGTCCCCGCTGGCGCTCAGCCCCGGAGCATACGGTCACGCCTACATGATCTACCCCGGTTACATGCCCACGCTATCATCTACCACACCAGTGATACCGGCTCGAACGCTGGTCCAGTCTCAGGCGTCATCGGACGCAGAAAGCGGTGAGAAGGCTTCTTCTCAGCAGACTGAGGGGATGTACATGGAGACGCCCTTCTACATGGCAACCGGAAAGTCTCCCCAGGTGGCTTCAGGGTCTCAACAGCCGGTTGGCAGTGGGAGGCACCCAGTCAAGCAACCAGTCATCAGCTTCACGTCCCAGCAAGGGCCCCGGATCATCGCCCCTCCCTCGTTCGATGGGACCACCATGAGCTTCGTGGTGGAGCACAGATGAAGGGTGGCAAACCCCTGGACAGGTGAGTGACTCTGCTGTCATGGTTTGATTTCTGTTGGAAGTACTGGTCGAGGTTTTCTATTATATATAGCGTATTTTCACGACAATTCATTCATTCATTCATTCATTCATTCATTCATTCATTCATTCATTCATTCAGCAAATCAGAAGCGTCGCATTAAAGAAAAGGACACATTTACAATAGTCTCTTAAATAACTGGAAACTGAAAAACTTGATGATTTCTTAAAAATCTGAATGATAGTTTAGTGAAAGAGACGTTGCTTCTGAACTGTGGTTGAAAAGAATCATTAAAAATGAAAACAAAACGGTGCCAGACTTTGCTGATGAGCAGTGAGCCAGAAGACCTGCCAGTAGTAGCCTGAAGTATGCGATTTACAGAGAATACAGTGCAGTGAACGTCTCGCAGGGTTGTTCAGTAAAACGTTTTCAGGTCACATCATGAATTTGACATTTTTAAATTATTTCTGTTAAACCTTAATTCAAAAACAATATCACGTTTTTTTTAAGTTTGTATTTATTAGTCTTGTTAATTCATTTTGTTTCAGTATCTGCTGTAAATTTTCTGAACGGGAGATTGTTTATACACATGAGCACAGCTGTGGTCTTCTCTGAAGAAATGCAGATTCTTCATCATCTATGATCCCATCATGCCTCTCAGCAGGTCTAGTTGTTCCTAGAACCAGGTCCAAGAGCCTTACGGTTCTACGGTTCTGTTCTATGGAACCTGTTGGCCGGAGAGATCAAAGAATATATTCATTATTTGAATTTTTATTTTAATATTTTTTATTTCTTGTAAGCTGACAATGGGTGTGGATAGGTGCCAATAAATAATAATAATAATGTTAATAATAATAATAATAATTTATTTTTATTATTATAGAGCACTTTGGATTTACATGTAATGAAATGCGCTCCATCCATTTTCTTAAGCACTTGATGAAATTCATTGCATTGTAGCTGAAGCCTATCCCAGCAGTCATCAGGTGAGAGGAAGGGTACATCCTGGATTTAATGAAATAATTTAATATTATAATTTAATAATAATTGAAAATAATAAATAATAATTTAATTGATTTAATGGAATATTCTATAAAAATAGCTGTTTATATAATCATTCAGTTCTTTTAATCGCAATCCAGTACTATTAATTTCAGGACTAAACCATAAAAATAATAATTTGCAAATCCTTTTTAACTTTTATTCAGTCTCATACACATTAAAGACAGCATGTTTTATGTTCAAACTGAGGAACTTTATTGTTTTTTCTCTGCAACCGGCTCCAGTAACGTAACTATGTAGGTGGAATTCATTCCCGTTCTGGCTTTGGGGTCTCTGTTGTGGGAACCTGCGCATGTTTAATGGGAGAAATGTCTGGACTGCAGGCGGACCTTCTCTTTTAGTACGAAGTCACGCTGCTGGAACACCTGCAGAGCTTGGTTTGTCTTCCTGAAATAAGCAGGAAGCCTTTAACCCCTCAGCGCTGTGTCTGAGGGGTTAAAGGTCACAGAAAAGTCAGCTGGGACACTGCTCAGTGTAATGAAGGACACCTCAGAAAGATAGAAGTTTAACAGATTTTATTATAAACAAACTTGACGCAGCTTGAGGTGTCCCAGAGTCTGGCAGGGAACTAAACTGGAGCAGCAGTCCAGAAGAGAATCCAGATGGCAAGCAAGGATCAGTACCAGAGCGTCAGTCCAATGGGAATCCAAATAGCAGGTGAGCGTCAAATCCAGAAAATCATTCCGAGAAAAATCCAAGAGGCAGACGTGGATCAAAACCAAAGCAGTAATTGAAGGAAAATCCAAAAGACGGGCGTAGGGAGTCGAAGCCAGAGAAGGTAGTAAAGCGAAATAGCTGTGAAGATGTTACGAGGACCAACAGGGAATGTTGATCTGCAGAATATAAAGCCAGAGAGTAGCAGGTGGAAGCAATGAGAATTCTGGAGATTGACTACGTCCGCTACCAGAAGGTGTGTCTGGGGTGGAGTCTGGTGGGGCGTGACACTCAGGTCCGAGGTGCCACTTCATTTGAGGAGCTACACTGCAAAAACTAAAATCTAAGTAAGATGAAACATCTCAAATCAAGGACACGTACGCTTATTATTTTAAACGTAAGAACATTATTCTTACTTAGTATGTTTTTTAAAGATTATTTTTACTTGTTTTATTTTTACTTGTTTTACTGTTTCTTAAAATAAGATAAATTATCTGCCAACAGAACAAGAAATTGTATCTTATTTATCTTGTATCTTAGGAAAATTAACCAGATTTTTGTAGTTTCTTTTTCTTGTTTTTTAAAGACAGTTTTTGTATTGTAGTAGGCAGCTACTGCTAGCCTCTAGCAGGATGCTAGCTTTAGCCTGGTTGCTTTTCAGTAAAAACTTGTCTAGTTTGGTAGTTTTATCTCCATCCTACTACTTTATATCCTTCCTCTTTGTCTTTTTTCTTCCTTTTTGGGCTTCTGAAAGTGTCTGCACTGGTTGCACCTTTAATATTTACACCAATGCTAATTTTATACACAATTATGACACCGACATATTTACCTTTGCAATGATTCAAATAGTTCTTTTATGAGCTTTCTTCATCTTTCCCAATCTGTTGTTTCTCCTGTTCCAGCTTTACCGGAATCTTTTGCAGACATTGCATTTGAGTCAATATTTGCACATAAACAATAAGGTCTATCAGTTTGAACATTCAAAATCTTGTCTTTGCTGACTCAAAGTGTATCATCGACGGGATGATGTTGCAGAAATTCATCATATACCCGGAATTACCAGGCATCATGAGAAGAAAACACATGATATGGTTGTAAAGTTAGCAGCTAACACCTCAGTGGGGGTTAGCACTCACAAGTTAACCAGACATTCAGAGAGTAATACTGGTATCTTCATGGATGAGGTGTTGAGATGCGTGTGTGTGAAGATGTGTGTGTGTGTGTGGGAGAGAAAGGTCAGGCGTTGGCTGGCGTCCGTTATCTGTGTGCACAGAAAAGCTTCAGCTGCCGCAGCCCATCAGAGTTCTGGCTGGCATTAGCTTTTTATAGGAGCGCTCATGTAAAGACAGCGAGGGTGAGAAGCCAGCTTCATTACATAAACACAGCAGCAAATAGCTTCTGGTGCACCGTTTGGATTTCCCCGTCTCATTTCACAAGTCCTGCATACTGGAGAGCTGAGTTATGTTCATAATGTAAACAGATAGTCTGCTGTCAGGTGGACCAGGAGAATTCACCCAGACCTGTGGAGTTTCTCTGGTCTCATCATGAGATTTTATCCAAATGGATTCCAGTACAAACCATGATTCATCACTATGTGTTGCATTCTCAGTTTTCTTCATTCACTGCACGTTGCTTCTTCTTTTATCAATTAATACAACCAGTCAGCTTGTTTTAGCTTTATTGTTCCTTTAAGGAGCATCATTAGTATTCTGTGATATTCTATTATCTGTGAAGCAGTTTTCCGGTGGAGAGACGTCTTACAGTTAAGCAGTACGTTTTGTCCCTTCGGTGTTTCCGTAGTCCGTTCAGGCAGAATCTGGAAGTTTTCATTTGTGGCCAAAAATAATTTTCCTGGAAGTTTTCTACTTGATGTGTAGTATCGCTAAAGTAAACGTGTGTTATTTTTCAGCGTTATTAGCCTGAAACTAACTTATTGTTTTTTGTACATTTTGACATGTAAAGTTTCATGATTTTACTGAGACAACTAATATATTTCCTCTAAGTATTTTCTGTATATCTGCTTAGTTTTACAGGTTTCATCTCTCTGCTGAGTTGTTGCAGTAGCCCGATCACACCACACATTCAAGCAACGGCAGAATTTGCATTAGTTATAATTAATTATGTTTTGTTGCTGCATCAATGCATAATCGTCCTAGTTGCAATGCATCATAAAGCAAATTAAATCAAACACCCCCAGCTGTCATGATAAAATCAACCAATCAGACTGTATCTGTATTTTTCATGTAAAACTGGAAGTAAAAACACATTTCTAGGCAGACGACTCCATGCTCTGTCTTTCCAGCAAACATTATAAACAAAAAGAATCTTTCATATAATTATTTCATGATGGTTACATGTTGGTTGAATCAGTTTCTGATGGTTACAACCTCTATGCCATGCTGCATGTGGAGCAGATCTAAAATCTCTGAGGCTCACTCACATGGACAGATCAGCTGGTTTTAAGCTAACTTGCATTGGAAGACTCTTAATGTCTGTTGATGTTTTCTGTCAATAAACCACATTTCTTCATTTTGTTTGTAAAAACGTACAAATTTATATCAGAATATTTTGCAGAATTTGTTACTCTATAAAGTAAAAACCATGCTTGTATGATGCAACTATCTACAGATAATTCAGGCTAACATAGTGGATGATCAAGCACCAGTAAAAGTTGAGTACCAGACTCCAAATCAAATAGCGTTCTTTAGATGAGTTTGATTGGTCCTGCTTTAGAACATAACTCATGTATGAACAGAGGTACAGCTGCTGTCCCACGCTGGAGTCCTGAAATGTTCTACAGATGTTTTGGAGCAGCGGCATGAGAGAACAAACATGTTTGCAACATTCTGCAGATAATTTAAACTTTGGTACTTCAGCAGATGTTCTGTAAACCAGCCAGCAAGAACCAAACTGGTATCCAGTTCAGTTGGATAGTTTGTTTGGTTTCGGTAGACAATGTGGCCTCATTGAGTTTTCCTAGGAGAGCTGTTTTAGACATGTCCTACTGAGAGGACGGGGACATCTAGGGACAGACCCCGGACATGCTCAGAAAGTTAGATTTCTCATATGGCTCAATAATTCCTCCATAGAGTTAGAAGAGATGGTAGTTGAGGGAAGACCTCATGATCTCTGTTTTGACAACAATCTCCACCCTGAATATGTAGCAGATAATGGATGGATGGATGGATGGATGGATGGATGGATGGATGGATGGATGGGTGGATGGATGGGTGGATGGATGGGTGGG